>JAYKAV010000511.1:1699257-1718642 GCA_035582835.1 Phoebastria nigripes | reverse complement strand
AAAACCCAACAAAAAAACCCCAACCAACCAACCAAAAAAAAAAAAAACCAAAAAAACCTTTGGTGTTCTGGTGGAGCAGATCAGAACTAACAAGAGAACTTCTGATTTATAGTGAGAATTACAGAAACACTGGAGAGTCTGGGAAGTTTCAGGTGTGTTACGTTTTCCGTTCTTCCCCAGAAATTTAGAATAGTTTTGGAAGACAATGAAGTGATCTGTTCTCAGAAAAGGCTATTTTAGTGGGGAGGACCTCTGATGGAATTCAAGGGAACCTATGATGGCCCCTGCGGTACTTCCTAGCATCCTGGTACTGTGACCGTAGGCTTGGCAATAGAGATGGCAGCCCAGTATTCTCTCTGCTGCTGCTCCTTTTTTCATGCTATGAATGTTTACATAGGTAAATGTAAAATAGGTAGCATTAGCAAGTACAAGATTCATGGGTGAACTGACATGCATGTGTTGAAATAGTCATCTATTTCAACCAGGATGTTCCTTAAGAAATGTAATAATCATGAACTCTGACCTTGGGACAGAGGGCATGTCTACATTGCGCAGGTACATATAGACACAACTGAGCTTTGCCTATACTGTCCTTCTTTTACTTTTCTCCAGGAGTTTCTCCAGAGCAACTGTGTGTGCACTTTAAATACTTCAATTTTTTGTCAGATGAGGGAAGAATGTTACTCCATCTTGCTTTTTGTTTGTTTCTCTGAGTAATACAACTAATTTGTGCAAACTGTATTTTTTTGATATTAAAAAGCGGTAAGCATTTGATTTTTGGGGGTGAAAATGAGCATGTGTAAGTTCCTAACTTTTAAAACAAACTAAAAGAGGAGCTTTAATGAATGCAGTGTTGTTAAACAGCCAGATTCATTGAATTGTAGAGAGAAATCAGTACAAAGTTTCTTAAAAGTTGGCCCTTCTTGCATTCATGTGACTTGTCATATATAAATGGTGACTCTGGAGCAACTGGATGCGATGCCACTTTCTTGGTGTGAAAATATGTGGAGTACGAAGTAGCTAGAAGGTTCTTGCTAGACTGGAAATACTACAGTAAGCTGACGGTGCTAGAGAAAGGTCTTACTGCCATATCCCTGGCTGAACGGTAGGACAGGCTAAAAGCCAAAGGGCATGCCTGTCTGGATGGGTGTTGAAAAGTTGATGGGTGCTCAGATAGCAACGCTRTCAGAAGGCAGTACGTGACTTGGCTCCGGCTCAGAAGCAGTACGCTGTGCTAATGTGTGTCTGTATCCAAAGTAACATACCTGGCCTCTGAGCTTGTTTACATGTTTACCTCTCTCCGTGTAAAAAATACCTGCTGTTTCAGGCTGTAGTTCATAACCTTTAATACTGGATTCATTCATAGTGCCTGGACTGAGAGTGGGCACAGAAGTGCATTTCTCTAAGTGGCTATAGCATATGCTGCAGTATTTCTGCTGCTGGCTTGTTGACTTCATGCCAGTTGAGGGTAGATTAAGATTTGGTTCAGCATAAAGTTAGCTGATACAAAGTTTAACCTATTAAATTTTTCAATTAACTTACTGGCGGAGAGAGTGTATTCTGTTGCAGTGTTTCTGAACTGGCATTACGATTCCTAAAGCTGCTTTAGTGTTATCTGAAAGGAGCTTTGATAAAAATCAACTGGATTAACATGCCCATAATACGGCTACACAGCACAAGCGTGACTGTAATACTGACAAACATGTCTATGCTAGATGTGTTTTATCTAGCATGTGTCTCAATAGCAATGATTATGTGGTGGAACAGCAGTATGGGACAAGTGGCCAGTGGTCCTGGACAAACTTAATGAACGCAGAAGATCGATATTGCCATGACTTGACTCCATCCATTCTAGCTATACCAGAATGGCACAGGCACACCCTGAATTGCAACCTTTGTCACCCAGGGTTCTTCTGAAAACTTTCACAAAATGGCTGTAACTTAAGACAAAAATTCTCAGAGTTTGAATTGTATAAAGAAAAATACAAAATACTTCCTAAAGTTTTTAAAAAAAGAAAAAAAGCTTTCAGAAAAATCTGAGAAAATAATCACAAACTTTAAACACCTTTGCTACCTTTTCTCCCAATTTAACGGAAGTGTACAATTTAATCAACTCAGCTTGCTGCCATGGAAGGGAACACCCCTAAGGTGTGTCAGGATTTTTGCACCTAGTGTTTTATGATCTCTTGTGATTGTCTTACCTGACAAACGTGTCTGGTTTTGTCACTTAGCTGATCCAAATTTCTGATTTGACAGAAAGTTTGTTTGTTTGTTTGTTTGAGATGGGGTAATTTTCTACCAAAACAATGAGTTCAGTTCGTTTAATGCTGTCAGAGAAGCACTGGAGGATTTGGAAGCGTGTGATCGGAAGAATAATCTCCCTTTTCTGTGGTAAGAAGCTGTTACATCAGCATAATTGTATCACATCAGCTGTGCTGACATAGCTGGTTTTTGAAATAAAAACATTGTAAATTGTTTCATTGATGTGATATTGGTTTGGGCGGGGGCAGGCAGGGAAAAAAAGACTTTCTGGAGGAAGACTTTTACCTTAGTATACATGAACATAACGGTCTGCAGATGGAGGATTTGTTGAGAAACTGCTCCTAAGAAGCCAGACTGTCTTTCTGTCGGTCTTGAAATGTTTTAGAGGTACAGATCATTATTTTTAAAGATTCCCAGAGATACCAAACAACCCTGTATAATGAGTGTTTTTGATGTACCTGAGCTCTCAATAGTACTGACTTCCAAACGAATGGAAAAATTACGTGTTTGTATTTAAAGTATTCAGAAAGGTGGGTGGAAAAACCTAAAAACTTTGGGAAGAAGTGCTCTGATTTCTCTTTCAAGACGCATGAATCATTTTGATCGAAAGCCTCTGGTGTTCCTTGCCCCATCAAAGAAACTAGGAGACTAACTACATTCTTGTAGTCTTAAGTTTAATCCCACCCTTTATTTCTGAATAATGCAGAACATTTAAATTAGTTAACAACACATTTTTCACTGTTCACAAAAGCTGTTCTCATTAGACCTGCTTTTGCACATGTGCTCGTAGACTTTGATTTATGCAAGAGGGGGTCAAAGCAGGCTGTTGCCCTTTCATGTTAGATTTGTCATATATTGTACATGTGTGTTCTTCTTAAAACATGATGCAGTTACAAGCATCGCCTTTGCATCAAAACTATATCTGTTTCTGATTCGTCTGCCTCTTGAAAGTGTTTTGTTCGTAGATTAAGTGATCCCTGTGATTATTATTTTTTACATCTCTGGTTGACAGGTGATTTAAAGTAGGCTGTTTGGCCTGTATTTAGGCATGCTTTGCTTTCAGCAAATGGTATCATACAAATCAATTTCCTCATATTTGAAAAAAAARGAAATCAGTATTTGGTGCCCTTGGGGGTTATTAACACTAATATGAGGTTACGTACAGATACGCAGGAAAGAAAATTTTAATGAAAACAGTCTTCCTCTTCATTTTTGTTTCGTTTTCTTTATCACCTCATCCTTTGTAAATATTTTAACATAACTGCAGAGCAAGGGTAGAATTATGTTTCCAAATAATAGTGTTTGAACTGTGGTGTTAACTTCAGATTGAAAAAAAAAAAAAAAAAAAGATGATAAAAAAATCATTAGGACTCTGTATTTCTGGCTTCGTATCTTTGACAATCCTTACAAGTATAGATTTTGATATAGCACATTTTGGCTTCCTGGGGCAACTTGAGCTCATTGGCTGGCTTTTTGTAGAGTTTGTTCTTGAACCCTTAGTACTTTATCTTCTTCTTATGGATGAAGTCAGTGGGTATAATGTTCATTTTCATAAGCCATTAAGGGCCATATGTGTCCTCTAGGTATTGTTTCATGCACTGGGTGTGTTCTTTTCCCACTGCTGCTTAATAGTCTAGTTAGGATATTATCTTGATTACTTACTTATATTCAGAAAATAAAAAACATGGTTGGCTCAGCTTTCTTTCAGACCTCAAGGGAATTTATTTTCCATAAAATTAACCTTTACTGTTAACGGAAGAAAAAGGTCTACAGTGAATGTCATAATTACGTTTGTAACACAGTTAACTCGTAACAGTTATCAGAAGACACATGGTGACTAGATGAAGACTGGCAACCCTGGCAATTACACAGTAACTTTTTTTTTTTTGCCTTTTATAACATTACTTTGATCAAAAGGCTCTCTTGGTGTGTGTTACTAAAATAAGCAATTTCACACTCCAGAATTTCAGCGATTGACAAAAGTCTCCACCTTTTTCACTTTCCTTTGACAATTGTGTTTTTATAAATAGCCTTGTAGAGTGACTTTAAAGGCAGTAAACTGGATTACTAGGGGCCAAGACATCAAATCTGGAGCTAAAGACAACCACTGAAAATACCATCCTTTCTATTTAAATTGGAGAATTGTAACATAGGCTCAACTGCTGTAGCAGACTCACAAGGTGAGTTGACTTCTGCATTATTCCCTTCACTAGCTTCTTTTTTGCTTTTGTGTTAAGAATCGAAAACTGTATCATTTCATGATTGCTGTGCCCAAGATGGCCTTTAATAAATAAATAAATAAATATTATTTAATTATTTATTTGTGTTTCAGTGCTTATTTGTAAACATTCAGGGAATTTTAATATTACGTTTGTAAGAATTCTGCTAGGCTTTTGACATTGAAATGGTAGCTTTTGGTTGCTGTTGAGACTTCAGAATTTATTAACAAATAAAGATTATAATCTGCAAGAGAAATTTGTTCTGCAGAGTAAAACGTTATGTTTCTAATGCCTTTGCATTTCAGCTGGTGATGGTTTAAATTATGACACCCAGTCCCGTGCCTTAGGGCTTGCGATTCTGTAACTTTTTTCAGATGCATCAACTAAGCATTGCCTAATTTGTTATGAAATTGAAAGAAAAGTTGTTCAATAATTCTGACTAAATTGTGCTGCTAACATCTGTTTCCAATAAAATGTTGGTAATATGATAAGAATTTGAAAGAATTGTGTGATTACTGGTTTCAAATAACCATTCCAATGATAGTCAACCAAAGATGGCTTTTCCTTCCTTGAGAGAGTCATTTATATGTGTGGGGTGTTAAGTCCAAATGGCAGAGAAATCTAATGCTGGGTGGCATGTGAAGGTAAGGCGTGTTGTTTTCGGATGCTGTTCTTCACAGAAACTCTGGCAAATTTATGAGATAAGTTCTACGTTTCCACTTCTTCAATTTATCATTAAGGAAACTGGTTGAGTATTCACTACTAAAATGAAGTGACTACTTGTTATAGACAATTAAAATATGTATGCTTAGCTTTTTTATTTTTAATCAGTATTTTTAATACATAGAACAGTGGTTCTCAAAAAAAGATTTTGTGTCCTTTGGCAGGCGTGGGATGTGTTCTGGAAGTGGAGGGTGTTAGATGGCCCTGTTTTGAGCCAGAGTAATGGTTGGCTGGTCCCCCACYGTAAGTTAAGGCCAAACTTTGATGCTTAGTCTGTGTTGTTAAGGTCAGGCAAGATCTGCTCAGAACCGTTGTCTTTTTCCCTGATTTCCACATGAATTTTCCTCTCTTCCACTTCCTCTCTTATCCCTGGTGCTTTGGCTAGGCAAAGGGGAGCTTTCCAGCAGGCAGGAGAGAAAAGGGAAGTAAAGCCAGAGGGGTGAAGCTTGGCAAAGTCTCCTTCTTGAGAGATTGCAGTTCTGTTTCACACAGCTTCTCTTTCTCCACATCTGTGAAAATTGCGTGTGGGGATTTGTTTGAATTACATTTTTGGTCGTCATATGTGTGAAGTTTGAGTATTAGAGGGAGAGGACATACTGTACCTGACTCTAATTTGGTATTTTTCATGAGTTATTTAGCTGCAGTGTGTTAGGAACTTCAGTGAAGATGAGAACCCAGCCATGGTGATCTCTTCACTGAGGGAACCTCTGCTGTCAGATTTTTCAGTAGTATTTGTTTCACCTGCATTTTGTTGTCTCTTCATGCCAGCTTCCTAAGGGAAAAAAAAACAGTGGCTATGAGGTCAGGGTGTGCATGTGAGTAGTTAATGGGATGTAACTGATACATTGTAAGAACTCACCCTTCCTTAACTGCTGTGCCCTGTGCTCACATACTTTAGAGTTATGCTTCATCTCCGATGCGAACAGCCTTGATCGGGAAATACATGCAAATCTTGTTCAGAGACAGAGCAATCAATTTAAAAAACTTGCTCCAGAAGATAAATAGATGGTCAGGAGCCTCAGGATTTTCAGACAAAAATGAGCATTGTATTCTTCATAATTTCTTTCCCATGGTTACAAGCTACTTCCAAACATGTGGAAACCTGCCTCTGTTGAGTGAAGGTGAAGAAAACAATGAATTTTTATTTTTTCTGATTTTTTAATATATTTTTATATATATGGAGTTAGTTATTTGAGAGATATATATGTGTGTATATATAAAATCCATATATATATCAATATCTATAATCAAAGAACTCGTGTGTGTATATATATGGAGTTAGTTTTTTATATACAGGGGTATATATGTATGGATATATGTCTCTCAGAACTCCATATACACACACACACACACACATGTGAGTTCTTTAATTGGATATATTTGCAAATAATGCCCTGTTACAGCTCGATATTTTCAGGCAGGCAAAAAAAGTGCGGATTTTTTTAATTATTTTTTTAATCTCCATGTTTACCAACACTTAGAAGGCATTGTTTGTTCAGTAACTTGCATGATGTCTTCTTGCTGACCACACGAGCGTGAACTGTTGCTCTCTATATAGCTCTTTACGAAATGCTTATGCCTAAGAGCTATGATGAACTTAAATCTCCATCTGATACTAAACTGAGGCTCTGTCAGTTTTATTGCTAAGAATGGATGCCTTGGGAATGCTAAACTAGTGTGTAGAAAATGTTTGTTGTTTACATGGGTCTTGTTATGCATTCCCAACATTAATTGGATGTCAGATACGTCCTTTGGAGCAGAATTCATCAGAGCTCCTGGGAAATAATTCTGTATTTATCCATACTGCTAGGCAGATTCATATGACAATATTTTAACTTTGACTTCTGGTCATTGGATATTGTCATATGAAAAATATAATTACAGGCATTGAATCTGTGAATGAATTTATCCTGAATTCATCCTATCTAAAACTTTTGCTGCTGTTTTTAAGATCAACTTTTTAGTTTAGTCTGTGCTTGAATTTTAAACTCAAGCAGCTGAATTATTTGTTTGTCTTTTCTCTTTAAATGGTTTCCTTCTAAATCATTGTGTCAGTCTAACATAGTAAGGCGTTACAGCCCAGCAATCTATAACAGGCATGCTCACACTCCCTTTTTTTAGTTTCCTGCATGTAAAGGAAGGGTGGAGGAATCTCACATCTCCCTTTCCTTTTGTATGTCAGCTGACTTAGGATTGTCTATGGAATTTGCTACTGCTTAAAATAAAGGCCTGCTTGAAAATAAGGGAAATTTTCTTTATTTTCTTCAAGTGAATGCTCTTTATCCTGGTTGGATAGCTTGTTTAATTATCTTTATGGCATTCCTGGCTATGTTTTTATGTTCCCTTTAACTTATGAAGGCTTATTCCCTTCTTCAGTGGGCATATCCATTTATGGACAAAGAAGATAATTCACTGGACGCTGGGCTTGTTGGGGGCTTTGGTTATGCAGTGCCTGGGGCTATGCCAYAGGAAAGGCCCTTTGGGGTATGCTATGCTATTTTTGAGTCATTGCTTCAGAACATCACCCCACATAGCTCTTTGTAAGGAGCCAAGAGAAACTGCAGGAGGAGTAATCAAGATATCACCCTCTGCGCTTTCTGGTCTTGCTGTCTGTTCTAGAGAAACCCTTGCTTTATCACTTGCACTTGGTGCTTTCAGGCTGAGTGCCATGTCTTCAGGCAGAGCGCCCAGCCTTTCTCCACCTGAAGTTTGAGCAAGTAGTCTTCAGCAGCTTTCCAGCTCTTGCTGTCTTCCAATTCAGTTGCTCTCATTTCTGATTTGAAATAGATTTGGGTGCACTTTGCAGCCTGGTGTTAGACTGAATGTGTAGGGTTGCAGAGGGAAGACATCAGCTCTAAATACAGTGATAGAGGAAAGACTGTTCCAGAAAAATTTAAGGACTGACAGAGGTGTAGAGTTTGTAGGTACAGTCACGGCATTCTTAATGCAAAGTCTTATGGTGGCCCTGTTTTATATTAGCATATTGCTTTGGTCTGGATGAATGGACTGTATATCTGGAATTCGCATCCACGCCAAGCTAGCTCATAACTAACTGACAATATCTCTGAGACTCAGATTGCCTGATGTAATTTCAGTCTTCATCCTGTTCTAACAAGACGATGACAGGATCATCCACCTCCCATCATTCACATCAGAAACTTTTGACATAAGAGCTCCTCTATGGCCTGAGGACATTATATGTACATATGACCAAGAGGAGCAATCTCCTAAGAGGGATCGCTTTCTCCCAGATGAGGGTCAGTCTCCTGAGGAACACTGGCAAAGGAAGGATGCAAGAAGTCGAGGGAAGTTCAAGTCCCTATGAAGCTGTTTGTTCATTATGCTCAATTTTTATCTTTTCACCCCAGGTATATACAGTAGTGTAATATTTTTCAGGAAGAGCTTCTGACAGTTTTCAGAAAAATTTGGATCTGGGACAATGTTTCAAGACCTATCCTTTGAGATGGGGGACTTCCAAAGGAGGTCTTTTTGCCTTGGAAATTCACAGGACGTAACAATTCTCCCTGTTCCATGTCAAGCCTTTTCTGTAGGATTTTTATCACTTGTGTTAATTCTCCATTTATTGGCTTCCATGAGGTACTGTTTTTCTTCAGTCATGCTGTATTTGAATGCTAGGAGCCTTATTCAGCTAGGAAGAGTGCTGGAGCATATTTGAGGTATTCAAAAGCTGTCTGGACATGGTCCTGGGCACCTGCCTCTAGGTGGCCCTGCCTAAGAAAGGGTGTTGGACAAGATGACCTCCAGAGATCCCTTCCAATGTCAACCATTCTGTGATTCTGTGACTGTGGTATCCCTCAGAAATTCTTTCGACTCTGTAGTCATTTGCTTCCATCTGCACCTTTTAATAGAGTCTCCCTTTTTGTTGACCTTGGATCTGCAGAGGAATGGAGCAGTTTGATTAATTTTGTGACTCTTTGTGCAGACTTTTATTGGGATTAGGTTATTATTTTCTTATGTTGGGAAGCTAACCAGCTGATACTTTTTTCCAAAATTGCATGCGTCCCTCAGCTAACATTATAGATGTCAGGCATGCTTTATTTTTCTATTTGCTTATGAATATCTCTTGCCTCTATTGTCTCTGCTATAGGGAGCTCTTTAGATACTATTATCTCAAGCTGGGGACCATCGTGTTGGATAGAGGAATTTCTGTGAAGCTGCTTGAGTGGAATGAATACATACAATTAGAGCAAGAGAGAGAGGTGAGATCTTCAGCATTTTCAAAGTGTGCCTTTCTCAGATCTGCAAAGCTTTCACTTGGTAGTTCCATACATGTGCTGTAAAGTACTGTGCTATTTGGAGGCTGTTCAAGTGAGATGAGTCCTCATAAGACACTCTTTGAGATGCTTTTCATGTGAACTATGTAGTTTACTCAGTGAATACTTATCATATTGCTATAAAGCCAGGAGTATGAACGCTAACGTGTCTGTTGAAGGAGAGAGGAAAGGCCATTTACATGTAACTGTATATGGCTGCCATGTCTCGAAGAACCTTTGCATTCAAAATTCCTTCCCCCCTTCTGCCTTGAGGTCTTTTTGTATAAACTGGGGACAAGCTGCTAAGAATTAAGGATATGATATGGCCCATTTATACGATATCAGCATTTCTAGTCACTGCTTCAACTGTTGCTATATTGTTTGCATACTTGAGTGATTGCAACAGCCACATTGCTACACTGTAATTTTTCCAGTAATATAGGCTGTAAATTTTTGTTCCCTAAACTGTTTGCGAAGGAATGTTATTTCTGTGTGTACCTACAGTAACAAGGCTTTGCTTTCAGTTGTTTTTTCTCTCTGCAGTGTCAGTCATTGTAGGGAAGCTGTGATACATGTCTTTGAATGGAACAAAATGCAATAGGTTAAACCAGACCCTAACAAAAAATTAGAAAATGTGATTAATAAGTAAGTGTTTGGACAGGGCAGTACAACACAGACCACAGATCAGAACCAAAACCTATAAAATTTTGTCAGCGTTGCAATAAAATATTCCAGGTTAAATAATTTGGGAATCTTGATAGATGCTTGCTATTTTTTTTTATATTCTCCCTTCAGGTTTGTTTAAAACTTGATTTAAGCAAAGAAATTTAGATGCAAGGCCAATTCACACCATTGTGGATCTTTTATCTCAGTCTCTGTATATCTTTCTGGCCTCAAAATGTTACATCTTATGCTGTGAGCATTTTTCTTAATTACATGAAGAAATTTTTTTTCTATGTCCTTGATCCTGTAGAGTGATATTGGGTACATGTGTGCTGGTTTTGGCTGGGATAGAGTTAATTTTCTTCATAGTAGCTAGTAGGAGGCTATGTTTTGGATTTGTGATGAAAACAGTGTTGATAATACAGGGATGTTTTCGTTATTGCTGAGCAGTGCTTACACAGAGTCAAGGCCTTTTCTGCTCCTCACCCCACCCCACCAGCGAGTAGGCTGGGGGTGCACAAGAAGTTGGGAGGGGACACGGCTGGGACAGCTGACCCCAAATGACCAAAGGGATATCCCACACCATATGATGTCATGCTCAGTATATAAAGCTGGGGGAAGAAGAAGGAAGGGGGGACGTTCAGAGTGATGGCATTTGTCTTCCCAAGTAACCGTTAGGCGTGATGGAGCCCTGCTTTCCTGGAGATGGCTGAACACCTGCCTGCCAATAGGAAGTAGGGAATGAATTCCTTGTTTTGCTTTGCTTGCGCATGCAGCTTTTGCTTTACCTATTAAACTGTCTTTATCTCAACCCATGCATTTTCTCACTTTTACTCTTCGGATTCTCTCCCCCATTGCACCTGGGGGGAGTGAATGAGCAGCCGTGTGGGGCTTAGTTGCCAGCTGGGGTTAAACCATGACAACATGCAACTAAGCAGTTTATCTGCATGACTTCTGTGTATTTCCTCTAGGGTGTGCAATATTTTGAAGATGATGACCAAGTCTGGAGGACATCTAATTAGCGTTAGATGCAATTGGCATAATGGCATTTAATTAGCGTGTGTTGTGTTATGCTTCTGTTTCCTGTATTGGGTGAAGTTTGTTAAAAGCTGAGCAGATCATGTTGGGAGGAAGTAGAGATGGGTACAAAACCTTGAGATGATACAAATAATAACTAACTTGCATAATTCAGTGTGTTATAGAATAAACAACTAACTGGGCTTCTATTTTATAATGCATATTGCATTTTACTTTAGCAGTTGGTACTACTGTTTGAGAGGTGGAAGACTTCTGAAAAAAAAAGATGCCAAATCCAGACATGGTTAGAAAGAATACCACTGACAGATTTGCTGTCAGTTACACTAAGTCTAAACTGATGTTTTATTTAGTAGCATAGATTTTAATTATCATTTTATAGCTAGTGTTTTTGTCAGAAAAGATTCAGGCCTTGATCACAACTAAGACATTAACAAAGACATATTGTTTATTTGATTCATGGAAATAAGCTTGAGGATTTTCCTACGCCTCTGGAACTAGTTTCTCTGCATTATCAGTAAAGGTTATTGTATGGCTAATTACATGGTAGTTCAGGTTGATTTAAGAATACAAATGTTATTGCAGAAATAGAAGAGGCTTAGACCATTATTATTTTTAGTGTTCACTAAAACTCCAGTGCTATGTTTTTCTTTTTTACTGTGGTAAGTTCAAATGAGCAGGCTTGAAAAGGTTAGTTAGCCACTGGGGTTATTAAAAATAAAGTGGAAACTACGTTGTTTGTACTTCTTAGAATATTAAAAATGTGGTTTTTTTAAATGGAGTGGAGAAAGAGGAAACAACAAAAACTTCTGGTGAGTCTGTTCATATCTATCACCTCAGGGTGGGAAAGAGATGGCTTTTAAATTAGTACATTTCAGTGTGAGAAATCTAGAAGGCGTGCAGAAAAAAAAAAGGTAGTTTTTAGCTTCAGTTCTGTGTGTGATGTTAGTCAAAATGTAATTCAAGCAATTGTGTTCTGTAGCCACTGTATGACCTACCCAGCGGCAATCAGCTCCCCCCCCCCCTTTTTTTTTTTTTTTTTAAAAAAAAAAAAAAAGCTAATTGGCCCCTGTTTAGCTTACTAAATGTCATCTGGACTCAGTAAAAAGCAAGTGACCTGCATTGAATTAGTGTAATTGTAATACAAACAGAACATCTCATAGTTTTGGTCTTATACAGGAAAAGAGAAAGTTGGAGAGATTTTTCAGTTTGATAAATAAAACTGAAGATATGGGGAGCCAACTTTGGCTCACAGTTCATTTTGCCTTTTTACTGTCTTCTTTTAAAAAATAATAATTGGCATTTGAATTTTGTCTGTATACTTTCTCTTTGGAACATTTTCCCTTCTGGAAGAATCTCCTTTAGGATGTATGTCATGCCAGTTATTAAATCATGACCAATCATTACCAATTCCAGTTTCATCAAACAAAATACTATTTCAGAAAGATAATTTCTTTTTGATCTGCCTAGCCTGTCCAGAATTTGGTATATTGTTTTACCTCTGTCATTTGGTAGGATTACTTTTGAATGCCATTATGTAGTTCATTTTTTTTGCTTTCTGTTTCAGAGAGCAATGGTTACACCTACCAAGATAACAAAGTGCCATTAAGAACTCAAGTATCAGTTCCAGTGGTATATTTAAATTTTAACTCTGACTTTGATCTTGTAGTTGTATTACTCACTTTAGTTTAAAAGGGGTGTTATTTTTTAAAGTGTAAGACTAGTGTCATTGTGTTAGTAATACTATGCCTTGGTTATACTTCTCTTTTCATTTGGTCATTGAAATGTCCAGATTTTACTTTGTGATACCTCCCACTGTTTGTGTCTGCATCATGGCGTATGGAGTAGGAAAAGAAGTTAGATTTGCTCTAGCAACTACATTTCCTTACAGGAAAGGATATAGATAACTTTTTACACTAATCTAGCAATGAAATTAAGGGGCTACAATGTAAATTATATTTTTATGAAGCTATTAGGGAGAATATTAGAAATACTAGCTAGGCAAGGACAGTAACACTGTTCTCTGGACGTACCTGGTAGCCGCAAAAGCAGCGCTGTTGAGTCTTGTATTCTCTCAGTACCTTGGGTGTCGGTGGAGCTGAGACAGGAGAAGTTTTCCTTCTTTGCTTGAAGGTAGACAGAGCTTTAAGATGTAAGAACTTAATACTCAGTTACTCTTTCATAGACTGGAAAATCTTCTGTAATTAATTAGACATTTCCATTATTTCAGTGGGATGTAGGCATTTAATAGCTGGAATATTGTAATCTGACAGTTTAATTTTAGTTTGTAGTTTGAACACTGCAAGTGAATGGGTCATTTTTCTTGGTGCTGGTGGTTTGGCTTTTGCTGTCACCTGTTCATATGTTGCCATTGGAAATGGTGAAGTAGGAAGCAGCAAACATTGTGAGCATTGTTCCTTTGTGTTTCATGTTTCTTCTGTTAAACATGATCATTCTGTTTCTGTACCTAGGCTGACCAAACATGATAATCCTTTTTTTTTTCTTTTTTTTTTTTTTTTTTTTTTTTTTTTTTAAATTGCCAAAGTCACCTTTGGACATCCCAGTGAGCTGTCAGGCACTGTAGGTTTTTAAATTCAGAGTGTGCAGATTATTTTTCTAGCAAGACTCTATTCCAGTTGTGACATGACTAGATTAAATTCCCGCTTTCTTTTGTGCTACCTGTAACATCTCGAAGTATTGACTCTTAAATGTAAGTCCTTACATAATCCACATAAAATCAGAGGCAGAGGAGCTGTTGCAGGGAGACAGAGCAACCTGTGAAGGATGCACATGGACTTTAATTTCATTTCATCTTTGTAGAATGCACTCTTCCACTGAATTTTCAGGTTAGACATAGGGAAAATACTGTGTCTTCTGAGACTGTGATTTGCGTGAACACTGGGCAAATGGGGAGGTGGTGGAAAAGGTCTTCGAAACACATGCCCAAATTTTGATCATACAGTTCTGAAACTGTGTTTGTCTATAACTTTTGGTAGAACACAATGACAAATTCTGGAACTTCTCAGGTAGTTTATTGGAAACTTTCCTGCTTTGTAACCTGAATATTCTTTGTTGAAGTTTAAACTCATTAGCTCTTCTTCTTCTGTTCTTTATACACTTGAAAAAAAGAATATTTTCTTCTCCTTTGAAGTGGCATTTAACATGTTGAAGACTGTTACCATGTTTCTCGCTATGGTCACTGTCGAGGTTTAACCCCAGCCGGCAACTAAGCCCCACACAGCCACACACTCACTCCCCCCAGGTGGGATGGGGAAGAGAATCAGAAGAGTAAAAGTGAAAAAACTCATGGGTTGAGATAAAGGCAGTTTAATAGGTAAAGCAAAAGCCGTACACACAAGCAAAGCAAAACAAGGAATTCATTCACTACTTCCCATCGGCTGACAGGTGTTCAGCCACCTCCAGGGAAGCAGGGCTCCATCATGTGGAATGGTTACCTGGGAAAACAAAGGCCATCACTCCGAATGTCCCCCCCTTCCTTCTTCTTCCCCCAGCTTTATACGCTGCACATGATGTCATATGGTATGGAATATCCCTTTGGTCATTTGGGGTCAGCTGTCCCAGCCGTGTCCCCTCCCAACTTCTTGTGCACCCCCAGCCTACTCGCTGGTGGGGTGGGGTGAGGAGCAGAAAAGGCCTTGACTCTGTGTAAGCACTGCTCAGCAATAACGAAAACATCCCTGTATTATCAACACTGTTTTCATCACAAATCCAAAACATAGCCTCCTACTAGCTACTATGAAGAAAATTAACTCTATCCCAGCCAAAACTAGCACAGTCACCTCCTCTTTAGACTAAGCAATCCTAATTAATTCAATCTTTCTTTGCAGGTTGTGTTTTTTAAATATCTAAGCATTATAGTTGCTCTCTTTTGAACCATCTTTGGTTGGTTCACATCTCTGAAAGTGCGGTGCCTAAAACTGAAGACAGTACTGCTGCTGGAGGTCTAACGTACCCTGATTAAAGAAGAACTACTGCATATTTCTTGAATGCCTTCTGTCGTTACTACTGTGTGTGGTTATGGCATAGGTTTCACATTTAATGTCCAGAGAGTTCACTACAGCTTTTTCTCACAAATATAAGTTACTCACTCCTTGACTCTTTTATTAGTAAATATAATTGCAAATGCAGTTTTTCCACTTCATGTCTCAGTAAATGTTAATATATTTCTGGATGTAATCACTGCCTCATTTTCTCAGAAACTGCAGAAAATACTGTGGGAAGAAAAGATTTTATTATTAAAGTAAGCTATATTGTTGGAGTTTTCTTGGAGGGAAAGTAAGTTTCTTAGGCTGGGTAACAGAATTGGAACCTTGTAGCCATTATGTCTATGAATTTTCAAGATAGTACTGAAGCAGGAGTAAAAGAAACTATGGTGAAAGACGACTAAATTAATCAAAAGAGTATCCCCTGGATTCAGTCATGTAATGTGCACTTTCAGGACCATTTCCTTGTTTTGTAGCTGATAAGGAACTAGTTGTTCAAGTTCAGTGCTGAAAAAAGAAAAAGTTGTCCAGGTTCAAGGCTCTTCTTTTATGTTCTAGGTCTCTCGGGTCCTGTGAAAGGGGGGGATTTAAGTGATAGCAGGATGCTTCTATCTGAGAGAGGTACCAAGAGTCATGAAGACAGCTTCTTCCTCTTTTGATTCTTGGATACCTGTGTGGCTGGGAAACATCCTTTAGGCAGTGAGTTGCCTGGCTCTTGAGCAAAGATCTGCCATAATGTGTAATTTGGTCTGAGAGGCTCTTAAATTTTGGTGAAGTTCCCTGAGGGTTATGGTAGAACCTCAAATTGGCTAGTGGTCTGAAGTGGCCCTTTCTCTCTGTTATGGTGATTTCCTCACAAAGAGGAGGTTTTGCCTGTCACTGTCAAAAGGGAATTTTCTCCTATACAACTATGTTTAAAAATACTCTCTTTTCCAAGTCTGTGTCAAGTAAAAATTGAATTAGAAGGTTAAACCACTACATCAGATACTTTTTTCAGTCTAAAGACAGCTTAATATCTATTTCTTTTTTTCTACCGTAAAAAAAAAACCAAACCACAAAACTCTCCCCCCCCCGCAAAAAAATCTTAAAAAAACCACATGTGCATACACATGTGCACCCTTCTTCCTCCTCCTGATTAAATGTATCTTGCTAACCCAGTGCTGAGATTGAGAGTACTTTTCAGAACACCAATCATTAATTAATTTGTTAATTTAGGTTTTCCTTTTGGTGAGTAAAATTGTTGGAAATACTGTCCTAGATGGTGTCCGAATGCTGCAGTTCCTTTCAGGTGTTTGAAACTCCTGTGTGTGTTTGTAAGACTTGCTGACTTTCATTGTCCTGTTTTCTGGTAGTGTTTGGATTTTTTTAGTCATCATTAATTTTTTTTTTTTTTTTTTTTTTTTTTTTTTAATATTAAGTCATCATTAATTTTTTTTTTTTTTTTTTTTTTTTTTTTTTTTTTTTTTTTTTTTTTTTTTTTTTTTTTTTTTTTTTTTTTTTTTTTTTTTTTTTTTTTTTTTTCAAGTTAGGTATTTTTCTCTAAAATTGACACTGTAAAGATTTTGAGACTTGTAATTATTGTAGATGTGAACTTTCAATATAACCTTTCAATAAAATGTTAAGTAATTATACTATTTTATACCTATATGGGATTATTTGCAAGTTAGGTATTTTTCTCTAAAAATTCCTGTATATGTCAATTTAAAAAAAAAAAAGAAATTCAAAACCTTTAGCTGCCTGGGGTACTTTAAGCACAAAATCTTGAGTAGCCTGAAATTATTTTTGTTTTCAGTGAATGCTTTTGCTTTAAAAATTGTGTAATTTCACTCATCTAAAACACCCTCCCCCTCCCACCCTAAAAAAACCTCAAAGAAACAACAAAAAAGCTCAAAGAAGCCAAAGAACAGTTAAAAAATATTCATGAGATTGCAGATATTTCCATGCTTTATTTTTCATTTCTACAGACTTTGGAAAGGCATTTGCCCTTCTTCAAAGGCTTGCTATCTAAGTTGAAGGAGGGGAGAATTTTGAGGATCAGATTGCTGGCTGTGTCTTCTGTTGTAACTTCACTGTCGTCAATGAGTTCGTAACCTTGCAGATGAAATGGGAACTTGAATGTTACGTCTCTAAACAGAAAGGAAATGGGAGGACAACGTTTAGTTGAATGGCAGAATTCAAGAATATTTTGTGCTGAAGAGTTAGCCCTACTGAATTTGATAGAAAAACTCAAACTATTCCATTTTGAAGTGGAAGATGGAAAGTTGGGACAAGATAGTAGCCGAAAAACCTACAGGCAAAAGTCATGAAGAGTTCCCCAAATCATAGGGAATTATTTAAATATGTTGGAAGAAAGCCTGGAGAAATATTGATAGGTCTGCTGGACTTGAAGGGGGAGGAAGAAGAAATAAGCAAGCAAAAGAAGGCCACTGCAGATAAATGAAGTTGTGTCTTTGCATACAACTCCATCAAGTCATTTGTTGAGTTGCTTCCAGATCTCTTTGGATAGTACAAGTGATGACTTACGAGAGGTCAAGAAACTTTCAGAAATGAAACAAAACAAACAAACAAAAAAACCCCTGGATAAATTGCTAAATTAACTGGCAGTAGGACAGCATTCTGAGGTGATATTTCTGGGAAAAGTTTGGTGGTAATAAATATTTTTATTACTCATATGAAAAAAGGCTTTGATAATGAACAGACATATGCAAATGACACGATCCTTTTAGATGAGTTAGCGGGGGAACTTGCTCTTTGTCATGCTAATTAGATAACAGCCAGTGCAATAATTTCTGCCTTTTAAAGATACCAGTGCAGATTTGGCTCAGGATATGGTAGAACTTTACAGTTGTGATACGCGATGGAATTTAAAAATCAGTTGTATAAGTGAGCTTGTTTAAAACCAGTAAAAAAAAACCCCAAACTGAGCGAACTTGTGGCCTTAGAACGCTGACTTCTTCAAGCTGTTGTTGCAGAACAAATTGTCTGTAATATTCTTTTGGCATTTAAAGCAATTTTTTTAAAGGAAGTATCATAGAATCATAGACTATCTCAAGTTGGAAAGGACCCATAAGGATCATCGAGTCCAACTCCCACCTTTAGTAGAAAGAGTAAGTTCAGAGGTGAATCTTGAGGCACAGATCTGTTGTGTGATGGTGCTAACAAGGCAAGGGTTGATTCTTTTCAGTGGATTTAGAATTGCACTTACTATTGCAAAATGTTTGAGATTGGTATCTTTACATTCTTGACCTATTGTAACACTGTCAAAATGTTATGAACTTACTAGCAATAATAAATATACAGGTCAATATAAATGACTTATCTTCGAGTAACCCATCTTTGCTGTTAATCATGTGATTATTCTTTCCATTATGTTTCTTTTCTCTGTGTTTATTACTTTATTACTTTACATCTTAAGTGCATCATACTTTGCTTTGAACAGCAAAGGTCGTCATTCCAGAGGGAAGCTTGTGACAGTGAATGGCTGCAAAACCACTGGTAACAGTTATGGTTTTTTTTGGGTGGTTTGTTGGTTTGTGGTTTTGGTTTTTTTTTTTTTTCCTTCTTCTGTTCTGGTGTTTTGTTTTGTTTTTTTAAATGCTCCTAGTGTTAATATGTGAGGTGTCTGGTCATTTTATCCTAAAATAATTTGAATGTCATTTTTACTGTATGTAGTATTGTGTGCATGATTTAATCAGTGGTCACTGCTAAAGAACTATCGAGGTGAGCACAATAGAATTGCGTGTTAAATGTCACATATATTTCTCTTCATTAGGATTAAATATTCTGTATCAATTACTGTTTGTCCAGAAGTTCTCTGGACTAAATCTCCACTTATCCTTTCCTGCATTTAGGCCTGTGTTGATAATTCCAGCTGTGCTTTGCTGGGAGCTTGTGAGGCAGGTGGGTGTAACAGCATCGCACGCTCGTTCTGTTACTCGGTTGGGTGAACAGTCATTGCTAACTCTCAGTGAAGAAAGTGCCTTTTTGGTTGAACAGTGATAGGAATCTTTGTTTTTGCTTAATGTTGGAAATGTAATTTTATTGCTAGGTAGGTATTTTTTAATATTTGATGCTATCAGTTTTTCAAATTTTGCGAAAGGGGAAAAGTGTTTCCTTCCTGTTTTGATGATCTAGCTTTCAGAATAATGTAATTGCTGGTTTGGTGGTTTTTTGTTTGTGTTTTGGTTTTTTTTTTTTTTTTTTTT
>JAYKAV010000511.1:1675729-1699222 GCA_035582835.1 Phoebastria nigripes | reverse complement strand
TTCTTTCCCTTCCCCAGATGGCATTTCCAAACATTTTTCTTTTGATAATTCATTATTAAAGTTGACTGAAAAATAATGGTTGAATGTAACTTCAATGAACATTTTTTCCCCTAAATTGGTAACAGCTTCTTCAATATTTTAGCTTAAACCAAAAATGTGTTTTAGCTAAGATATGGGAGAAGCAGTTATCCATCGGGTGGCTAGATCAGTCTGGAGTATTTATTCACTGACTGTATCTTCAGTAAATGCTTTTTATGACACACAGTTTCAAAAAAGTGTTAATGGTAAATTAAGAGGATGAAACTTATTTGCATTTCTCTAGTCTTTAATTCAGGGTAAACTGTTCAGCTTTTCCTATGCAAAATTGAAATGAATGCTCTGTTTTAGTGTGTTTCTTCAAGCCACTTCTCTGTTAGAAGTATGTGAGGTATGAGACAGGCAGTGAAAATGAAGAAAATAGCACTGCATGGGCCATTGGATGCACAGTTTTGATTTGAGTTGTTCCTTCTTGATCTCTGTAGTTCATGTTGCTCTTGTCAGTGAGATTAGTAAAGAGCAGCACTTACCCCTCCCCCCCCCTCAAAAAAAAAAAAAAAAAAAATTGGATGAGTGAGAACTGGTGGATGACTGAGAAGCCACTTTTTTCTCTCTGAAAAGAAAGAGTAAAAATTGGTAGTGGCTGCTTCAACAGAAGTAATATTTCACACAGAAAGATAATTAAGCTTTTCAAACATTTTGAATCGCACATTCAGATTCCAGTTAGGGGTTTTATCAAACTCGGGGGATATTGAGAATCTCCTTGGATCAGGTATCTGATAGATGTCTGATGGAACCAGACCTGTTTGTAATTCTGCACAAAAAGTGTGAGCGCGCTAGATCTTCATGATTGTGTTTGCAGACAGGAGGAGGAAGCTGGTGATTTTTAGGGTGCTTCTAACAATTAAATTTATTATCTACACTGAAGCAGATCATAAACCGACTTCCTTGTCTTTAAACACGAGGCGTTGTTCAGTAACTTTGTTTTTCACTGTTACAAAGTTTTGCAAAAAACTTTGTTGTAACAATATTGTAGTTCTGAATTTTTAAAAAAAAAAAAAAAAAAAAAAGCTCAACAAAGCAAAACCAATGTAGAACCCGCCACTATCTCACCCTTCTTGTCCATGCTGGTGTTTCATTTCTAAACAGCTGTTGAATTGTGTGATTGAATAATTAGTGGTGTTTCAATAACCTTTTTGAAGGCTATTCAAGAAGGGAGGGAAGTTCTATGACATCTATCACAAAGAAGAGAAAAACGTGTCTTTCAGCTGATTCTTTGTTTCTAAAGGTAATAAAATGTTACAGTATTCAATATTTAACCCCCCAGCCTTAAATAGGAGTTTGTACTCTAAAATGTGTTACTGAGTTTAAATGTATTTTAGAGTTTGTTTTCTGCAGTAGATTGATAAACTACGTGGTATAATTGTGGTGCCAAAAACTATGGAGTCACAAACTGCCTGTGAATGTCTTGTATCCTTACCTTCTTTCTAAAAAAGTTTCTCTCTGTAGATTCTAGCAATGGAGCTTCACAGCATGAAAATTATAAAATCGCCACAATATAAAAATCTTTGCTGTCTCCTTCAGTAGCATTCATGTTACTGGGCAAGTAGTAACAGTAAAAGTTATTCTTTTGATTTCCTACTATTTATTAAAAGTCAATTATTTAAACTAAGCAGTGGAGATAGATAAGTCATTCGAGGAGCTAAAACCCAAAAGATATAGTATCTCTACCAAATTACTGTTGATGATTTAATGTGTTTGTGGGCTGTGTGAAATACAGATGTATTACCCTGACTGACAGGAAGAATGAGCTGCAAGGATTTTCTGATTAGGAAATTCCAAATGTAGTATACGAGGGTCTCGTTTTTCTTTTGGGGTTTCCTAATTCATCTGATTACATTTTCRTGCCAATAAAACTGTCCATAAAAGAACCTTCATGAAAAAAATGCTTTCAGCCTGGACTTCATTTAAAATGCTAGGGCCTTTAAGAATAATAAAAAGAAAATCATGTGCTGACTTGTGCAGTTCTGCTCTCATTTAAGACCTGGTCCTCAGTCCAGTGTTCAGCTTAACCATAACTGCTGGTTATGGGGCAGGTAAGTGCTTCCAGGCAATGGTTGTGGTATAAACTGTGTTAGATTGTCTAGTGCCCAATTCAGAAGTGGCCACTGAAAGCTACCCTAGATGATGTATCTTCCCCCCTTCACATATATGCTGTAATTCGCCTTGGATTCTGGTTTCACTGCAGGGTGTAGGACTTGCCTCAGAGCAACGTATGAAAGATGATTCAAAGTAGAGAGTTGGGCTCAAGGTTCAGAGGTGGAAGGGCCAGTTCAGGACAAATTTGGAATGGGCTCTCTGTTACAGCCAGGTGAAGACAAAGACTGCTTAAGCTGCGATGGTCCCTCAGGCCTGAGTTCTGACGTCTTGCAGCTTAGAGGTTTTTTTTGTGTGTGGTTTTTTCTTTTTTTTAATTAAAAGGATGATTGAATGGTTAAAACTGAAGACTAAGTCATACGGTCTAACACCTTGGCTGTATATTTGATGTGTTACTTCAGTAAGACTTGCCAGTCTGTCTCAGATATGTAGGGAAATGTGGAAGGTGATGTTGAAGGTGGGAGAGAAGAATTAGCCCCAGCTCCTTCGTAGTATGTCAGAGCCTGCCTCCTCTGTTGAACAATTTCCTCCTAATGTTTCCTGCAGTTACTGCTAGTTCAGCCCATGTAATTGGGTGGGTGGTAGCTTATGTTCAGTGCTAGCTGGTGCTATTGTTTTGGTTTGGTTTTTCTTTTAAGCAACAGTTGCCTAATGCTGGCTGTATGAGCATTGCCATCAGCCCTACTGTGAGAGCTGAACTAATACCAATAGCTGTGGGAAACTTTTAGAGAAAATTATAAGTGGAGTGGAAGCAAAAAACTCCTACAGGTGATAGTTTGGGAGAACATAGGAAGTGGAGAAATACAGGGTGAGATGAAAGAAGCGTGAAAAAAACAAGTCTCTCAAGTTTCCTGCTTCCCTCAGCACCCATGGAACAGAGTGACTGAAATAGCTTAATTTTGATTTAAAATAGGACAGCGTTCTTTTAGGGTAGAAAAGATGTATTTGACAAGAAATGGAAGCAAAAATGAGGAATAAGTTTCTGTCAGATAAGCGTTTTGTTTTTATTCCTGGAGCTTTATAATTCTCCAGTGATTGCTTTGCAAGCTGCTTAGAAGGAAACAGAAGTAGTTGGAAGCTAAATCATGGAGTGTTTTGAAAGAGGGAGGGAGCTTAACTTTTATGCAGAGAAATATGCAAGCCAAAATGAGGAAGTAGAGGGGGAAAATGGAATTGAAAACCAGCATTTCAGGCTAGTTAACGAAAGAGAGTGCTGAGAGCTGGGAGGGGAGAGGTACACGCTAGCAAGTGCATGGCATAATTAACAAGTTGGACTAAACATTTGGAATATGTAGTTTCTATATGTTTTCTTGTATTACAAAAATGTATCTAAGTTTTTTTTTGTTTTTTTTTTTTTTTTTTTTTTTTCAGCATCCCCTGTTCTTGTATACCAATGCGTTTTTTTTTTTTTTTTCTTTTTTCAGCTAACACAGCTCGTGTCACATACCAAGATTTAAAAAAGCCTACAGTTTAAGCATTAAATAAATATACATGTTTCTGAAGTAGGTATTTTCAGCAAACGTACAAAGCATGAATGTGGATTTAGGACCCTAACTCTAGCTCTTGAATATCTTCTTTTGTGACTTTTATTGCCTGCCATAAAAGAATGATTCATGAATTCCTTCTTTCTTCTCATTGTCCTTTGTGAATTATAAAGAAGTCACTTCTTTGCTGTGGTTCTTAATTACTGTGTAGTTGATGAAAATAATTGGCAAAGGCAAATATTTTTCCCAGAACACTGGAGCTGAGTAGGTCTCTGAAACTAAGCTTTGCTTACCTGCGGAGAGACAGGTCAATGTTTATTATCAAACAGGAGGTATACATTTTGACACCACATAAACAGAAGTTACTAGTCTTCTGTTACAGCTGTGTGTTTTTAACAGCTAGCTCTGCAGTAGCTATTGAAGAGCAGCTAAAGATAAGATTAAAAGTCATCAGTTCAGGGTTCAGAAGAGATAATTACCTTCAAGGACAGAAACAGCTGAATTTGTTAGCCACTGCTTTATACCAGAAGCACTTCACTTGTACTGACAATTAATCTTGTATCACAAGGGAAGTAGGTAAGGCCAATTACAGGGTAATAGAGTGCCGTGTTTGCTATCTGGGTTCATATACTAGTTTGGCACAGCTGCCCACTGAAAATACAAAGCTATTGTAGCATTACATCTTTATTAAACAAAATACCCAGGTCTCTTCTTGTAATTCTTGTATTAGGCAGATAAACATTTACAAAACTCATTTCATTAAGTATTTGAATTGAAGCAAACTATTCAGTACTGAAATAATTTTTCATTAAAATTATAGTAAACAGTTTTTGCATCATTTTGCATGGGTTCTGCTTTTCTTCAGCATATGAGAAGAATTTTAGAATGAGAGTTTGAACAAGTTAACCCAACTTTCAAGGCCAGTCAGACTTCTTAAGAAGTTTTCCTCTCACTTCTCCCTATGTTTCAAGCACAGGCTGAAGCTTCTGGTGCCTCTACTATGTTAACGGTGTGCATAATCTCTCATTTCATTTTTTTCCCCTTTTCTGAGTACATATTTCTGCCTATGCTTGTAGAAAAACAAATGAAGAACTTTTACTCCCTTTCACTTTGGAAAATGTGGTTGAATTGAACCTGGTTTTAGAAGAAAATAATAGCTTCTTATTTCTGTCAATAGACCATGCTCTGAATAGTGTTGTTGCTGTCGTGTAAATCTTAAGTAATGACACTGAATGCATTTGAGATATTACAGAAGTTCAAAATTTCCAGTTATTTTACAGTAGTCTCTCAGAATTGTACTGCTTTTTTTCCCCCTACAAATGTAAATCTATAATTAGAGGAAAACCTGGAAAAAATCGTGAAGAAAATGGCACAATATATATAATCTTAAGTAGGACAAACATTTTTTATATAGCATGAATCTTTTTTCGTAGTTGAAAAATCTGTCTGCATATGGTTCTCAACAGTGTGAAATTTCTGTTATATAGGTAAAATGCTGCCTTTTCAATTGCAAGTAAATTCTCACTGCTAGTAGACAAGTTACTTGATTATTTTATTTTTGTTATCTTTCAGTGTTGTCTTAGGTCTTTTAGCATACGTTTCTAAATCTTATTAGGAAAAGCAAGTTTTAAAACTACATCTGAAGAATTATGAATGCAAAAGGAAATTATCTATTGCTGTTTAGCAATAGATAAAATAACGAGTGATGTGCTTAATAGAGTACAGTTTAAATAGAGAAAATCTAATGGGAAGTAGCTACATTAGTAGCAGATGGATTTACTTCCTGAATCTCGAACTGAGTGGAAATCCTAACTTACTTAAAATTTGTCTTCCAGATTCTTAGCCTGATAAGAAAGGTGGATAAAGCAATTTATTTACTTGGCTTCAGTGCTGTGCTGATGTGTTTTGTTTAAACTTGCTATTGTTGTTTGATTTTTATCTAGGCTATTTTTATGATTCCTACAAATCCCCCTCCAACCTTCCGGAAGCCAGAGCTCTGGTCTGATGAATTCACAGATTTTGTGAAGAAATGCTTAGTGAAAAATCCTGAACAAAGAGCTACAGCAACACAGCTGCTACAGGTCAGTATTTAAGTTACTGAGGAAATGCAAGTTTTATGGCTTTTTTTCCTCTAGTCTCAAACCAGAACTGTTGTGAAAATTTCTAAGGGCAAATCTCATTTTAACTATTATCATGCTTTATTTCTTTTCCATTTTGTGGTCTTTTCTCTGTCAGCTCCTGTATCTCTCCCCCCATTTTATTTCTCCTTTGCCGCTTCTAAAAATTAATTGCTCTTTATATAGTTTAGGGCTGGTTCTTGCTGTTAAAATTGGATCCTTGCTTTGTGGTTAGAGGCCCTCAATAGATCTCAGGATTTAGGCAAGTGTTAAGTAAAGGAATTGAGCCCAGGTTACCCCTCAGTGTGGACCACCCATGGAGTATATTCAATCTTTCCTTCTGGTCATGTCAAATTAAGCAGACAGGTTGCTCTGTGTCCTAGAAGGGTCTGATACAGATGGACAGTATAATGAGTTTGTTCTTGGGCTGAGTTATACCAAGTGGGCACTCTTAAATTCGAGCCACAGTTGGCAGTGTGGACAGGGCAGGGTGTGCCAGGCTTTCACCCTCTTGCTGACCTGAGCTTCTAGTAGCTGCAGAAAATTTAACAGTTGCATCTTTTTAGTACTGAGGCAGAAATAAAGCAGAGAAATTTCAAAGAACTACAAAAATCAAACAGCAGGGGCTGATCTATCAAGAAGGATATAGTCTTTGTGAAATGGACATAATTTTACAGGGGCCACACATTTTAGTGCGTGGGGGAGAAAGAAAACGTGAAGAAAGTTTTCTCCTTTGGCCCCGTATTTGTGTTATCTACTGCCTTCAGGGCTGTCATAATAAGCCTACAAGTAACTAAGGACAAACAAAGAACAAAGGTACTGAAAGAGGGGGAAGAAAAAAAAAGATTTGTAGAAAAATTATAATCGGTTCCATGATGATTGAAATGGAATCTAAAATTTCCTGTAAATAAGCTTGCTTTGATAATGTGACTGAAGTGAAAAATTTTGCTAGGTCCTTTGCTCCTTTTACTTTTCTGATTCCTAATTCATTAAACTTTTGGATAACTTAGTGTTCTTTTATGCTTTTCACTGCTATTGGTAAATATTATTCTTCATTTTCTTTGTTCTTCAGTCTACATAAGAATCTGATCTTCTGAAATTTCATCTGTAAGACACTCATGCTAGATTTATTCTGTCTCTAGCTAGCAATAGCCTCTTTTAAAATTTAAATTCCAGTGAAGTCCGCTACAAGGAGAACATAAAAATTTTGCAAAGTAGTTTCCAGTAATAGATCATCAAATTCATAAGTCGTTATGAATATTTTATTTTCYACACTGCGAAAACACCAAAATGTAGACTGTAAGGAGAGTAAAAATTGAAAGGTACATATTTTCGTATGATGTATGAATCAGTTCTTGAGACCGTAAAGATTTGAAGTTCGTATGGTTAGCTGAATACCAGCAGCTGGATAGAAGAGACTTGCATTAATGTATGCAAGTAAGGAGAGAGGGGTGGGAGGGAAAAAGCTTCAGTGTTCCTCTTTCCACGTGCTTACCGGCCAGATAACCAAATAGTGTATACAGCACAATTATGTGTTGCCTTTTCCCCCAGCTGGAATTTGGAGCATGTGTGGTAGAGCTGAAGGTGCTGTCGGTGTGTGTGAGTGGGAATGAAAGTACTGCTTATGGAGAAAGATCATGGAGGAAAAAGGAGAGTAATTGAATTAATACATCAAGGGAGAAGATAGATAATAGGTGTAGGACTAGGCTTCATCAATTCTGTTCTTCATGGAACAATTTTTTGGTATTTAAGACTACATTTCTGAGGTGCTTAGAGTTAACATTTTGCCTAAATTGTATTTGCATACAATGATGCAAAAATCAGAATTTTTCTAACAGCAGGTGTTTACTGGACAGTAAAATGAATGTAAATGCTATCGTGCACATGTTGTTTTAAAGGAAGAAGTGACGTTTTAAATGGCCTTAAATTAAAAATTAATCTTCCTGCTAAAAGTAATGTGTTTTTTTCCCTTGTTCCACATTTCAGCATCATAGATCAAGAAATGTTTTATGCCACATAAAGTACAGGTTTGCTGAAGTAGGCAGCCATAGTTGCTCTGCTTGCGGCCACTAATTTATGCTGTCAGTTTGTTAAGATTAATTAAATTCTGTAACTGAATATCTGAAAAAGTTTGTTTTTCTATGTCAGACAATCACCACTCTATTTATTTACTACTTACTGCCCGTTTCCTTTGGACAATTATATCCTTAACTATAAAACAGTTGTTATATGATTACATTTCCCAAGGCTTGCTGTTATTAAAAATAGTTAAAGTAAAATCATAGTTATGAAGCAGCTAAAAGATATTATATGTTGTGTTAGTGTAGATTTTAATTATTGTGTAATGTAAAATACTATTTATCACTGAAATCTGTGGTGTTGAATAATACTTGTAATTACATCTGAAGTGTAACTTGTAATGATGTTATATAATTTTTTTTTTTTTTTTTTTTCTTCTAGCATACATTTATTAAGAATGCCAAGCCAGTTTCAATTTTAAGGGACCTGATCACTGAAGCTATGGAGATAAAGGCAAAGCGACATGAGGAACAGCAGAGAGAACTAGAAGAGGAGGAAGAAAATTCGGTGTGTACCTTTTTTTCCTATAACTATCTGTACCTTATAGATAAGTTGCTGTTTTTCCCCTAYTTCCTGTACTTGTGTTCAAATACTTTTCTTTACCAGGTTTCCACCTGGTTTTTAGCCTATGAAGGCTGAGTATTCCACTCTTATTTATGATGAGCAATGCTGCTGTGAGTAATGCTGTATGAGCCAGCTTTCAGCACTATTCCATGAGATGTCCTAGTAAAAAGTTTTTCTAGGAGGTGGGAAAAGAAACCATGTCAACTTCAGCTGTTCAGACTAACAAAAAAAACAAAACCAAAACTGTTAAGGTTCCACTTTCACATATGGGCTTCTAGACAAGTGGTTTAATTTTCAGTTCAGGGCACTTAGCTTTTTTTTTTTTTTTTTTTTTTTTTTTTTTTTTTTTTTTTTTTTTTTTTTTTTTTTTTTTTTTTTTTTTTTTTTTTTTGTAAAGTCTAATATACAGAATAGTTAGTTATGAAGCACAGTAAGTAGTGATTACAATATGGTTTGAATCAAGTTGCACCTATAAAGTGAAAATGGTGACAGCATTTCATTCTTTAGATGATGTTGTTAGCATATGTTTAAGGAGAGAAGCAGGTCATGTGATAAATAGGTTGCATTTAGAATTGTTTGGCAATGTTAGGAATAAGTCAGTGTTCCTGGCATTATTACTCTCCCTATGTGATCTATTTTAGATCAGTCTTGTGCAATGCAGCAGTATGTGCTTCAAAGAAGTGTATTGCCACACATACAGTGAGAGCCAAGGTCATTCAGGAATAACACGCAGAGAAGATGGAGACTGGAATGTTAGTAGAAATCTTACAGCTTTGAGCAAACAGAAAAGAGCAGTGCAGTAATGCAGTCTGCCCTATCCTAAATTGTAGAATCCTTGTTATGTGTTAGAGTGTTAGGTGATGATCTATATATAGGAATACTTTTCAAGCAGATTCTGTGGAGTGATTTGTATCCCAACAGACAGTATGGTCTTTTGTTTGCTGGATGTTTTTCTGTTTTAAGAGTATTGATAGCTTGTGTTTATAAAGATGGTTTACTCTGGATTTTATTTGCTTAGTCAGTAATAAAACAGGCAGGGAAGGTTGGGATTATTTTTTTTACATTAGGAAACGTTGCCTATGTGGAGATGTGTGACTTGACACGCAGAGTTGATGTTTGTGACTTGGTATGTTGAATAGTTGATCTCTGAAGAGACTGATTTATTATTGACATAAAAACCTAATGTCTTTACTAGTATGCTTTCCTCCCTACTATTGCCTTCTGAACTGTAGACCTCAAACACTTGGGTGTTGTTGATGTCTCTTGCATTAACCCAAAATTAGGTATGACATCTAATCACTTAGTCTGAGGTTCAGATGGGGAATCAGATTGCCAGGCAGGGACGAAACAATCCATGCCAGCTCAGTACGTGGTGTACACCTTCCCTGTCGCACTACTGGGTGGAAGGGTACAACACAAGTTTGGTCCATCTTGACTGAAGAAGCATTTAGCAGCTCCTCATGCTTCATGCATGGGTACAAAAGTCAGAATGTAACACTGCTCTTCCCCTCGCTCCAGACTATTCAGTGTTTAGTATAAGGGAACCTCAAATCCAGGATTGGGGCAGGAATCTGTTATTTGTGTTACCATTGCAGTAGATGGGAATTTTGCCATGTACTTTTGTGGTGCAGTCAGGGAACAGGTTATGAGTTAAAAAGACAGTAAGACTCTGCTTGTCACTAAGTGTAAAAGATAGGTGCCTCAAATCTGAAAATAACAGAAGTATCTTTGGTTAGCAGGGCTGAGAGAGCAGAATCACAGAATGGTTGAGGTTGGAAGGGACCTCTGGAGGTTATCTGGTCTAACCCCCTTACTCAAGCAGGGCCACCTAGAGCCGGTTGCCCAGGACTGTGTCCAGACAGCTTTTGAATATCTCCAAGGAGGGGAAACTCCACAACCTCTCTGGGCAGCTTGTGCCAATGCTCGGTCACTCTCACAGTAAAAAAAGTGTTTACTGATGTTCAGAGGGAATCTCCTGTGTTTCAGTGTGTGTCCATTGCCTTTGGTCCTGTCACTGAGCACCATCCTCTTTGCACCTTTCCTTCAAGTATTTGTACACATTGAGGTCCCCCATGGGCCTTCTCTTCTCCAGGCTGAACAGTCCCAGATCTCTCAGTCTTTCCTCTTAGGAGAGATGCTCCAGTCCCTTAATCATCTTCATGGCCCTTTGCTGGATTCTCTCCAGTATGCCCATGTCTCCCTTGTACTGGGGAGCCCAGAAGTGGACCCAGCACTCCAGGTATGGCCTCACCAGCACTGAGCAGAGGGGAAAGATCACCTCCCTCCACCTACTGGCGACACTCCTCCTAATGCAGCCTGGGATACCAATAGCCACCTTAGCTGCAAGGTTGCATTACTCTTAAAAATAAGTGCAGTTGTAGTCTATGGAAATGCTAAGTCTGTCATTTTTTTACTTATACTGACAGAATTTTAGGGGCTGTAATCATATACAAGTGCATGAGCATCAACAAACTGAGAACCAGAAATCAGCCTCCCCTTCAAAGAAATTGCCTTTAAATATAAGGCAGAAGGTCAGAGAGGATGACAGAGGGGCACAGGCAGAGGATATATAAGATTAGTCAGCATGGGAAGCTCTGGCATTAAGCATATCTTGCTTAATCAATTTTTTTTCAGGATCATGATGTAGAGGAGTTTTAAAGGACAATAAGGACAGTCTTGCAGAGGGCTAGAGGCAGCCCTGCCAGTAGTAGCAGGGGACCTGAGAAAAGAATAAAGGGGTTTGAAAACTTAACAGGTGAGTAATGGAAGAGGCCAATTTGAGGCGGAGCTGACTTCTCAGTACAGAATGAAGTGATAGAAAGGGGGCTTGTGGATGAGACTAGTCAGCTCAGAAGAGAAAGGTAGTAGAAAAATGAAAAGTAGAGTATGACTTCAGCATAATGAAAGACAGAAGGGGAGAAGTTGGAAAACAAACCTTTGTAGTTGTATTACCTAGAGTGGAGGGATCACTAGATGAGACTTTAAGATGGCAAATAGGCAAGAAGGAAGGATGAGAGAGTCTGGATGAAAACTTTAGCAATATGGACATTTTAAAAAGAAGGGTATGTTTGTTAGGGCAAGCCCTTTGTACTGCTGTGCTTGTAAAAGACTTCAGAATTATTTTAAAAAGATAATAAAATACATTGAACATGCACATTATGCTGTATAGTATCCTTGGAGTTAATTATTGACGTTCTTTTAGAAATAGTTTTATCATCCTTAGTAATTTGATGTCTTGTACTCCTTTTTAGTTTTCTATGGTGATGCTGACTTACAGGCTATAATTGATTAACTAAAATTAATAGATAATACCAAATGATGTTTGCAGGAGATGTTGAGAGAGATGGATCCTGGATATTGAGTGCATAATATATTGCGTTCGGACATAATTACATAAGCCCTTGTGGTTGCATTTTTGAGCTAAGTAGTTTGCTTCCTCAGCAAGATAAGCTGGCTGCCTCAATGGGTCTATTTTAATGCAAAGTAAACTTTGTGAAGGATGGACTTAAAGTGACACTGAAGGTGGGCTGAATACAAAGCACAAAAGAGATTAATGCAAACTATCCCTTAATATTTTAAGAGCATAAGAAGACAAGTTTAAGAGTTACTGCATCTTGCTGAGGGGTGGTAACTGCTTGAACTACACATTCTAACTCTGCTTCACAGGTTATTATAACTGTTTTTCTTCGGGGAAAACACAGAAAGGTTAATCCTTACAATCTTATGTCTATTTTGTTTGCTGTGAGAGAGGTCCAGTAGTAAACTAGGCTACACAAATAGTCTGTAGTCAAATTCCTTGTGGGCTAAGGTAAGTCAGGCTGTCTTATATTTGCTACAGACCTGTGTGTGCATTTGAAGTGACAGTAATTCAGAGGATGTGTTTGTAATACCATGGTAAGGTGATTGAGAGTTTAACTGTAATTCTCCAGCAAAGGCCAGCTTTGTTCATGGCAGAGAAAATGGATTTTTTTTAAAAATAGTTTGTGTCATTCTTGTAAACTTCAGTAGGGGGAAGGAATAGATCTCTTTGAGCTTGGGGGAAGTTCCAAATGTAGAGAAAGACCACATGCAAAGATAAGAAGAAGATATGCCACTTGTAAGTGGAGCAAACAAAAGGGAAGTACTAGCTGGTGCTGCTGGCAAAGTGGGAAGTGGCGCTTGTCAGTGTGATAATTTCGTATTTTTTATCCTGATCATGGATAGATAAATTTCATTACTCCTGGAGATTATTCTGGAGAGGTTTTGTGCCTTTTTTCCCTTTAGCTCCATCAGCTTTATCGAAGGAAGACTATAAGCCACCGTGTATTTACTACTGCAAAAATACCTGGACATCCTCTTGTCCATTACAAGATATTTTTGCTGTAAGATTTATATTGAATAGTTAAACTTTTGAAAAAGTTTGCTGTTATAAAAAGATTAAGTAAAAAGGGATTTTTGTTCCTATTTTTAAAAAGATTTTTGTTTACGTTCTTTTATGCTGTTGAGATGCTTTAATTCCCTAAGTTTTCATATGGTTTTATGATTCTAAAAAATAATCTGTGATAAGGTTTGTAATTAGGATGAAATTTTTACTTTTGTTAAAACTGTTAATGTGATATTTGGTACTAAGTATGACTTTTGCTACCAGTAAATATATGCCTTCAGTAATTTTGTATTGCTTGGTAAGCCATCAGTGAAAAAAGTTTGGAAATACCTAGCTTTAATAGAAAAAGTGAGGGTACAGGTGAGTGAAATGAAGAATACTGATGGTGAGGTGAGGAGGAGGGATTTCCTTGTTGACAAATACAGTTTGTCAAAATTCTATGTTTGGTAATGACCTATGAATAGCTTTCGTGTTGTCACAATGCAGAACTAATCTTGTTCCGAACTGGTTTTAATAATCGTTTGGTTGTAATACAGACTTCCCATGTCTTGCAACTGAATTTCAATGCAGTACATCATTGTAAGAAATTCCAGATTCATTTGAGAGATGACACCAGCATCTTGTCCAGTTACAGTCATTAAAGATTCTGGTCAGTTAAAAGCACAAAACCAGCCAAACTAGGAAACAGCAGGACAAACTTACAAATTTTTATCTAATCAGAGAAGTTTTCTGTACCGTGTTTCCTGAATTCATGTTATTCATGTACTGCATGCTAGAAGACTCCTGAGCAACATGTAGGTGTGATTGAGGCCTGAATTAAGTGAAATTCTGGACAGCACAGATTTTAGTTTTTAAAGCATACTAGGCAGAGATTGATCAATGGACCCACAAGTTATTAAAGGAAACCAGGATAAAAACCAGAAGAATAAAATGAAAGCATTGGAACATTTGTGTTTGTAATTTAAAAAAATCCCAAACAACAAACCCCCCAAAAACCCCCACTTCAATTTGAAATAATGCTTAATTTCAAAATAAGCTCAAAGATTATGTCTTTCATTTAATTTGGAACTTGTCTGGGGAACTACCAGAAAAACAATAAACCAATTCTTTTTTACACTTCTAACTGAGTGTTTATTCTTTCCCTTCTGGAAAGGGAAAACAGATAATATGAGTGCCAGTTTGGTATACTGTAATGGATGAAGTCAGCAGTCCAGCATTCAAGTATAAAGATAAATAACCACTGCACATTCCTCTTTCTTATGTACCAGTTTCCACAGAACCTTGAAGAAGTATAGGGCTGCTTGCATGTAGTTTGCATGACTTCATGAACATGCAGTTCAAATGATAATACATGTTTTAATAAGCCAACATGCAATGATGGCAGCAGTTCTAGAAAGAGATGATGAGTCCCTATGTTACCTTGTGTAGTAGTACTGACAGTAAGTCATACGTGTATTTCTTCATATTTTAATATCTATAAATGTTTTCAGATTGTGTGTGGAATTGGAGTCACTGTTCAGTTGGAAAGTAATAGCTACCTATCACATAAATTTTGGAAAATAATACCTTATAAGTGGATTTTTCCCAATGATATTGCTGTGAAGTCCTCACCATAGTAGTGCAAAGGCAGACTCAAACCTGGAGAAATGCATATTTAATAACACCTAAAAGCAAGAGCAAATATTGGTGTTAGTGTTAAGTAGAGTCTAGCAATGTTAAAGGTCTCTCATGGGCAGTGAATTGAGTCCATATACTATTGAAAAAGAATGGTTTAAGTTAACCTGTCGGGGGCTTGAATTTATTCATCTAAACCCCCAAGAATTTCCTATGTAAAGCGTGAGCAGTTGTGCTCATTACGCACTGGTACATGTTTTGGGACCCATCAAGAAGAAAGGTGTAAAATGTTCTAACTATGATGTTCCTTTTGTTAGGAAACCAGATTTAACCCTAACAGTTACATTTGAGTAAGTTTTTATAGCTTTAATTCGCTCTTAAAGCCATATATGTATTGTAATGGGCACTCAGGTTATGAGCGACTTACATGACTGAAAGTAGAATGGAGAGGAGTGGGAGGTTTTGGAGAATTAATCAGATGCAAAGATTTCACAGTTATGTGCTTTATTTTCAGGACTGATTCAGGTTGTTTTTCTTCAAGTGAGAAAGAGTCACATCCCTAAAATTGATTCTTATTTTTCATTTTTACCACTTTCTGTAAACATTTTATAGTATGGGAAGCTGTCAGTTGTAGTGTAAATATTTTTTGCTGTTCAAACCTTCGTATTATACAGCTGTAAATAAATGGCCAGGTTGAATACAGTCTTCATGTCTGTATCCTTCCAGAGAGATATAACATAATCAGAATAATCTGAATTGATTTTATGCCTGTTACGAGAGCTGCTCGTGTGATGAGAATGCCGTCTGACAAACTGACATGTTTTGATAGGTGCTGAGGTAATTGTACAGATTTTTTTAATTAAGCAAAAATTGCAAGTGGTGTATTCTACAGAAGGTTAATCCCAATATCAAAGTTTAAATGTTAGTTTAGGCATTACTAAACACGACCAATCTCTTCTCCTGTGCATTTTTTGAAGTGTGATGTGAATTGGATGCTGAAGCTGGGCAGCTGTATTATGGGAATGTAAAGTAACTCGTTGCCTGGCAGCTCACAGGAAACGTGTCTAAATATTTATTTCTGTGGATCTTTAAAAGAATGAGCTAACAAGCAGCTCTTCCTGTATGTTTTCTTTTACATTTTAATGTCTCTATTATGTGAGGAATGCTTAATTATTTTAGAATATTCAAACAAGGAATTACTACTTCAGTACTCCATTTTTGTTTTTCTTAGACACTTAGTGGTTGACAACTATCAACAACTTAGCCAACCACCAATAATCAGTTATTCCTATATGTAGGCTTATTTATTCATTCATACAGAAGTTTCTTTGGTTAATCATATATTAATTATGAGAAGTTGGCGTCTGTCTTTTGAGACCCTAAGAAATAATTGCTATAATTATTCCTTTATATTTTTACATACATATTTATACAGTATTTTTTAATATGCAATATTTAATACAATATTTATATAGTTATTTTAAAGGAACTAGTGAGTCATTTGAGTTACTCTGTATTTTAAATCTGATACACTAGACTATTTTTCTGAAGGTTTTTATATTTACTTTCATGCATCTTTCATGTGTTTGTACGTATATGATATATCTATGTATCCGTGTATATATATATATATATGCAACTTTGCATGACAGTGTTAAAACTTTCAGTTTTCATAGCATTTTTCCTTTAAGCCAAAGAACACTTGACATATGTGCTAATTAAATTTGATTGCAGTCCTTCAAGTGTCCTGAAGTTCGAAATATGTAAAGATGACTTTGTCGAGTGAAATATAGCTACCCAAGGGACATAAACAGCTTTTTAAGAGCATATTGTTAAAATCCACAGCAATTTAGAGCCAGAAACCGATTATAGGAAGAGTAAACATAGGGAGGTAATTGTGAGCAGCGAGTTGTTGTTACTAGGTGTATCAATTAGGAGGAGGTAGAAAACAAGCTTAAACACTGTTTCGTGACATATGTCTGTTGAATTTGACGGGATTTGAGTATGTGCTGAAAGTTAAGTCTTTACCTGTTTTGCTGATGGGTCTAAGCTTAAATGTGTGCTCAGTATTAAGCATATACTTGGGTTGTAGTTGGGCTTTGTATATGTTAGGAACTTTTGCAAAATCCTTGTTCTTGACCAAACTATATTACGTGTTTATGTAGCTACTGCAGTGCTTTTACAAAAAGATAGCTGTGACTACAGCCACGTTTTTCAAAGGTGATGATGAGGTGTTAATAGTAAATTAAATTATTTTACAGGATACTAAATTTTGCCAGCATGTAAATCTTCCTTTAATGTATTGCAGCCTAGTTAGCTGTCTTTGGTGCCCTCTAGTGTTCTTTTTACATGAACAAACCATAGTTAAAGAGATTTTAAAGGCAAGCTGCCATATTTGCTTGTCTTGTTTAGTTTTTTCTTTATCAGTCTTCATCCCTTTTTTTCCTATGAATGTTAAAAATGCAACAGAAAAATCCATTAATCTTTATCACCTCGGCTCATTCACTTCTATCATGATGTAGACTCAGGTATGATGTGCAAGGCCATCTTTTCTGAGAAAACTTCTCGTGCGATGATATCTTTTGTGTTACAAGCATATTGTGAAGTCTTGCATGTTGTTTCCGCTGAAGTCTTTTTGAATTGGCTGTCCTGCTAATCAAGCCTCTATGATTGCATTTTCATGTTTTAAGGGTTGGTTTTGTTAATCTAACTTACTCTGGTAAATAAGGAGATCCAAACAGTTAGTCCCATAGGGTTGCGGGTTATTGGCAATGTTTTACTTGTACTTACTTTATGCTGTAATGTTGTTCAGAGTTTCTGTAGTTCATTGTATTTTCTGTAGCATTTCAAGAGATATTAGTGCTCTCGCTTGTGTGCTCTTTCTGTTGCTGTCTACTCGTGTATCAGAAACCCCTGTCAAATACAAGTTTGGTGCTTATTACTTTTACACAAGAGAACAGCAGACAGTTTAATTCCAGAGTTAGCTGGTTTTATTGCTTGATTCTTGGATCTGTTTTCATAAACAGTAAGAGAACATGACACTTCAGCTTTAATACCTTATATTTTTTTCCTGGTTAAAATTGAGATTGTGTTTGTTTTTATTTAATCAGTGAGTTTACCTTTTTTAACAACAGATCAGAAGTTCTACATCAATATTTACGAACTGTAAAGCATGAATCAGAATTTGCGTGAAGGAATCACTTTCATCTCTCATGTAAATGTGCAGTTACATAACTTCGATCCACTGGATATTTTTATAAAGTTACTTTTTCAGATCTGGTATAGTCTACTGCCATAATAGCTAAATCTCATATTTGTGAGAAATACTGGAATGATAGTTCTGGAAGCAATCTGGCTTAACCCACAAAATTAATTCTTTTGGGGCATGCACAGGTGTCCGTCCCCCGTCCCGTGTTGCTCCCCCCGCCNAAAATTTTATATTGCTCTCTCTCAGTACATCATTCCTCATCTAGGGAAAACCCTATTGATCAAAGTTGTCATGTACTTCCCTTTTTGGGACAACTATTCTGTTAGTACTGAGGTGGGCTTTTGTGATCCTTAGTCTTCTAGGTACTGGAAGATAACTGTTCTCTTTGCCGAGAGACAAGAGTAAGATGAAGGCTTTTGACACTCTTAGACTGGAAAATGAAATGTTATTCTTTGGAACAAATCCTTATACTTGATTTGACTGAAGTAATAAAATATCAGTGTGTTTAATGAAGCAGAAGATATGAAAATGGTCACTTAGGACTCCATTTCGTACTTGTTCTTGTTGTCAGCCACCACTTTTTTCCACTAACTTCTAAAATAAAACTTTTAAGCCTGAGGAAAGTTTGTTTCATTTCTGATTCCAGTTTTAGTAAGTTTAGGACCATATGCACTGCAAGTGGATATTAATATTAGTCAAGCAAATCTGTAAATCAAATGTAACTGTGCCTTAAGCTCAGAGATTTGCCTGCCTGTATGTTAGAGACGCCACATTTGTAGCGCTTAATAAGAGAAATAGCAGTACGTTGTGAGTCGGTTTTGCATTGTATTGCAGTATTGAAAGAAGCACTTGGAAATAATAACTTAATTGTTCTGGCACTTTTAAAATGCAATGTAAAAAGACACTTTTGGGCTTAACTTTCTGAGTACCCTTATTAGAAAGGGAAAAACATAACTTGTAAAAACCACTGGGGTTAGCAAGAACATTGGGGGCGGGGAAGTAAAGAAAATTCAAGTTGCCACCAGGAGGAGCAGTACTAAAATATTCTCATTTATTTACACAGTCCTCTAGTGCTGTAGCTGTAAACTATCTGTATCTTTGGGAATATCATAATTTTTTTTAAGGGTAGGGTACTAAATAYAGTGTTTAGAATGCAACTAAAAAACCCAGAAAGAACGCAAATGAAGAACTTTGAATATTTTTACAAATTATAATCTGGAAAAGAATGATTCTTTTGACATTTGAAATCTTAATCACAGATTTGGATCTGTGTCCTGGTTTCAGTACGTTATGCTGTTAGCCAGACTCTCTGAATCAAAATTAGATCTATTTTTGTGTCTCTTAGTTGAGATGTAATAGAATAATTTTCAGGAGTTGGTGTATTGGTATTGCTACTAACTGTAATTCTCAGTAACTGCTTAGACCAACCAGTAGGCAAACAGGCACTCAGGCAACATAGCTGGCTCGTGCACTTATGTCTATACTACAGGCAAATTGTCTGCTGTGTCAGTAAGAAATACGAAGTGCTGGATCTTGTAGGGTTTTGGGGCTTGGGTGTTTTGGTTTGGTTTTTTTTTTTATAGGTTTGGGGTTTTTTTGGTGTGTGTGTTTGTTTGTTTTGGTTTTGGTGTTTGTTTGTTCCCCCTGCGCCCACCCCCACCCCTCCTTGGGTAATAGATTTTACTCATAGAGAAAATGTGTATAGTTCATCACATTATTCCTGAAATGCTGTGATATTGTGCGTATAATCTAAATCAGACTTTGGAAAGGAGTGGGATTTTCCCATTAATGTTTTCAAATATTGGTATTCCATAGGAATTTTCACATTCGTTAACTGGATTGTCATTAGTTCACTGTTTCACATTCCTGGCCCATTATTGTCACTGATTCAAAATGCTATTGTATCTCTTCATGATATTAGCTCCCCCACCCACTTAGTGGTTGAGAATGTGCTCTACAGATATTTTTCTGCATAGTATCAACAAGTTATTTTGCTCACTCTTGTGACAGACGTTTTTAAAGAGAACTAAATACTTGAAGTAAGCCAAGTTGATTTTCTGTTTCTGAGGTGGACTTCCAAAACTATATTGGAGGATTGTTTAATACCTAAATTGAACAAGTGTCTGTCATCTGGATGCTGTGTGTAATGTAAGATGCTGGGCATGATATTTAGTTAAGGGTGGTTGGCCCAAATCCTTGGTGATAGTCCATTGCAGAACAACCAAATCGCTTTCTATAAAATGTGGTACTGATTTTGGAACCCAAGGAGGTATAATGGGCCATGAAAATCACTGAGATACTCAAAACTGGCTGCTGATGCAAAGTGGGTGTGTGGGCCATGTTTCTGGTATATCCATCCTGCTGTACACCTGTGAGAAAGAAGAAAGTTTTTATTCTTTCTTTATATGGAACATTTTTTATTTTGTAATTTCTTTTAAAGTTTTAAACCTGAAAGTCTAGCAGTACAACTAGGTCACGTGAAGATATAAAACTAATGAATAAGCATCTAAATGATTGCTTCTTAACTTTGTTTTTTTTAAATGATCGGCTGCATTCTGACAAATGTTTCTTCATAGGATGAAGATGAGCTGGACTCTCACACCATGGTGAAGACCAGTTCAGAGAGCGCTGGTACCATGAGGGCCACAAGCACGATGAGTGAGGGTGCTCAGACAATGATTGAACACAACAGTACTATGTTAGAATCAGACTTGGGGACCATGGTCATAAATAGCGATGACGATGAAGAAGATGGGACCATGAAAAGTATGTTGTTAATTTACTTTTCTTTTAATAATGTAATATGTTTTCTCATACTGCATGAGAACGTTGTATCATCAGTGGCTTTTAAGAGACAAGTTCTGTGGTTAAAACAGGAGGAGAGGAGTATTTGTGTCTCTAAGTTCTCTCTATAGTTTGTGGAGAAAAAGGTGACTATAGTGGGAGATGCAAAGCAGAAGCCTGGTTTTGGTGCTTTGCTAAGTCTCTCTGGAGGACTCTAAAATTAGCCTTCTGTGAATTCTCTCTTCTACTGCTTGTCTCTTGCTTTTTGCCTCCTGTCTCACATACATTTGGACCAGTTCCTTGGAGCTAAACTGAAGTGATGTGATTATGTGAGAAGCAGCTGCTTCAATGTCAGTGGTCCTGGGAACTCGTCATGACTCTCCATGGGTTCAGCAATCAGTACACATCTTGCTGCAAAATTTTGTAACTCATGATCAATTAGCAGATTTTTATTTTATAACTGAGTGTTATTATTTGAACATATGTTGGAACGTAATTCAATAATGCTTGATTTAAGGCAATGATCAAAAGATCATTGAAACCTAAGTAAAAAGTCCAAATGGACTTCAGCATGTGAGGGAGTACATTACAAAGAGAAAAAAAAATTGCAAATCTTTTAAAGTATAAAATTATAAGTTACACTGAAATATGCATAAATATGTATTTGTTAAATAGTTAATTTGCATACCTACATATTGATGTGCTCATTGTTTGGCTGAAGACTACTGCAGAATGAGGCCAGCTGAATTTAATAGAATTATTTGCTTGAATGGGCAGCATGAATAGATGAATCTAACTCAAGCTGTAGGTGCCTGATTTCATGAGRCACAATGTAATGTTTAACTCCAGGCAATTGTTTTTTGGGGGGGAGGTAATAAATAAAGCTAATGTCTCAAGAGTGGAAATCCAGTGCCAAATAAATAACTTTGCTGAATGCTTTATAGCAAACATAAAGTTGCATTTGTGTTTGCACATATACATCTGATGTAATTTGTGCAAAATTAGTTGGAAGTGCAAAGCAGGAATATGTTTTCTTTGCGGTTTAATGTACAGCAAATTGGAAGGAAGGAGAGGTTGTGTTGACTTTTTTTTTTTTTTGTGGTGGCGTTTTTTGTGGTTTGTTTTGTGGGTTTTGTGTTTTTTTTTCTCCTAGTGTTCTCAGCAATAAGATAGCAAACATACCTGTTGATTAGTGATTGGTTTAAGTAGGATGATTCACCTCATGAAAACACTCAGTATGTGCTTTAATTTGTTTTCATGCTGAAACAGAATATTTGCCTATTAAACTGTGAGGCTAATGGAGGGCTAGTACAAGCGATCTCAAACTCATGAATTTCATTCAAAAAAAAGAGAAAGATATTACAAGCAAATTTGGAGTAAAGGATAATAAAGTAATTCTTAGGGTGGAAGTATTATGAAGAAGGGTTTTGTGCAGCCTTTCAAATTACTTCAGGCTTAATAACTATCCATGTAGGTTTTTTTATATGTGCTGAGAGGAAATACCTGTTAATATGCCGAACAGATCAAAAAAGTGTCATTAGGTTTGCTCTGCCATCTCTTATCCGTGTCCTATTTGTCTGCTATGTTGCTGGAGACATTGTTTTTAAAATGTACTGTTATTTTCCATTTTTAATTGATTCCAGTAACAATCTGTAGTTAGAAAGGGAATTACCTTTCTGCACCTTGGCATTTAGTCAGTATAATTCTTAAACCCATTCTTCTTTCTTGTCAAACAAGAATATATAGTCTTCGGGACAGCAGGTTTCCTTCCCCTTCCTCCCCCCCATAGGTGACTATCTTGAGACCTGTAACTCCAGTGAAGGAAAGCCAGCAAACTGGAGGTAGCCTGACGGCAAGTGATGGTTTCCTCATTCAGCTGGAAAGCAACAGGTTTGGTTCCAGCACTTACTCGCTGAACTTTCTTGTATTTTGCATTAGACACCCATTGATTAAAAACTAGAAATAATTCAAGAATGGGACCCCCACATCTCTCAACTGAAGATAAATATAAATCCACTGGAGCTGGTCCTCCTCTGGTTCTGTGATTCATGTGCTATTGGTTGAAACAGGAGCAATAGCAACTGTCCTAAATAAATGTCACCAGGAAGGGATATACAAATCCTTGCGCTCCCCGAGAGGCAGACATAGATTTTGTGCTTCTTTGTGCTTGACAAAGACACAAGATTTTGGAGATTGGTTGCTTTTTCCAATGTACGTTTACAAGCAAGGTGGGCACTTTCTAGATGTTTGTGTGATTTGATTATAATAAATCAGAACAGGTAGCTTAAAAGTACTCTTTGATACTTCTGAATAATCAAACATTGCAAGCAAGAAGCTTGGAGAAATAAACTTAGTTAACTAGGGAAGAGGGATTTCATTTCCTTCCTAGAGACACAAAATATTTATGACAAACTTTTTTTTTTTTAATTGCTCTTGTGTTTAGTTTCATGTTTTGTTTCCTTCTGCCTTTTGTTTCCTTCTGCCTTTTGTTTCCCTGCTCAAGGACAAAATAAGAAACAATAATAAGTTTTTATTTATAAGTGCCCATGCTTAGAGGCCTCTGGGAGCCATGACAGAAAATAACTAAAAACATATTTTTTTCACAAATAGGGAATTGTGCCCAGATAAAATTGGGATTTGGAACAAAAAGAGGCCTGTCATCCTACCCCAACATACAATATACAGCCTAGCAATAAACATCATTTATGCCTTCTTGCTTAGTATGCCTGTGCATGCTCTGAGCAGAGACTATGCGGTATGTACCCAGGAGGAGGGAATAAAATGCAGAATACAGAGAGGTGGGAGGACAGAGCTTAACTTTTTAGGAGGTTTAATGTGGAGCGGAAGAAACAGTGGGATTGATGGAAGGTAGTACTACTTTTGTTCAGCTGCTTGGATTGTACTTACTTTCATGTAAAAGCTTTTTCATATCTCAGTTCAGAGACCGATATTCAGACCAGCTTCCCTGCATTCCCTTTGTGGTTTTTCAGCAAGGCTTAGTGTTAGGGCTTTCTGGTTCATCAAGAGTACTTGCGATTTGTTCTCCTTTCTCCTTTTCATTAACACCACCCTGCCCCACTCCTCCCC
>JAYKAV010000511.1:1649129-1668593 GCA_035582835.1 Phoebastria nigripes | reverse complement strand
CTATGAAGAAAGGCTGAGAGAGTTGGGGTTGTTCAGCCTGGAGAAGAGAAGGCTTCGGGAAGACCTTATTGCAGCCTATCAGTACTTAAAGGGGGCTTATAAAAAAGATGGTGGCAAACTTTTTAGCAGGGCCTGTTGCGACAGGACAAGGGGGAATGGCTTTAAACTAAAAGAGGGTAGATTTAGACGAGGTATAAGGAAGAAATTTTTTATGCTGAGGGTGGTGAAACGCTGGAACAGGTGGTAGATGCGCCATCCCTGGAAACATTCAAGGTCAGGTTGGATGGGGCTCTGAGCAACCTGATCTACTTGAAGATTGTCCCTGCCCATGGCAGSRGGGTTGGACTGGATGACCTTTAAAGGTCCCTTCCAACCCAAACTATTCTATGATTCTGTAATCTTCTTGTTTATAAGTATGTCTCAAGGATGAAACATAAGAACAACCATCTCAGCAGAAGAAAAAAATTGGTTGTGAAATGCCAGCAATGTGGTGTCCTATCTTTTTGGTACAAATAGTTTCAGGGTTTCTGGGCAGTGATCAGCAAGTAATAAAAAATTTGTATTAAGAAAATGCATTGTATTTCTGTTTTTAATTCCACCTCCTTCATACTACTACCTTCTTTTGGATCTGTTTTCTAAATTTATGCTTTGCTAAAGTTTAGATTCTTCCATTTTTGCCCTTCAGTGCTTATTTCTGTAGTTATTTGGCATCCCTGCTGTTTACTTCTCATCCCTTCCTCAGTTCCAGACTCAAGAGATCCAGAAACCTCATTCAAGTGATCTTGAGTTCAGTGGGGGCAAACTTGTGTGATTCTGGAGAAGAGATATTTGCTGTGTGGTCTGTTAAATTCAACCTGGAGTTTAGTTCACTGAATGTTTTTGTTATGGTCGTGGTTGTCATTAATTAAAAGATGGTGAGTAGAGATTACTATGATCTAGGATTAGAAAAGAATATTAGAAACGAACATGGCAACAACAGAGAGAAAAATCAGCTAAAAAAAATGTGAGGAGAAGGTGTGTATGGAAACATGGCAGACTGAATGGAGGAATCATCGTGGGGTTGAAGAGAAGCAACTGGAGTCAAGTGCAGCAAAGCCTAAAACAAGACAGTAGAACACCACATTAAAAAAGTCAGAAGAAATCTTACTAGAACAGAATAATGTAGAAAAAGCAGAAAGAAAAGAACAAGTAAATCAGCATGCTATAAAAGATGGCAGTACAAAAATGAGCATTAATGGAAAAATTAGGCCGCTATTAATCATGCAGCAAAATTAGAATGAATTAAAAAAATCTTTAGAGGGAATGGGAAGAGATGATGAAATAAGAGGTGAAAGAGGAGGGGGGAAAAAAAACACTTAATGAATTAATAAAAACAAATGTAAAGCCAGATAAGAAGATCAGCAAGTCCTAACAATCATGTTAAACACAAGCTCAAAAGATATTTCCAGTGGTTTACCTTTTCACTTGTTAAAACAACTAGTTCAAATAAAAATTCCTAATTATTTTATTATGCTTATAATTAAAAAGTATAGTTCTACCTGTGGGTTKTTTTTTGGTGGTTTGTTTTAGGTTGTTTGTTTGGTTGGTTGGTGTTTGTTTTTTTTTTTTTTCTTCCCAGCTTGGTTATTTATGTCACTCATCCTGTTTCACATTTTACTTGTGGAAATGTATTTCATATTTCTCTATGTAGAATGTGTTACACTGCAAGCAAGTACATGTTTCCTGAGTCAATGCTATGCAGAATATAGTCTCTGAGGTGACAGTTATGTAGAACTACTAAAGCATTTCTTATATTTTATTTACTGCTCTGTTTAGTAATGAATTTGCTTTGAAATCCTACAAATGAAAACAAATTTCAGTCATTTAGGGTTGTAGATGCTTTTTTTTTTTTTTTTTTTAATTTAGTTTCATGAAAAGGATAATAGAATGGGAGTTCATGCTGATCTCGATCTGCTTCGTAAAGCTTTTGCAGCTACGTAGATAATGACAAAAATTCCCCAGGATTTCCACGCCATGGAGATAGGGTGCTTTGCAGCCATCTGTAGTGTGTGATCCCATAATTTGCTGAGAATCCTCATTGGCAATGAATTTAATTAAGCAGTATCTAGACACAGTTTGTGCATTGGTTTTTTGCAAGTTCTTTTTCTAAATAATTTTTAAATTGCACCTTTGCTGAAACTGATGGAACTCTGTTGCTTTCCTACAAGTGCCCGTGGACCAGGCCTTGAAGTTAGGGGCATTCCGCACCCAAAGGGATGCTTAGCACCTTGTGTTATTCAGTCTCTATAACAACCAATAGATATCGCATGAAGTAACTTCTAATATTATTTATGTGTGCAACTCTGAAATGTCTTGAACATTTCTCCACATTTTATCTTGCTACAAAAATATCATTCTTCGGCTATGAGCTTTTATGCCAAAGATCCTCAGGGGACAAATGGAGGCTTGCACCACATACAGATGACTGTATTAGTTTCTGTAAAATCCAAGAAAATTAATAAATGGAGTTTATTTTATAGTGCAGTAAATCTTTAATTTTTAAATAGTTTTAACTTTTTTTTTCTTTTTCCTTTCAACTAAGGAAATGCTACTTCACCACAAGTTCAAAGACCTTCTTTCATGGACTACTTTGATAAACAAGATTCCAAGAATAAAAGCCCTGAAAACTGTAATCAGAACATGCATGAACCTTACCACATATCCAAAAATGTTTTCCCTGATAACTGGAAAGTCCCTCAAGATGGAGACTTTGATTTCGTAAGTACATTTTTATTGTTTACTTTCTTGTGTGCTGTTTATTTTACATGTGCCAAAATAGTTAATCCCTTTCTATAACTATGTTAATACAAGTAAAATAAGCAAACTTTCAAGAATACCATCCAGTTATCTAATCTTAATGCCTCGTTCTGGTTGTTGAAATAAGTACATTTGCTTAATGCAGGACCTTTTTAATGAGGAGTGGTATGGGACATTATGAATATACTTCTTTGTAACGACTTTTTTTTTTTTAAAGTATTTTTGGTTCTTTATAGTTTATGTGTTATAACAACTTTAAAATTTGATCCAGTTCTATTTAAAAAAAAAAAAAAAAAAAAGAATTCCTACAGGCATGGAATATTGTTGTCATGTTTGCTGAGTGTCTCAGTAAAATGATAAGCATTTTAAACTGGATTGGAGCCATTTAATCAATCTCCTTGGAGATGGTTAAGATCACCTACTGTTTTGCACAAGCCAGCTTGTTGGTACTATTCCAATAGCGCACATCTCTCTACATAGAATTATTCTATCTAATGCCAGTGTGTCTATTTTAGGGTGGGGTTTTTCCCCCTCCAAAATATGTGTAGTTTATTTCTTTTTGCCTATGTTGCAAATTATAACAGGGGCAAAAAGAAAATGTTCCTAAGTTATAGGTTGCTCTTAAAGTGAAATAAATAATTACTGTTTCAAGACTTGTAGATAATTATACCTGGTTTTCACCTTTGTTAATTTTTTTTTAACATGTTTGAAGGAAAGAATTTAGTTTATCTGTTGTAGATTAAACGTGTTCTTAACTGCAGTGCAGTAGCTAAATATGATCACATGGCACCTTTTTGAAAGTACACTTGGGATTTGGAGAAAAATGTTGTGTTTAATTTTAGGTGACAGCTGTAGGTGTGGGATTTTTTTCCCAGTTTTCACTTACTGCATTTCTACATAAAGCTGACTCTACTGGAGTAAAGCCAGTTAAATAGCACAGTACAAGCTGTTGCTGCTGGAGAGTTTTCATTAAGTTGGATTTTGGTCTGGGTGGGGTGTTTTTTAGGCTTTTTTTTCTTGACCATAAAATGCAATAGTCATCATCCTGATAATTGACTAACAAAATAATTATTTGCACTGTTCATTGGAAAATAACTGGCCGTTATTTAAGTGGGGTTATTATAGTGGCAATAAAATTGCCTTCAGAACAATTTAAAATTCATCCTATCTTTTCCATTACTTGTTAAGAAATGCAAGCAAAAATGGTTGTTCTTGTAAATGCTAAGATCTTGATTCTGTGTTTATTCATGAATAATTAGCACATGGATAATCCTGTAGAACTTGTTGACATTGCTTGTACATATGAAGTTGCCTTCTTGAAATAGGTAGGCAATTTGTCCTAGAACCAAACCTGAGGAGTTCTGATCTTCAGAAACTAACTGATCTCTGTGTTGTAGGCAAACCTTGCTAGTGGTCTTAGACTGGCAAGTCAAAGACTTCAAAATCATAGAATCATAGAATGGTTTGGGTTGGAAGGGACCTTTAAAGGTCATCTAGTCCAACTTCTCAGCCATGGGCAGGGACGTCTTTCACTAGTTGCTCAAAGCTCTGTCCAGCCTGACCTTGAACACTTCCAGTGATGGGGCATCCACAACATGCCTGGGCAACCTGTTCCAGTGTCTCATGGAAGTTACGTGATGTGCAGTTTGTCCTTGACTTCCTAGAAAGGCAGTGTTGTAAGGCTTGTTGCTACAAAATGATTCTGATTGAAGACCAAATAGGATTAAAAAAAAAAAGTGAATAGCTATTTGCATAGGCAGTGTATGTAGTTAGTGGGGGGGAGATTTTGTTTTAAGCATGACAGAAGCCAAATAGTTCCATAGATAAGCCAGCCTAAGAAAGAGTTTAGGAAGACTCTTCAATAATGGATGTACTGCTTCAGAGTAGTCCACTCAAGAATATATTTCTATGAAGCATCTGGTACCAGCTGATGCCACACAGGATGTTTGTTTTAACAGCCTGCTGGTTTGAACCATAGGCAATTATTATTTATTTGTATATTCTAGAAGCATTTCTATTTATATTTTAGACAGCAAGTGGCAGTATTGGTAAGTGGCCTGCAAGAGACTTTCTGAAAGGATAAATCAGTGGGCAGCATGCATAATGTATTGTCTACTCTTTGTAAGACCAACGTGAATGTTTTCAGTTGCTGACATGAAGTCTTTAAATGATTGATGAAAGAGATAAATAATGGAAAGTTTTTCTACTAAATAATTCCATTCTATTTTGTTTGGAATTAGCCTGAATGGGATCTAGAAAGGGATCCTAACAGTAAATCCTGACAGTCATCATTTTATTAAAAAAAGGGATTGATACACTAGAACTGAAATATAAATGATCAAAATCTAACTTAATGCCAGAATACTCTAATAGTACTCCAAATTTCTATGTAGAAGAGGAGGGATGCTCTGTAAGTTGGAGGTCACCAAACTAATTTGCTGAATGATACCATTATTCTTATTTACCCATATATCCCTGTAAGCCATACATAGCATGCCAGTGCTGGCAGCCAACAAGTGATTTACTTGTGAGCCAGGGCAGAATGACAGTGCCATGCTAAGAAGAGATAATCAAGTGTATTGAATGGAAAGACTTACAAGTTTATTACTGTGTCTGTTACAGCATAAGCTAGAGAAACAAAAGTGCATTGAGGTGGGAGGGAGAAGGGAACAGGAGGAAGAAACAATCCTTATAAATCCCTACAACTAATCAATTTGCTTATTTCTATGTATAAGGTGAGACCTGTAGAATTGGAAGCTAATTCTTGTGGCCAAATGGTGTATTTGCTTTAGGTTGCAGTGATATTTTGTTCTGTTCCTAGTATATTTTACTGTTTGATAAAACAATACATAGTTATTTGATTTGTTTAAATATACATATACATGTAATGCAGATATAGCAGTTAGTCTTACACACTTGCTGTTTTTAGATAATGTAAATATACGATACAGGAAACTTCTCATAAGGTAGATAAATGAATGTATAAAATAATGCAAAATGAACTAAGCACTAAGTCTGGTTTGAAAGTTTTTGTGTGGGCATAGTTTTCTGCCCTGATGTAAATGTTTTAAAAACTCCTTGCCAATGAAAATAGAAGTAGAAGACTTTTCCAAGAAAATAAGATGCTTTGGACATCAATCTGAGATTTTAAAAAAGTAACTTTAGCAGCATTTTTTCTTCTGTAAGTACATATTTATGCTTAGTTTTTCACTGTTGAAGTACATCTGTTTTCAAATTCAAAAGCTGATCTTATTTCTTTTTCACTAATGCCATATGGGAATTTGAGATCCATCTCTGACTGTTGATCCTGCAGGCCTTCAGTTCCGTGGTGAATCTGTGCTGGTTATTGATGTAATGTTCCATGAATTGATGAGAAAAAATTGCCACTGCAGTTTTGCATTGTATTGAATCAGGTATATTGCAAATAATCTTTAACTAGACTTAATTCTGGCACTGTATAGGCACCTTGAATATTACATTATTCCAAATTTACCCTGTTATGTATGGTTCAGGACTAAGGTGCTGTTTTCCATGCATAAGAGGTCTTTGGGGTTTCTATACTACATTTCTTCTTGCTTTTTAAAAAAACAAAACCAAAGAACCCCAAACATTTTTGAACGTTGTCTCTTCTGTGACTAGGGGTTTGTATAGGGTTGCTTTTTTTGATCTTTGTTTTCAATTATTTTGTCGTCTATTTTTATTGTCTCATGATAAATTCTGAAAACCAAAAGTATGAGTCTTTTATATCAGTGAATCTTAGAGAAATGTATTTCTGGGGAAGTACTTGTAAATGTTTTGTTTTTTCCACTTCAGCCTTTGAAATGGAAGTGTTGAAGCTCTGATTGGATATAAATCTTACAAAAACCAAACTAGTGTTTATTCAAACTTCAGCTTTTATATTAAACTTTTAATATCTATTTCACGCTCAAGGATCACAGTGGATTTTTCAATGAATACTATCAGACTATAGGCAATTCTACACATTTACATTATTTTTAAGGGGCATGCAGCAGATGGCAAAATTAAAGCAATATTTTTAACCCTAATTCTGTAAGTTTTACTTGGGGTTAAGTGATGTTTTATTCACAGCAAACCTTGATGCCAGTAGGTCTAATCAACAAGATACTACTCATTGTGAGGAAAAGCGGCATAATGTCTTTGAATAAGTAAAGATGTGGTAAAGCTATATAGTGTACAGATATGATATTCATAGAAATGTTAATGATGCATGGTATAAGCAGCTTTTTGTAATAAGCCTTAACTGTTTAATGGGCCAACTTTTAGTCTTAGCTCACAAGTCAGCAGTTTGGATCAGAGTGCCGAATTAGAGCAAATGATCTGTTTGTTTCGACTATCTAAGTCACCAGTCATTTTAAGAACAGTTGTTTTTTACAGATACTATGTATTCGTATGACCATGTTGCTATTATAATAGCTTTGTTCTTTCCATGGGGAATGTTTTCCATGAGATACGTACATGCTGGAAAGAGCTGTGTATTAAATGAGGAGTATAACTGCAAGGTGTTGTTGAAGCAGCTTGCTCAAATTTCTTTTTGTCTTTCACAGTTGAAGATTTTGTGATATTTTGTGTAGCATTTATCACGTTTTTATGGGCATTATAGAAGATAGTTTTCACAAAAAAATGTGAACTTTTAATAAGCAAGAAGTACTCGAAATTTTTACCATGTGGGGAAAAACAGGTAAATCTTAGCTTGCTGGATTAATGTGCTATGTGTACATGTTAAATAACCTGCTACTTACATTTTTACTGTATCATGACATTATACATCTCATTAAGATATAAAATTGCTCTGTAAATCCTTCTACCCCTTAGTACTGTGTGATAGTGTGGGACGCGATGTTAACAAAGGATTTACATGAACTACAGTGAAGTGATATCTAATTGATGATAACCTGTGAATTAACATTACTCGGAATGAGTTGCTAAACTTCATTTACACTCATTGAATATGTTATTTCATTTTAAATGAGTCATTTACTTTTTGTTATGAGATGATAAAATGTAAAAAGGCAAATCTATTTATTATAGCAGTGCTAGGGTAATGATTTCTGTCTTCACTAGAATTATTTCCAAACAGGAATGGTGTCCAGATTGTTAAATATCAAACAGTGAACATGTAGATCATGTTTTGCAGTAACTGCAGTATCATGTTTAAGTAGATGCATTTTGGGTGACTTAAAGATTCTGGAATAGCAACAAAAATTTAAAAAGCCATCTGTTACCCTAGGCAGAATATTTCTCTGGGTTTCAACCAGAACAAATACATTAGAATATAATCATTGTGAAATAATAGTAATGCAGATACTGAGCACTTTAGTTAACATTTATAAATGTATAATGTGACAATTGAATCGGTTAAAAAAGTAAATACCATAAAATGACTGAAGGCCATATAGAATTTAATTAAAACTTCAGTAATAAAGCTAGGCTGAGTTAGCTTCATTGGAAATACTTYGTCCAAAACCTTGGCTGGGTTTACTCTGATTTTATTTAAGCAGCTGATGAGTTTGTTTGGTACAGTCTTTCTTCTAACTAATGGGAATGAATGTATTTAATCTATTTTCAACCATTTGAGATTCTCCTCTAAGTCATTTGAAAATTTTAAATTAAGTATTAACATATATTCATTTTGCTTTGTTTTTAATTAGTTGCTTGAATATCATGAAGCAGTTTCAGTTGCTGACAGGAAGAACTTTTTCTTAATTAAGTGAATATGCAACTTAGGTTTCTGGGTTTGCATGGGCTGTGTATGCATATGAGATACACAGAAGATTATTTACAATGTCATATAGCTAATGAAAGTATTACTGGTGTTGGCAGTCTGCATGCAGAATTTCATTAATTTCAGTTCAGAGAAGGCTAAGAGAAGAGAGACTGGAAAATGAATATAATGAATACAATATACTTTATCTAGCTCATTTTGTGAGGACAGTATGAACCTCAGCAGTGGAGGTTTTCTGTACCTCTTACAATAGGCGGCCGGTACAGAAGCTTCTTGTGTGTTGAGTGGTTATTTAAAAAAATGAAAGGTGTGGGGGTAATTCAATGGGAGAGAGATTCGTATTAGGAGTCTGCTGTGGATGGTTTGCAGGTCATGGTTGTGGTTTGTTAGGCTTATCATGCAGCTGTTCAGGCAGACAGTAGGGGAGGTTGTGCCAACCTGACATGTAAACTAATAATGTATTATTGGTTGGTGTGGTTTTTTTTTTTTTTTCCATTAGGCAAAGAGAATAGGACCAACCTATTACACTTTTTTTTTTTAAACTCTGCAAGTCAAATACTGACTGATTTAACTAAATCCTGTTTGTATATTCTGACCACAAAAGGAGAATTATTTTTCTTGCAGAGAGTGGGGGAATACACTACTTGAGCAGAGTGTTTCTCCAACTGGCATTGAATATAGGATCCTTTCTCTCTGAATATGTCCCTTCCCCTATTAGTATAGAAGTAAATAATTGAAGATCAAGCCTAGTAATTTGGTCTTATATGTATCTAAATTGTTTAGGCTGTAAACAGAATAAATCCTTTCTGTTTATCTTAAATTATAGGATTATTTTAAAGCTGTTACTCTGGAATCATTCGTGCTGAAGTGCCAGTGCTGTACTTTTTGCAGTTTTGGAAGGTGAATCATGCCATCTGACAAAGATTACATGACTTTTGTATCCTAAAAGAGCACAGAAGGCACCCTTCTAGGCCAAAAAGCTTTTTGCATTCTTACATGTGAAAAACAGAATTAAAGATTTTTACTTATCATTGACATGTCATCTGAAGATAAGACAAGAACTCAGGCTTGAATTGCAGCAATTTATTTGAAGTTAGATAGTAAGAAGAACGTCTAATAGGATAACAAAAAATGACAGCAGATTGCCTCAGAGGGTTGCAGAAGTTGCCGTTATTGTGAGTGTTGAAGACCTGGTTAGATAAACACGTCGGGAATAGTTTTGGTGGAGTTGATCCGCTTGGAGCAGAGGGTTGTTGTAGGTGATATCCTCCTGTAAATATTTCTGATGGCCTTATTTCCTACAGCTTTTTAAGCTACTGCTGATGGCAATGTTTGTAATCATAAAAGATGTTGAGAACACATAGATCTTACAAACTCAAGCTCTCAAAAATAGTGACATACTTAATTTGTTAATTAGGAGCGTCAGTATTTCGGAGGAGTTAGACCTTGGGTAACCTTGACAATTTTCGCAATTAGCAGTCAACTGTTATTTCCAAACATGAGTCTGGAAAATTTTAGCCAACATTTGGTCAATAAAACTTAACCATGTTTTCTCTCCCAAAAGTTTAAAGCATCCCTGCTATCTTATTGTATCATGTAAAATAGTTTCAATGTGCAATGTGTTTTTTAATTACAAGATAGTTTCTAGTGAGAAGACACTTCAAAACTTGTTTTTCAACCAACTTTCAAATTCTTAGTATAGAGTTAAGAATGAAACTACTTCAAAGAGTTTAAATGCTTGCATCATCTAACCCCCTTTTTTTCCTCTCATTAGCTCAAATAGAGAGACTGAAGTGTAGCTCTAGTGTATATGTTCAGTTATACAGCAGGTCTGTAATTTGTGCATAGTTTAAGGAGAACAAAGGAAAGAAATGAGTGGAGCTGATGAGCTGGGGCAGCACTGCTGGTTTAAAGTAACATCTTGTTACCTTAGTAACCAGTTGTCTGTACTAATATACCTCTTTGTGATCATTGTGTAATAGCTAAGTAATGTGTATTGCCTAGAAAGAGCTTTGAAATACTTGGAAAAAACAGTTTTGGCTGGACAAGTTTTAGATGATCCTTTTTTGTCCATCAAACCAATTCAGTTTTAGGTCTCTCTATTCTGTTTTCTCTTACAAAAAAGAGGGGGAAGATATTTAATCCAAATAGTTTTCATGTTGCATGAATCACTGTTAATGTCAAGAGAGTGTACCGCATCTTTGTGTGTAATGTCTGATCCCCAAACTGAGTCCTGACACCAAGAGGTGCGTGTTCTACTTCAGGGTTTCAGCAAAATTCTTTGAAATCATCTCTATAACAGTGTCATGAAGATTTACCACCAAGAAACAAAATCTGTTCTCCTACTCTTTGCTATGATGGTTAATGATAATGAAAAGAAGTAAAAATAAAACTTGCCTCAGGAGAGTGGGTGACTGGAATTTTGCAAGACTGTTTTAAGTTAATTTTTGTAACTCCTTAGTTTTGAAGAGGATTTCCTCCTCATGATGTGGTTTGGTAAAGAACATGGGGTGGTTTTTTTTTTTTTYWKTTTWKYTTTTTTWYMCCCCCCCCCTTTTTTTTTTTTTTTTTTTWAAATGGACGCAATAGGAGCATGAGAACTTGTCAGATAGGATTCTAGTAATTTAACAGAAAAAAATTTTTGGATTAGTTCAGTGTCCATATGGCTAACTCTCAATAATCAAAAAGCTTGTATTAGATTTCTGTGCCTCATGTTTTGATCGGCAGCCAATAAGTACCATTTGTAGACTGTATATTAAGCATAGATGTTAACAATATTTCATAAACAAAATACTGGAAATTAAATGGCTGACGTTAATACTATTGAGCTTTATGAAGAATGGAAAAAATTCTGGTCAGTTTTTGTTTGCAAATAACTTGTAGAATTTGAAGAAAGAGACTTCTGCATTAAGGCATTGACTTCAAACAGAGGGGTCATAATACTTGGAGTTCTTTGTTATTTGGAATTAATATCTTCAGCTATCTGAGTAGATTGGACTTAATACACATTTACCAAAACCAGGGATTGCCCAGAATATTTTGGTTTACATGTAAATTTTATTTCCTTTTCTTATAACTTGCATAACTCAGAGATAAAAGGGAACTCCTATGAAACTTGAAAGCAAAATCTGTATTTCTATAAGAATGCACTTATTATTCTCATTTACTTGTATTTTAGTAATGTGTGAAATTTATACATTAAAATGATCTAAATGTCATTTTTTATGTTAGATCTCTACCTATAGATGCCTTAGCCCACATTTACTTTTGTTTATTGGGAGTTGTAACATTGCTATGCACTAGGCATTTTATTTTTGGTGAAAAAGGTGAGGCTTTTTATAGAGAAGTGTGCTGTGTAAAGCTGTAAGCTAACTGTTTGGAGACTTGATTTTTTTCATTCATTGTTGTTGTTATTTGTGTCTGGATAAAAGTGTGCCTCATGGACAGCACCAGTACCCTAAAAAGGTAAAAAAACCTATGTAAAATCACCCAAGGTCGTGGGGGGACCCAACAAAACCACAAAATTAATTTGGCAAGTTTTTATACCTATTTTATAGTGTTACATGAGTAACAATTTAAAAATAAAGCTATGCAAGCCCAATATATAAAGCTGTGGCTATTGACAAACTCTCTATAGAAGGGTTAATCTCATGCTTGCTAAAGTCAGTGGCAAAGCTCCTACTGACGGCAATGTTAAGTTTAGCTGCTCGGATTATTAAAGAAACCACTTTCATTTGTGTGCCTAAATGTGAAACTGCATTTGGGTTTAGAAACTTCACAGCTTAGACTGTTTCTGTCAGTATTCCTTAGTTTAGGGCAAGTATGCCTAGTTCCTAGGAAAGAAATACCTGAAGAATTAATGCTTATTTAGCATCTACTTAGAGATCTTGGTATTGCTTACATTTACGTTTGTGTTGACAGTAGGAGTTGTACAGATATAAGAATACTGGTAAGAAAATTTAGTTTCTTAACCTGAACAAGATGTACCAGGACAAAATTGCTCTGTAGGAAAGTGCTAAAGGTTATGGTAGCATAGTTATAGCTGTTTCAAAAAGCTGCTTGATGCTCAGCTGAGGACCCAGACTGCATTTCCCTGACAATTTTTAGTGTGCCATAGTGAGAACTAAAACAAGTTAGCTTAAACCATTTTGAAGAATTTAACTTACTTTACTTTGCATTGCAGCAGGCTAGGGTCATGGACAAGGTTAGGTCTTCAGCTGAGAAGCAAGAACTTTGCAAACTGTGCAACCATGACTGCATGATCTGTATGAGCATGCTGTAGTGCTTGTAGATGTGAATTAGGTGGAACTTTCTTAAAACATGTTTGAATTTTTTTTCCCTCATGGTGTCACTACAGCCCAATATATTTAGTTGTTTTTTATATTTGAATATTCTTCTTTCAAGTAAGAATGGAGGAAAAAATGTTCTTCAAAGACACTTACAGACCAGACTTCCCCATCACCCCAAAAAGTTCTCTTAGTAAAAATGAGCTGTCCCAAAATGACTACCTCTTTTATTTTGTTGAGTCCTCTTTGAAGATTGTGCTTTTTAGCATAGGGAATTACTTTAAGAATTGTGTGAATGGAAGAGGCGGCTTTCTTACTGGGAGCTCCTTGGGCATTGGTCCCATTGGAACCTGGAGGAGGTGCTTATATTTTTTGAAGGTAGTTCTTCATGTGCTTCTAGTGCAAACATTTGGGGCTTTTTTTCCCTGCAGTGTCAGTTGGATTATCACTTTCACAGAATGATCATTTATTTTTTGTTGAAATTAATCGTTACTTTGAGATTGCCATTAATTTTAGTCACATGTTCTAAATGTCATCCACACACAAAAAGATTGTGCACTGTACAGAGATGGATAATCACCTCAAGGTGAGAACTATTGTCCTGATAATGTTCATAGAGATAGAAATGTGATATTTCTATTGTGGTGTGTGTGTATAGGGTGGAATGGGCTTTTTATTTTGCTTTTGCAAAGTTAGACGTTTCATTGCTATTTCTGTCTTTCTAAAGAGTTTCCATTAACTAATAGAATACCACTATGAGTCAAGATAAAGAGACCAATGTAAGTAAGCCTACAGTCAGACAGATTCAATTAAAGTAATGAAGACATTAAATTAAAAAATGAAACTGACACTTGTCCTTTGGGATTTTGTCTGTGAGTAATATTCACTGAGATGTGAGCACCTGTGTGCAGCCCACCATCAATGCTACTTCTGAGAAACAGAGGAGGAATTGGTAGGAGTGTGTTGATCGTAGTGCAGCTTGGTGTGTGCCTGCTCAGCTGTTTCATCTGTTGTCTCTTGAGCTGGTTAACTTTCTTGTCACGGGTTTCAAAGAGACCTGGTTTACAGGGGTTGTTTTTCCCTACATCAAGTTCTCCAACAACTGCTAGCATGTTTTGAATGGTACTGTAACATAGAGCCTTTGAAGGAATGACATTATGGCCAAATAATGCACCTTTCGCTTAAGCTCAGTGGTTAACAGGATTTAATGCCCAAATTGTGCAGTGCCCTTTTATTTAAAAAACAAAACAAAAAAGAAAAAACGTAAGCCCCAAACAGTTTGCAGAGTAAAGGATATTTGCAGAGAAAAAGCGATGGAAAAGAGCTGATGCCTCTGAAGAGGATTTCTGAAGGATTTGGGGAAAGGAGTGGTAGGTGGAGGGAGGCCAAACCCAGTGTTACTTAAGCATCCCCATGGCCTGTGAAACTCAAGAGCCTTGTTTTCTCCTCTCTGCTGGCTGATGACACTATGGCAACAGCCCACTGATCATCTCAGAGGTGGGCTAATTCAAAACTACAGGGGAAAACAGCTATGTTGAAAACAGTGGTTAGTTTGAAACAACCTGACCTGTTTTCCATGTTTTAAGAGCTGTTGCTATGGCAACAGCAGCTCACCGAGGACTGAGTGCTGCTACGTTTCAGAGGTTCAGCAGTCATGTGCGCGTGGAGGGGGTGTATCACTTCCAACACCAAGCTGTGTTCCTGCACCCACCTTTTTTAGATACCTATGTTACCCTAGAATTAGCATGGATACTTTAGAAAACATTACCTAAGTCCTAATGGAGCAGTTTACTAATCTAGCTTGATTTCAACTCAGTTCTTCCTTTGTTCATCTTCTCTATTTTATTGCAGCTTCCCAAAATAGAGCACCTCCAAAGAACGGTAGTTGCCATATCCTATGGTTCTCAAACTGTCCTGTCACCAAACATCATGATCATTTTGTTCTGCAATTCCATATCCCACGTTATGGAAGACAGCAAACATAAGCTGTTTGACCATGGCTTAGGGAGAAATTAATTCCAGAGCTGAGATGCCTTCACTGAAAAATAACCTGACAGTTTTAATCAGTGAATTACTATCTGAAATGCCTCTGCTGCTGGCAGTTGCCATTGTAACATATGGCAGAGAGAAGATTTTGCAGATGGTCAATTCAAGAAACTATTTTACAGCTTTAAATTGAAAATCAGTGCAGTGAACTTCACCTGGCATCTGGAGTGTACTGTGTTTATTGTGAAAACCGTCACTTAGTAAGTGGACAACAGTATAGTATGCTAACAGAAATGTTTGGCTAGTAGAGGTGTAATCCAATTTTCAATTTAGTGCAATTTTTTTATTATGGAGTGAGAAGAGTGACTGTAATGTGATCCATGTCTGAAAGGAAAGTACGTTCTTGCCAAGCACAAATTTCAAGAGAAGTCCTTATCATAGCTGCACCTCGGATACACAGGAGTAGTTGGGAGCCCAGCAAAGCACCTTAGTTACAGTAATACTGGAGCCTCTGCCTTATTGAGTGGGATCTGTGAGAAGAAAGAACACTCTAGCTAGCTGCTTTTTTTTTTCTTTTCTTTTTTTTTCCAAATCTATTAGCGTTATTTCAGACTTGCTCATGTTGAGCCATGGATTGAAAGCCTTCCTCCATCTCTAACAAGCAGATTATAAGACCATATACGAAGGAGAATGGTTATCTGGGGAAAAAGTGATGTGATAATTGTGAAGGATTCTCAACTAATCTCATTAAATGCAAAAAAGTGTTAAAAACTCTGTTCAGCTGCTGAAATCAAATGCTCAAACGTTAGGGAGTGATACATTTATGATCACTTGACCCATTATGGGCCCATTCTTTAACTGAGTTTTAACCCATAGTCATATAATTATTGAATGTGTTACAGTGTTTAAGAAAAGAGCAAAATTAAGGTTGCTTAAGGAGTTCTAAGCATGTTCTTCCCTAACGTCTTTCAAGTATTTGACTTAACATTCTTTCAAAGAGTTTTATACATAGAATCATAAGATGTAATTTCATATCCATTTAAAAAGGAAAAGGAGGAAGAAAAGTGACATTTATTTCATGCAAGCACAACAGCCCTCCACTGCACAACATTGGTGAGGTTTGAATGCTGAATTGTTAACCACTGGTACCTAGATCACAGTGTCTTCAATTGTTAGAATAAGTATGCTGACTGGTAGAGAGAGAAAATAAAAAGGAGGAATAGACTACTGGGAGCCTGGATGGAGGGAACAGGGAAGGGAAGGAAACAATGAAGATCGACCTATTCTTTCTCCTGCTTGTGGAATAGGATTAATATGAGCTGGTCCCACAGAGGTATTTCTCTGAACAAGACACAGGTGGCTTTGAGCACCAGTCATTGTGGCAGAGAGTCAGTCCAACCCAGCCTTCGTATAATAGTACATGTGTAACAGAATTGCCCAGTAGGTGCATTACGATGCATACTGTGAGATGAGAATAGGGACTGATCAGGTGAGTAAGACTTGAGAGTTCAAGTATCAATTATTTCTGCTTCCATGAGAAGTGGAACTAGCCTCAAAATGCTTTTAAAAAGGGAGTTGGACTAGATGATTTTTAAAGGTCCCTTCCAGCCCAAATCATTCTATGATTATGAATGTACACTTGCAGCTCAAAGTCAGTCATATCCTGGGCTGCGTAAAAAGAAGCATGGTCAGCAGGTTGAGAGAGGTGATTTTCCCCCTCTACTCTGCTCTTGTGAGAACCCACCTGGAGTACTGCATCCAGCTCTGGAGTCTTCAGTACAAGACAGACATGGACCTGTTAGGGCAGGTCCAGAGGAGAGCCACAAAAATAATCAGAAGGCTGGAACACCTCTCCTGTGAGGAAAAGCTGAGAGAGTTGGGGTTGTTCAGCCTGGAGAAGAAAAGGCACCGGGGAGACCTTACTGTAGCCTTTCAATATATACAGGGGGCTTCTAAGAAAGATGGAGAGAGACTTTTTAGCAGGGCCTGTAGTGATAGGACAAGGGGCAATGATTTTAAACTGAAAGAGGGTAGATTTAGATTGGGCCTAAGGAAGAAATTTTTTATTATAAGGTTGGTGAGACACTGAAACAGGTTGCCCAGACAAGTTGTGGATGCCCCATCATTGGAAGTGTTCAAGGTCAGGTTGGATGGGGCTTTGAGCAACCTGATCTAGTTGAAGATGTCCCTGCCCATGGCAGGGGGGTTGGACTACATGACCTTTAAAGGTCCCTTCCAACCCAACCATTCTATGAGTCTATGAAAAGTATAAGGAGGAAGGAGTGGCAGCAAGGAACTGTTACGGACTGACCATAACTGCTCACCCTTCATACCTCTGTGTTGCATGGGGGGTGTGGTGGTGGTGGTGGGTAGAAGAGTCTGTAATGAAGGAGTGAAGTTGAGCCTGGGAAAGAGAGGAGGCAAGGTGTTGCTTTAATGCTTTTCTTTTTTGTTTCTCACTACCCAAATCTATTTTTATTGGCAATAAATTAAATTTTCCCCATGTCGAGTATGTTTTGCCCATGATGGTAATTGGTAAGCAATCCCCCTGTCTTTGTCTTGAGACATGAGCTTTCTCGTGCTATTTTCTCCCCTTGTTCTGCTAAGGAGGGGGAGTGAGAGAGCAGCTGGGTGGGCATTTGGCTGTTAGCCAAGGTTAACCCACCACATCTGGTAAGACTCATTTCAGCAGTCTTCTATAGCTAGAAGTTCATCTCCATCTTTGAGATAAGGATAAATTTTCTTGGTCTATATCAGCTCTTCTTTATCTTTTCCTGATACAGCACTTCTGTCGTGCGGCCATAGCTCAGTAACTAAGAAGCACCATTGCAGATGCTTGCTTTATTGGAAAGAGTGCCAGGTCTGGTTCCCCCTCAGTGATCTAAAGCACAAATACCATCTGTCCTACAGTTAAGATCACTTCTATGTAACTGCTCACACTTGCCAGAGACAGAGAATCAGTCTAGCTGCTTTTTCATTTCTTTTTACAGAATTGTCCTCAAATTGCCCCATATCACATGTACAGAAGTACTGCTTCCAAATTCCTACTCATTAAAGTTGGCAGCTTTCTCTGGGACTTCTCAGAAGAAGGCCTTGTCTGCAGTACAAGGGCTTCAGGGTGGCCTGAATGCATTTCTTGGCTTTTCGCTGGAGTGACTAGCTGTCCTCAGAATCGTGATCAAGTCAGAGCTGGTGTGGAGCTGTCCTGATATTTTGCAACAGCTAGATGATTGGCAAGTAGGTATACTGTTGAATGTTTAAGTCTTAGGGCTGGTGAAGTTCAGCAGTCAGGCACATGCTATGTACAGATACACCCCAAAGGGCAATTGCAGTTGAAGAAATTGATATATCCTACCCCACCCCCCACCCATCCCACCGTGCGTTCCACTGTGGCAATAGAGTATTAGGAACAATCTAAGCCTCTGTATGTCAAGAACATACCAAGACGATAATTTGTGTGAACAAACAAGAGGGTATGAGGTCTTGATGCTCTGCAGAAAAGATGATGATATTTGGAATTGATATATTTAGTATCAGACTCATTGGCTATCTTATTTCTTGAGATCCCAGATAATATTGGACAATGGAGACGGAAGAATTGTGAGTGAGTAGGCTTCAGGATGATACTCAAGCCAATTTTCTGGGACCTGAGATGCTTCAATGGGCCTGTTTTTCCTGATAATGACGAAGAAATATTTTTGATTAAGTGAATAAATGTTTTTGGTCTTGGCTTGGTATATCCACAGGGTCCCATGTGGATACCTCTTTAATCCACTAGTCACAGTCATTTTACTAGTCTTTTTCTTGCAACTTATCTTTACTAATGATCCTCAAAAAGTTATGGTAGTCCAAAGACGTAAGTTTTCCCTAGCTTCATGAAGGCAGTTTTTATTGTAGAATCTGTTCCATCTCTCTGTGATGACAGTTAGTTTTGGGATTTCAGGCTTACTGTCACAGGACTTGCATTGCCTGACTCCTTAAGTCTTAGGCCAGATTGTTGAAAGTCTTCTGATCCTACACTGATCCTCTGAGAACTTCCTTATCAAAAAGTGTTAGGAAGTTGACTGTATGTACACACACAGCCAAGTGGACCAGTTTCTGTGGGCGGTGGCCAGCTTTGTACTAATCCTCTGTGTTTTGAGGGGGAGGTCTCCTTCCCTTTGATCTGGATCATTTTTTGAAAACAAAAATAGCAGTTCTTCTTTAGGCACTCTTCAGGAGTGCACCTCTCCCCTGGGAATGTTTTCATGACATTCTTCAGTGAAAATTCCTAAGAGCTTAATAGGAGTTTTCTGGCTGATCTAATGAACCAGTTTTTTACTGAGACTTTAATGTTGTCTTTACATCTTGTGGATCATCTCTGTGAGCTTATGGCTATGTGTCCACTTCTTCATTTTTCTAGTTCTTTTAGTGAAAATAGTCTTTTCTAGTGATTGCCACGTACTTGGGAAAATATATCTTGAGTCATACTGGCTTTCTTTATGTTTGGAAAAAACTGTACAAGGTTGCACTTCGTGTGGTTCCTGCAGAGTTTGATTCAAGCCAGGAAGTCAACCTGCCTGTGTTCTTACTGAAGTCATGCACATCCAGGACTGAGACATCAGAGATTTTTTTTTTTTTTTTTTTTTTTTTTTTTTTTTTTTTTTTTTTTTT
>JAYKAV010000511.1:1638992-1649124 GCA_035582835.1 Phoebastria nigripes | reverse complement strand
GTTTAGGAAGATTGTTCAGCTTTTCAAACAGGTGGCAAAAATGCCTGTATGCATAATGATTTCCCCACAAGGATATAGCATAGTGAGAATAGCATGCTGGGTCAGGATCTACTGCAAGAGGGCTAGGGGTGTGATTCATGTGCATCCACATGAGCACAAGTGTGCTTTGAGATCTGAGAAATGTGTCCATCCCTGAGACTTGCAAATTTGTCCTGATAAATTCCATACGTGCTTTTTGTAAGCATGGTGCTATCACAGAGGGCTTCTGGGCACATGATGCAGCTCTTGAGAGTGGTTCTTCAGTCTTTTTTTTTCCTGAAGGCTTTACATTTCCTCATCAGTTAACCTGTAGGTTCAGCTTGTAATGGAACTTCTTCAAGAAGTTATATTCATGTGTATATTCCTAACTCTACCTGAAGTCCCATTAAAAGTTACTTGGGATTCTGGACGTGAGGAACCAAGGATGCACATTTACCAGTTGGTACCTCACATACGCAACCTTCGCAGCAGGGCCTTGAGTACAAGGCCTATGAATATTGCAAAGGCAAAAAAAAATATTTTTTTCTAGGATTGTGCATAGAGCAGCACATTTCAAAGATGTTCTAGTTACTGCTCAATAACTTATTTTAGGTGGTGGTGTATATTCATATTTATAAAAAAGAAAAAAGTCCTTTGGGAATTAAACAGAATTTCAGGAAGTATACTTCAACATCCACTAGTTTAACGAAATAAGCAGAATTAAGGGAGAACAAAACATAAGTTTAGAAGTTGTTTTGCTTTTTTGTTGTGTGCTCCTTGAAAAAACTTTTTTAAAATGCAGAAGTAGTTAGAAGAAACTGTACAGAAAATTCTTACTGAGTATGAAAAATAGTGGAAGTGGGAAAGAATTGGGAAAAAAGGAACAAAACTGGTTTTGAATATGACAGTTCTGATGGGGAGCATATAGAGGGGGACACAGTTGGAGGATGATTTAATAAATAGGCAAGGTTGTAGTTATGTACGTTTATGAGGAAAAAAGGTAAATAACTTTAAGATGAGATAATGGCAGTTTGGACTGTGCTTGTTTAATTTTCTGCTTGAAGAATCCTACATCTACATGTGTGGTTCTTTACATAGCAACCATTCATTTAAGTTTTGGGGTTGTTAACTTCACACACTATTGCAAGAAAATGAAAATAATGAAACCACCATGAGGCTGCAAGTCTTCTGGTAACATTGGAAACTGTAATGCTTGTTCTCTTTCACTGCCAGGTTTATGGTTTTGATTTCCTATCTGGGCATTTAGAAGAACTGGGATTTTTTTTCAGTAGTAAGGCATTCTGGGACAAAGATGAAGGGAAAAACTTTAGCAGCAATCAAAACTAAAGGAAAGCTTGGACTGTGGGTATTTTCCATGGCAATACAATCTAATTATAACCGTATTAGAGAAGCAGAGGTATAGAGGTAAATAGTTGGTGTAATATATTGAGTTATACTTTTATATGCTAATATGACTATAGAAGACACATTCTCTTATTTCAGCAGTTATTGGTGTTTCAGTTAAAACTGAAATTCTTTGGATATCCATGTAGTATGAAAAAAAGAAAGAAAGAATAGAAAGAAGGTGGCTCTTGAAATTGGGTGGAAGGGGTTTTTTTTGAGCTGCTGCTTTGTTTCTGTTGTAATAGGTGTAAAATCCCAGTCATCTGATAACTACACAAGTAAAAAACTGAGTCAAAAACTGTTTTACACTTTCCTGTATAAGACTGATGATATTTATTATTTTAAATGCTTTTTCTTGGTTTTTTAAATTGCTTCCCATTGCTTGTATACAAACAGATTCACCTTATTCTGTCTCTTCCTTCCACCTTTCCCTTTACTATAAATTTTGAGCACAACACTGTGTGATAACAGTTAATGAATGAATGGCTAGATCAAATAATTTGTATTAAATTAATCTCAGATGTGACATACAACAAGTTGCTCAGGAAGCACCCTTTATGTCAGCTATACGTTGCCAATAGATTCTGTCAACTGTGATTTATCACCTTTTCTGGTATGAACTCTGAAGAAGTGTAAACTTAATTCTGATTTAGTTAGATTTTCTAGCCAGTAATTTGTACTTACCAACTACTTAAGCTTTCTTATCTCTGTAAGCTATCTGCCTATCTCTAGCTTTGCCCCTCTGAGAATTCATACTGGCCCTCTTTGACCCTCTCATCCCTCCTCTTTGCAAATACCAGGTTTCTACATCTAATTCAGCATGGCATTAACTTGGCTTACCTGTGTTATTTAAGTCGTAGTTTACAACTTGTGTTTATAATACCACTTCTTTAGTCAGGAGTCTATCTTCTGCATGTTTTCTGCAGAGTATCTAGTAGTTTGACAGGTGCTGTAAGCAAGAAAAATCAAGGCAATTATGTGAGCAAATCTGCAGGGTCTCAATAGTAGTTTGCATCTGCCACTAAATTGTGGGTAGCCAGGGTTACCCTGAAGACACCTTGTATTTGAGGAAAACTTGCTTCTGCTATGAATTTGTGGACAGGCAGAATTTCTCCAAAGACACGTTGTTCCTGAATACACTACTACTTGAGGATCATTGATTTCTGACCTTAACTCTTTGGGGTTTTCCTAAACAATCTGGAAATACTGACTCTCTAAATTGTTGGGAAAGAATTGTACAAGTTATTTTCCTCCTTCAAATCAAAAGCAGATAGGTCCAAAAATATTGTCATTAGATGGTTTTCTTGCAAAGGGTATAAAAGGTGACTTATGTAGACTGTCAATGATTTTTTTCATGGCCTATCAAAATTTTTATTTCGGATAAACTTGAGTTTCACTTTCCCCTTGTGTTAAATGAACACTTAACTTAAAGAAAACATTGAGTCACAAAAGCACACAAGTCCACTGGTGATATCCGTTACAACTCAAAATGATCAGAACAACAATTTATTCTTTCGGTGGTTTCTGAGCTTCTTGTACTTGGGACGTGTTGACATGGTAATTCAAGTATGAGTACATGTAGAGGTCATCTTAAAGTAAATAAGCAACTAAATAATGATTCCAACGCTTTCTTTTCTTGTGTACTACTGTATTAAGGTAGTTCTTGTCCAAATCACTATTAATCTGAAAAATGAGAGACTAAAATTACTTACTAAATGATCTTTTCTGTATCTCTGCTAAAGTACATTGTTCCAATAATGTGCTACCTGAATGCTTTTTCCAGACTAGCTTAACACGTCTGAATTGAAGGTATTTCCATCACTTTCCTTGGGGGTCTGTGTCACAGTTTTATAGATCTGACAGCTAAACAGTATTTTTTTTTTTTTTTATCTTCAGTTTAAAATTTCATGATGTTATGCCTAGTTATAGCTCTTTGAACAATCTTCAACAATTCTTACTCCTCCAAGGAGGAATAACTTACTCAAGTTATATGGGTTATTAAATCTTCCCTTACATGTCTGTCTTAGGGARAATATTGCACAAATAAAACAATACATGCATGAGTGTATAAATACCCACCCCAGAAATTATTATAAAGATTTGGAGTTCATTTCTACTTTGAAGGTCCCTGGAGCATAACCAAGTTGTCAGTAGCTGCCAAGAATATGATCGGTTCCCCCATGTGTCAATTCTGTACTTGCGTCATGAGCATCCACAGGTGGGAATAGCTGCTTCTCCAGGAATAGGGCATCTGTCATCAGGCCACGAATTTTAAGTTGTGACAAGCCATCTTTGGTTCTGGAACAGCAGCACAGGAAAAAAAAAAAAATACAGTAACTGCCTTGCAACCCCTTGACAACAGCCAGGGGAGATTAGTCRGTCCGCGTGCCATCTTCCCTAAGGAACTACTCAGTCTGCCTAGACATTGAACGGACTCTAGATGAACTCAGAGAAGAGGTTTTCGAGCTCAGAGTCTTTCCTTTTGGACGCTAAGACAAAACACTGTCAAGTTAAAAACCAACCAAACAAAACCCCTCTGTTGTTTCATGTGTGAACTGTTTTCAGATATCATGTAAATAAATTACTGATTTCACAGAAGGAAGAGTCTAGCCACTGGTAGACAGCAAGGAATTTATCCTCAAGGATGCTGCCAGGGTTATTAAAATAGTTGTGTAGTGTAGAAAGCATAGATGGAGCCATTATCTTCAGTCTCAGTATTTCATTCATGTAATCCAGTGGTTTGTAAGAATGTTTTTAGAGTGAATGGTTTTCTGCTTGGACGATACTGTCATGTCTTATGGCTGGTATTAAGGGCTTGAAAGAAGAAAGTATTTTATACTATACATAAATTAAGATAGGTTAATTAAGTTCATTACTAGAAATATGAATGCCAACTTAAGGAAACAGTCTTTGAAACTTTTAGGATTTTGATCTTGGGACGTGATTAGGTTTTAGGTCTTTAAGCTCTCTTAGGTCTTTTGGTTTCAAAACAAAAGAAGGGGGGGGAAAAAAAAAAAGATTGTGTACTGATTTTTAGGATCGTGTTCTTATTTTCATGATAGTTTTGTCTTCTTGCAATATTTTTGACAAGTTTATTGTGCTATAATTCTAGCTATAGAAATGATTAACTGTGTGCTTTTGAACAGTTCAGAGGCTAAATAATGTTGGTTTATTTGCATCAGATTTAATTGAACAAAAAGATTATCTTAATTTGCCTGTGTTGTGCTTGTGAAATGGTGATTTTTAAAAAAAATTTTTTTCCTATTTAGGGAAATACTCTTTAGGGAAAAACTATTACTGCTTTTTATTTGCAGATAAACTGCATTTTAACTCTTTGTGCCCATTAATCTCAGAGTTCATGAGAACTCAGCTATATGAGAGCATTTTGCCCTGCATCATCTCAAGGCTTTTCCTCCAGATTACCTTTTTAATCGCTGGTGCTGACTTTATTCCTCTGTGCTAATGTAACACACCTATTTTGCTCCAGGTTATGTTTATGTCACTAGTATTGTTTGACTGACAGGATTATTTTCATTTCAAACTAGCATAGCCATGCCAGATCTGAAGGGAATGAAACATTGTTTGAACCTATGACAAATTATTTTCACGGTGTATTAGTGGGTGCAATATTTGTGTGTTTGGCATAGCCTATGTTGTAAGAACAGGATTTTCTGGTATAGCTAAAGCAATGTAATTGCACTGGCAGAAACCTTTTGGTTGAGAGACGACAGTGAGAAGGATTCAGATCTGAGTATTTATTCAAGGACTTTCTTAATTATAGCCTTGTATAACCGAAAAATTAATAAATGCTGTTATCATCAGGAGAATGATGGCAGAGAGACAGAAAGTGGGTGATTCCACAATGAGTTCATAGCAGAGCTGGAATAAGATGCAGGAGTCCTGCCATCAGGTCTCATTTGAAATGTAAACTCTGCTCACTCCCATATATCTCATCTTCACTTTCAAATGATATACCACTTTCTGACAAGCTTATCTCATTTAGATTGTGTCCCCTTCTGGGCAGTTTGGAACATGCCAGGCAATGGAGTCTTGGTTTGGATGCTATTGCGGTTCAGTTAAATAACAAGTGATGCATATCGTTAGTTAATCAACATCTATTACATATATGGTTTATGTTGTAAAATCTTTTCTATTTTATTTCTTTTAATATATTTATTGAATTCCATCTGTTGAGTATTAAAAGTTTGGGATTCTTTTCTCCTTTAGACAATCAGTCATCCTTATTTTGCCAGCCAAGTAAATTAAGTGATGGATGTTTGTCAGCATTCATGATAACCCTGAATATATTTTCTTATCTATATAGGATACTTTCATATGAATTTGTATAATCTAATAATGGGTGAAGAATTATTTTTCTCAACAAGCATCTACCCATTCAGATCTACTATATATGCAAAACACTCTAGCTTTCTTGTCATCTATGTTCAAAACGTTGGCTGCGTCAGCTGTGATAGTAATCTGTTCTCATGCTGAAACATTGTCAGAATTTCTAATAGCCACCTTCTCTACCCCTTGTGCATTGGAGTATTCTGTTTTAGAAGTATGCAGTGGTCAGCAATACAGAACATAGACAAATATTCTGAGAGTACATCTTTGAAAGCCAGCTGTTTATGAATTAGCCAGTAGTTTGGTAGATCTTTGTTGAGCATGCTCAAATTTTAATTCCTGTATTTCCTTAATACTGTTAGTGACATCGTTTACTTCAAATGCACTGTACATTTGCTGTTCTGGCATGTTGAGGTGGGAAACTCTAGGGCTGTAATGATGTCCAAAGTCACAGGTATAAGGAAAGACTAGAAATCTTTTGAGGAGAATGTGTACTTAAATTATTCCTGTACTAAAATGAATTTGCAATGTCAAAAAAAATACGTAATGTAAAATGATATGTGATCTGGTTATATTACAGAAATGTTAGGCTTTATTGAATTTTGTGTAGGCATTACATTCTGTTGACTTTAAATCCCAGATGCTTTATTAAATATGCTGTGCCTAATTTCTTAGCATTACTTGGTCACAAATAGGAGTAAAAAACCTGTATCAAATATGTGAAGACCATTCACTAATATCTTGAAACATTCTTGTAAAAACAATTTGTTGCTGAAACTCTTCAACACAACTGAAGAAGGAATTTAAGCACATAGTCAATTTCAAGCAGGTAAGTAACCACATTCCAGCAGTAGGATAACTAATGTATTTATTTAAGTTTCTTGTGTCAAAGCCCTTTGTTGTCTCTTTTGCAGCATATTGTCGTTGCTATAGTTTCATGTTCCCTTTGTTCATAGTTGTGATACTCATACAAAATTGCTAGTTTCTGAAAAAAGTTGCTTCAGCTTCAACAGGCTGCTGCTTGTCAAATCTAGATTTAGTATAGTCTAACACATTAAAAATATCAGTAGTGTGAACTTGGTGTTTACCTATAGAACTGTTTATAGCGCTATTGAAATCTAAGAGGGATTTGCGTTAATAATGAGGAAAGCCATAAAGAGTGTGTACAGATGTTTCCTAATGCAGTAAGTCTGTTGCTCTAAAGGCATATGATCACATTTGGAAAATTGCTATTGCATGTCTTGGCAATTCGTTAAAAACTGAAAACTTAAAGTTAACCGGTATTTTGATAGACTAAGTTCAAGGTCACCTTTTGTTTAAATGATGTTTTGTTTTCTGTAATTAGACCATGCCAGGTGTATTAAGTATGTAATTAAAAACACAAGGTTTGGCTAATTCAGAGTAAATGAGAATGAAATACAAGGTCATTATTCGTCTCTAGTGAGACTCCAGATGAACAGCGCACATGGAACTATTTATAAAACATTTTGCATGGTCAAAAATTGCTTTAGGTTGCTGTCCATGGCTTTTAAATTAAACTACTCACAGATTTTTTCAAAAGTACCTGTAGCGTAGAAATATGTTCCCATGCCTAGTGTTGAATTTGAATGGAAATAAAATATGTATGGTGTACAATTTTATGGCATAGATTTAAAAAAGAAAAAAGGAAAAAAAAAAAGAAAAAAAGGTAGTAAGAGAGCTTATGAGGCACTCTGCAAAATGTTATTAGGGTGAACTTCCATTGACTGCCACGGTACCAAGCAACTGGTTCAAAGCATCAGAAATAATACCTGAATGGGAACGGACTACTTTTGTGCTAGTGAGTTGAATTTCTTGCTCTGTAAATGCTCTGTGTAGTACAGTGGTGGCAAATTTCCACCACTGTACTACACAGTAATCAAACCTTAATGGAGGCAGAATTCATCTATCAGTGATGATATCCATTGCTTCTGCACCTTTGACGTGCATAAATTCTCCTGAGGGCCCTGCGGTTCCCACAGTGTAGGGCTGGAGTGGGACGTAAACCATGGATCTGACCAGTTCAGGGCAGAGCCTGTGGAATTTGGTTTAACCAGGAAGATTTTCTTGGTCTTCCGTCTCCCAAGGTGTGGTTTAACCTGGTAGGCAGCTAAATGCCACACAGCCACTCGCTCACTCCACCCCAGTGGGAGGGGGGAGAGAATCGGGAAAAAATGGTAAAACTCATGGGTTGAGATAAAGACAATTTAATAGGACAGAAAAGGAAGGGAAAATAATAGTAATGATAAAAGAATATACAAAACAAGTGATGCACAATGCAATTACTTGCTACTTGCTGTTCCCGAGCAGCAGACCCCCGACCAGCTTTTCCCCTAGTTTATATACAGAGCATGATGTCATATGGTATGGAATATCCCTTTGGCCAGTTGGGGTCAGCTGTCCCAGCCGTGTCCCCTCCCAACTCCTTGTGCACCCCCAGCCTACTCGCTGGTGGGGKGGTGTGAGAAGCAGAAAAGGCCTTGACTCTGTGTAAGCACTGCTCAGCAGTAACTAAAACATCAGTGTGTTATCAACATTATTCTCATCCTAAATCCAAAACACAGCACTATACCAGCTACTAGAAAGAAAATTAACTCTATCCCACCCAAAACCAAGACAATATCCATCCCTTATTGTATACCATCTATGTCGTGCCCAGGTCTCGCACTTCCCAATACATCCCAATTAATCACCACCACCTTTCCTGTATTTTGATATACATGCACAGATATCATTCCCTTAGTCTATGGGCCATCCCTCCAAAATGTCCGTTGAGTTCATTTAGTCCATGACTTTGGGCTCCATCTGTCATAACAGTCCTTCAGGGCAGGAGAGGTGGTGTGTGGTGTTGGACTGTTGCATCCTGAAGCCAGTTCTGGTTCCATCACCACTGCACTTGTCCGGTTCTATCATCACTGCACTTTGCTTGGTTTCATCAAAGTTCATTGTTCATTAATGTGGGTGATTCTTACTGTAATACCATTGATATGGCATATAGCGACCATAGTGGTGATGACATACAGTATAATATAGCAATTAACATCATACAGTTCAGTTCATTGGCTATTTTCACCCAAAATCAAATCCCCTTGAGGTACACATTGGACTTCCCCATCCTTTCGCGTTACCCACCAAGTACACCCAGGTCCTTGAGCAAAAGCAATCCAACGAATGGGTTTGCTGTTCCCCGCAGCAGGAGTAACCCAGACTGTCTTCCCCAGCATATTTTTTTATGTGCACTACAGGGACTTTATCCCCTTCTACAGTATGTAGAAGTTTTGATTGGGCAGGGCCAGCTTGATTGAAAGATCCCCTGGTGTTGACTAACCGGATGGCTTTTGCTAAATGTGTATCCCAATGCTTAAATGTCCCACCACCCGTTGCTCTCGGTGTAGTCTTTAGCAGTCCATTGTATCATTCGATTTTCACAGAGGCTGGTAGGGGATGTGATATACCCATTCAATGCCATGCTCTTTGGCCCAGGTGTCTATGAGGGTGTTTTGGAAATGAGTCCCATTGTCTGACTCAGTTCTTTCTGGGGTGCCATGTCGCCATAGCACTTGCTTTTCAAGGCCCAGGATAGTGTTCCGGGCGGTGGCATGGGGCACAGGATATGTTTCCAGCCATCCGGTGGTTGCTTCCACCATGGTGAGCACATAGCCCTTGCCTTGGCGGGTTTGTGGGGGTGTGATATAATCAATCTGCCAGGCCTCCCCATATTTATAGTTCAACCATCATTCTCCACACCAGAGAGGCTTTAACCTCTTGGCTTGCTTGATTGCAGCACGTTTCACATTCATGGATAACCTGTGCAATAGTGTCCATGGTCAAGTCCACCCCTCGATCTCAAGCCCATCTATATGTTGCATCTCTTCCTTGATGGCCTGAGGTGTCATGGGCCCACTGAGCTATAAATAATTCACCCTTATGTTGCTAGTCCAGATCCACCTGAACCATTTCAATCTTAGCAGCCTGATCCACCTGCTGGTTGTTTTGATGTTCTTCAGTGGCCCGACTCTTGGGTACGTGAGCATCTACGTGATGTACTTTTACAACCAGGTTCTCTACCCGGGCAGCGATATCTTGCCACAATGCGGCAGCCCAGATGGGTTAACCTCTGTGCTGCCAGTTGTTCTGCTTCCACCCCCACAGGGCATTTGCCACCATCCATGAGTCAGTATAGAGATAAAGTAGTGGCCATTTTTCTCATTCGGCAATATCCAAAGCCAGCTGGATGGCTTTCACTTCTGCRAMCTGRMTCGATTCACCTTCTCCTTYDGCAGTTTCTGCGACTTGTCGTGTAGGACTCCACACAGCAGCCTTCCACCTCCGATGCTTTCCCACA
>JAYKAV010000511.1:1594853-1637759 GCA_035582835.1 Phoebastria nigripes | reverse complement strand
AGGCCACGATAGTCCACTGTTAGTCTCCACTCTCCATTAGACTTTCGCACTGGCCATATGGGACTGTTAAAGGGTGAGCGAGTCTTGCTGATCACTCYYTGGCTCTCCAGTYRACGRATCADCTTATGGATGGGAATCAGGGAGTCTCGGTTGGTGYGATATTGCTGCCGATGCACCGTTGTGGTAGCAATCGGCACCTGTTGTTCCTCAACCCTCAGCAACCCCACAACAGAAGGGTCCTTTGAGAGACCAGGCGAGGTAGACAGTTATTTAATTTCCTCCGCCTCCAAGGCAGCTATACCAAAAGCCCAGCGGTACCCTTTTGGGTCCTTGAAATACCCTCTCCTGAGGTAGTCTATGCCAAGGATGCACAGAGCCTCTGGGCCAGTCACAGTGGGGTGCTTTTGCCACTYGTTCCCGGTTAGGTTCACTTCAGCCTCCAATACAGTTAACTCTTGGGATCCCCCCTGCCACTCCAGAAATACAGATGGGTTCTGCACCTTTGTGGCTTGATGGCATCAGGGTACGCTGTGCACTGGTGTCCACTAGAGCCTTATACTCCTGGGTGGAGGGTCTGATGTGGGTCTGATGTGCCAGGCCATCGAATCCACACAGTCCAGTAAACCCGGTTGTCCCTTTCCTCCACCTGGCYGGAGGCAGKGCCCCTCTAGTCCTGGTCATAGTACTCGTTACTCACTTCTTATAAGTATGAATCAGGAGTCCCTTTATTAAGATCGGAAGTGGAATCAGCCCTTCTGCTCTGTCTGGGGAACTGCTCACTGGAAACTGGAGCAGCAGTTTTCCTGGAAGAACCCCCTTTTGTGATTGTTTTCCCTTGCAATTCACGTACCCGTGCCTCTAGGGTCGAGGTAGGTTTTCCATCCCACTTCCTCATGTCCTCTCTGTGGTCACACAGATAAAACCACAGGGTTGCCCGTGGTGTGTATCCACTATATCCTCTCTCTTGAGCAGAGGGACGCTCACTCCTAATGGCTGAGATACTGGTCCATGCAGGTGGGGAGTAGGACATATCCTCTTTGAGTTGCTGGACCTCCCGAGACAGTTTCTCCACAGCAGAGACGCAGGCCCACAGGGAGGAGGAGAGACTTTCTTTGTATTGCCGGAGTTGGCCAGCCAATTCATCCACTGTTTGTCCTTCTCTGTCTTTCCAGGCCATTATTGCCAATGAGTTTGCATGCGATGCTGGTGCGCTCTGTACCAACTTCCGCCACATGGGTCGTGTGCACTTGACTTCATCTGGATCTTTGGATAACTGCTCGTTGTYCAGGTCATCATAAATCACCTCCAGCACGGCTAATTCCCTCAGGTACTGGATACCTCTYWCCATGGTRGTCCACTTGCCTGGGTGAYGTATAACATCTTCCTTGAAGGGATACCTTTCCTTCACGCCTGACAGGAGTTGCCTCCAGAGGCTGAGGACTTGTGCCCCTTTTCCAATCGCTTTGTCAATGCCCCTTTCCCTAGAAAGGGATCCCACCTGCTTGGCTTCCCTGCCCTCCAATTCCAGGCTACTGGCCCCATTATCCCAGCATCGGAGCAGCCAGGTGACAATGTGCTCGCCTGGATGATGGCTGAAATCTTTTCGCATATCTCGCAGCTTACTCAGGGACAGGGATCGGGTGGTTACCAACTCATTTACGGGTTCTGCCTCTTCCTCCTCCTGTTCTTGTGATGACCCTGCTTCAGAGTAGTCTGCCTCATCCACTTCTTCCCTTAGTAAGAGAAGAGTTTCTTCCCTTACAAAACGAGCTGACTTTTGCTTCCAACATTTCTTCTTGTGTATAGGGACAACTGATACYGGCATGGGTTGGTTCTCTGGTTCAGCCGCAGTGCCTGTCGCAGGGGTTGGAGTAGCCGCAGTGCCTGTCATTTTGTTGTCAGCTCCAGAGACCTCCTCTTCCCCTTGAGGGTACTGAATAGTGTTGAACAGGGCTTGGTAGGTGTGGGCCAGGCCCCAGCACGTTGCAGTGATTTGTGTGTCTCTGGAATTGCCAGGGTGACAGCATACTTCTTCCAAATATTTTACTAGTTTTTCAGGATTCTGCACTTGTTCGGGGATGAAGTTCCAAAACATTGGAGGTGCCCACTGTCCTAGATACTTGCCTATACTGTCCCACACACCCTGCCACTCATAACTATCCAGCCTCGGGGCAGATCTCTGGGTGATATTCTTAAATAGTTGTTTAACTTTAAACAAGACCTGAAACACATTCAGGAGACAGCAATAGGAACATCCCAAGGATATTCAAAATTCTCAAGAGCTATTGTAACTAGCCTGGAGGAGAAGGGGAAGGTGAAGGACCRGGGGAAAGTGTCCCCCATTGTCTTCCCCATAAATTGACTCTCTGAGAAGAAAAGGTAAAGAGTGTAATTATTAATAGTTTCCAAGAGATGGTTCCCCAAGTACGGAGATGACGGCAGTGCTGAGTAGAAATAACAGATTAGTCTCTCGACCAGTAATTTTATCATATCATAAGCCAGTGTTACACAGTACAGCAAAACGGTAACCTTAATCCAGCCCCCAGAGGTGATAAACAGCACAACAGGGAACATACACAGCAAGTAAGGTGTTACATAACACAATTCTGAGAGCAAATAAATCAACATTGTGACCGGCGACTATTAACCTAATAATGAATGCTTATAACAAACTTGTGTTAACATGCTTTGGTCAGATCTGTCGTTATCTCAACCCTTCGAGCCTCATGTTGGGTGCCAAAAAGACTGTTGTGGTTTAACCCCACAGGCAGCTAAACACCACACAGCCGTTCGCTCACTCCCCCACAGTGGGATGAGGGAGAGAACCGGGGGAAGAAAAAAAAAAGGTAAAACTCATGGGTTGAGATAAAGACAATTTAATAGGACAGAAAAGGAAGGGAAAATAATAGTAATGATAAAAGAATATACAAAGCAATGCACAATGCAATTGCTCACCACCTGCTGACCGATGCCCGGCCAGTTCCTGAGCAGCAGACCCCCGATCAGCTTTTCCCCTAGCTTCTATACTGAGCATGACATCATATGGTATGGAATATCCCTTTGGCCAGTTGGGGTCAGCTGTCCCAGCCGAGTCCCCTCCCAACTCCTTGTGCACCCCCAGCCTACTCGCTGGTGGGGTGGTGTGAGAAGCAGAAAAGGCCTTGACTCTGTGTAAGCACTGCTCAGCAGTAACTAAAACATCAGTGTGTTATCAACATTATTCTCATCCTAAATCCAAAACACAGCACTATACCAGCTACTAGAAAGAAAATTAACTCTATCCCAGCTGAAACCAGGACACAAGGTTAGCATCCTTTTTTTCGTACCATGTGTATTTTGGGAAAAGTTAAGTCGAAGACAAATACAGTAAAGTGTGCTGCTTAGATTTCGTATATGCAAGTGAAATCCCTTAGATCTGTCTTCAAAAATTAAAATAGTCCCAAAGGGGTACGTAAAGTTTAAGCTAGTACTTACAAAAGTGATATGTGATTGGCTCTTGGGGTTTTTGTGGGGGTTTGGGTGGAGTTTGGTTTTTTAGGGTTGGTTTTTTTGGGGGGAGTTGTTGTTGTTGGTGTTCTGTTTTGTGTTTTGGTTTTTTGTTGTTGTTTGTTTTTTAAAAAAGAAAATGAAGCCGACTCTCTAAAATCAGTCCCTTTGGAATACTGTAAATTGGCTTCACTGAATTCAGGTGAAACAAGGTATGTCTATACTTTGTTTTCATGGGCTTTGGTATTTTGAATATTTCTATGCAGTTGAAATTATAAGAACTAGATTGTTTAGAGTTACACATTTTCTTTAGAACAACAATGTACTTGGAAATGCTTTTCAGTGAGAGGCACCTGTTCTTCACATTTTGTATCAACATCTTCACACTGTTTAAAAGTGACCAGGAATTGAAGAGAGATGCCTCAGAAGGACTATCAAGAATAGCCAGCCATGTAGAAATGCAGTCACCATAAGCATGAGCTTCATGCTTATGCCATGTTTCCTGAGGGAGAAATTTCAGAATGCTTATACAGAATAGCTGGATAATTCTTTTTGCCATTTGTATTTCTGTAGAGGTAGGACCAGAGTTTCAACAAGCCCAGAAACTGTGACAGGTGGGTCAGCATGAGGGGATAATTCTTAATCTTCTGTTTATATCTCGTTATCTGTTTTAGAACTTAGGCTTGTTAAATTCCCAGATGAGGAGGAAGGAGTACTGGGCTGGTGTTGCTGGGCTGGTTTAGTTGTAGTTATGGGAATGTGATAACATTTGAAATTACTTTCATGTCAGATTACTGCTTATTGTTCTAAAGATATCCTTATTTCTTTTCATGGTTTTGCCTTTCCCATGTTTACTGCTACATAACTAATCCTGTTTCCTATTGTCTGTGGTTTTTTTCCTTAATCTTACTTTCTACTGTAAAATGAGTTCATTATTTTTTCAGTTTGTCCTGACAACCTTGGATCCACAAAAGTATTAGTTTCTTGGAACCTGCTGCCAATCAGTTGCACTGGTTTCTTATTACATGATAATCCTACTCTTAATTTGGAAAATGAAGTAACTGGTCTAAGCTGTACATTGTAAAGCCCATCTCAAAAGGCAAGCAAAGTTGATTGAATGTACCTGGGCTGTGTGGCACTGGTGCAGTCTGCAGCATATGCTGGAGCTGTCATAATTGATGGTAACCTACTGCAGCTGCCAACACTCCTCTGCAGCCCAGAGGCTATATAGCACTGGATAGTGAAGCTGGCACCCGCCCTGCATGTGTCCAACTTGAAGTTGATACATACATACATACAGTTCTGTGCTGGGATCTAACAAGGTACTGGAAGAAAGATGGTCTGCATGCATACACCTACAGCTATACGTGCAGGGTCTGTAACTGTGCAGCTCCTGCAGCAATCCCTGCCTGGGAATATGCAGTCCCCTTTGCAAAAGTGCATGTTGGTGCCAGAGCCATGGGAATGCCCCTGTCTATTACCAGATCATGATTTATGGGATGCATGCTAGAGTTTTTCAGCTAAAAATTGAGATGAGTGCCTGATGTATGAAATTACTGACTCGGGAGCCTGATGATCCTGCTAGCTGCTTTTGCAGGACTGACTCCATTAAAAACATAAAGAACAAAAGAAAACAAAAAAAACCCCAAAAAACCACAAAACCAAGTAGTTATCAATTTGGAATGCAGCGTCCCTGAGAATATATAAACATATAGCATAAATCATATTTTAAGTAAGATCTGGTTTGCCTCTTGTTATCAGCAATACAAGTTTCTTCAACTGAACAAAGGTGAAAGATTAAAATAAGACACATTCCATTCCTGAAGTTAAATGAAAGCATGTTTGTGCTTGATATGATAGGAAATAGCTTGAAGAATATTTTATTCTTTAGGAAAAAAAAAAAAAGAGAGAGAGAGAGAAAGAAAAAAGGTATTTTAAAGCTGCCAAGGACTTTGTATACAGGTGGTTATCAATTGAGTAAGTGTCAGGTATTTAAGTGAAAGCTGGCTGGTTTATCCGTATGGGTTTTTTATTATTAGTTTTATTTTTTAGCTGACTGTGCCAGCAAAATTCATGCTTTGTTTCACCTTGTACTCATCTAAATACATGGTACTTAGTGCCAGGCAGTCCATGATCACAACTAACCTTTTGTGAAATTTAACTAGAATTGCTGTGTTCAATGTGTTCATGAACATGGAATATATATTTTTATGTACGAGTAATGTCTTGCATACTTGATACATTCTTTAAGGGAGTTTTTCTGCTTGCTGTGGTGGTTGCTGTTGAATCTTTGGTACATTTGTACATTAAAAAAAGCATTATGTTGATTTATGTGGAAAAAAGTACCGAGTAAAAATGCTGCTTTTTATTATTTCTGTTAATAGCAGCCATGTCTACTTGTGAAGCAGGCAAGAGAGAGAATTTTGCTGTAAATACAGCAGGACTTTGTATCAATTTAGGGAGATCTACAGGAGACATCTCAGGAGGTTGGTAAATGTCTTAAGACTGTTAATTGTAAACGTCAGGCTCATGCTGACACTGGTGCTTTAGGAAGTTCATATCTAGATGGACAATTGTAGGCATCATTAATGGAGTTTCCTGTCTCTATTGCTTGCCAAAATTTCCCTTCTATTTCTTCCTTCTTGAGTGGATATACTAGGCGACTTCACGTTTTGAGTATAGAAGGTCTTCTAGTTTTTGTCTGTGGGAGGCTTATGTTAAGAAGTGATATTTTACTTTTACGGTATATGTATTTAAAGGTTAAACTGAACCATGTTCAGTCAGAGCTTTGTTATTGACAGTAGCCATCTCAGACTTGTTCCGATTTTGAAAGTTTCAAAGCAGTCACCTGAAATCAGTTGAATCCTTTAAATTAGCACATATGTCATGATGATGTGGTACAGGGAATCTAAATACAATTTGACTGCACTTCAAACTTTGCTTCATGAAAAGCTATCTGCCTTACAGGATAGGTTCTGCAATAGCTCATCACATGGTCCTGGACAGTGTACTGCCCTGGATGGCAGTCAGTAAAAACCTCCCTCTCTCCACTGCCTTTGGTTTGCCAGTTTAGGTTGGGAATAATCTTAGCCTGTCATTTTAGTAACACCTTTTGACCTCAGTCTTACATGTTGCATAGCATGAAGTAAAACTGAATGAGGTGTTGTAGTCCTTATCAGTAAAAGGTGTCATTACTTCAGGAGTAAGATACATTTTTCTTGCAGTGTTGTAGAATCTCAGTATTTGGAGAGTTTAAGCGGGCTATGTAGTAGCTTATTTTGCAATACTTGCAGAATTTTTTTGCCCTGTTTTTTATATTCAGTAGGTCCACAGGTGCCTTTTAATTCATAGGACAGAGAATTTCCTAATAAACATTCACTTTCTGGTGAAATGTTTCCTAATGAGACTGTGATTGTGACTTAAACTTTTATTGTAATTAGTTATGTTGTTTTTAATGATAATCAAAATCTATGGTAAGAAGTGAAATAGCAATTTCCTCATTGAAATATTTTAATTAAAACATTTTTGTTGAAGTGTTAAGATTGTCTTTGCATTTTCATCAGAGCTATCACAACAGTTGTGGACTCTGCTATTCGTATACTGCTTTTAAATTTGTCATGTTTTTGGTAAAGTGATGCTTTTGCACAATGGTGAGAAGATGTGATGCCAAGTTGCTGGAGGCTTTTCGGAGAAAGAAGCTTTTGAATGCTTCCAAATTCAACCAGGGGTTGCCTGAGCAGTTAATTGAACACTGGTCAGGACCTCAGCAGTAACACTGAAGCAACATAAAGGGTGGACCGCCAGTAACACCTTAAACTTTTTCTCCAAAGATGGTATTTCTTCCTCTTCAAGGGTGTGAAGGCTTTTTAGAAATACATTTGATGAGTTATAGAATCATAGAATCATGAAGGTTGGAAAAGACCTCTAAGATCATCGAGTCCAACCGTCAACCCAACACCACCATGCCCACTAAACCATGTCCCTAAGCGCCTCATCTACACGTCTTTTAAATACTTCCAGGGATGGTGATTCAACCACTTCCCTGGGCAGCCTGTTCCAATGTCTAACCTCTCTTTCAGTAAAGAAACTTTTCCTAATGTCCAATCTAAACCTCCCCTGGCGCAACTTGAGGCCATTTCCTCTCGTCCTATTGCTTGTTACCTGGGAGAAGAGACTGACACCCACCTCGCTGCAACCTCCTTTCAGGTAGTTGTAGAGAGCGATAAGGTCTTCCCTCAGCCTTCTCTTCTCCAGGCTAAACAGTCCCAGTTCCCTCAGCCATTCCTCATAAGACTTGCTCTCCAGACCCTTCACCAGCTTCGTTGCCCTCCTCTGGACACGCTCCAGCACCTCAATGTCCTTCTTGTAGTGAGGGGCCCAAAACTGAACACAGTAGTCGAGGTGCGGCCTCACCGGTGCCGAGTACAGGGACACGATCACCTCCCTACTCCTGCTGGCCACACTATTTCTGATACAGGCCAGGATGCCCTTGGCCTTCTTGGCCACCTGGGCACACTGCTGGCTCATGTTCAGCCGGCTGTCAACCAGCACCCCCAGGTCCTTTTCCRWCRGGCAGCTTTCCAGCCACTCTTCCCCCAGCCTGTAGCATTGCATGGGGTTGTTGTGGCCGATTGTATTTAATTAGTTAGATTGTATTTTAAAATTCATTGTTGTATAACTGCAGCTTTGAGTAAATCCCCATCTACATCCACTATTGGGGCATAATTCACATTCTTTTTGTAATGTGAGAAGATCAAATTTATATAGAGAATAAAAGAATCCATGGTACTAGATTCTTGTTCTATTGCTTTTATTCCCTTTTCATTTTTCTTGTGATAGTTTATATTAGGAAGAGATATAAAAACTTAAGAAATTATTGCAATAGTTTATTTTGTAAGATGGTGTTATAAAAAAGTTTTCAAAAGCATGTATTGTGTAGCCCACTGATAATGTCTGATGATCATACCACAGCATTTACTGTGTGCATTTTGCATTTAAAAAAAACTTTGTGAAGTAAGAAAAAAGTTTACAATTGAATTTTCTAAGTCTACTATTCCCAAACCCACAAGAAATAATTGGTTCAAAAGCTTTGCTTGCTGATATTAAATTTTCACTTACAGCTTGTTGGGTTTTCAGATCCCCTGCCATTTTTGGTATAGGTAGGGCAGTCTTGTTATTTCACTGTCAAATATAACATGAATCCTAAAGTGTGCTGAGGATACACTGTCTCTGTGTTTCTTCTAAAGTGCTATGAATACCAGAAAGAGAAAAGCCTCTGTGTTGCTTGCCCCCCAGCCCTGCAGAATCCCCCACTGTTGTATTTAAATTACTTGTTTACAGTTCTGCTTGCAGACTGAATTTGAGGAAACTACTAATCCTGTTGCCAGAGCTTTGGGGGAAATATTTTATACGATTAATTCTTTAGTAGTTGTAGTGTATAAAATCAATTTTATTCACTTTGTCATAAAAGCATGGCCATCTTTCATAGATTTTTATAATTCCCTCCAACCTATACTTATCCAAAATGGGATACTCAGTTTTACTGTGTGTTTTCTGTTAATATTTAATCGTATTGGTGTTTCCAATTTTTAAATACCCTATACAAAGAAGATTTTTGTGCCATCTAGCTGTATATTACTTTTGGTTTGTTTCCTGAGGAAATGAGACTTATGTGATTGTGCTGTTTATCCTGATAACTTTGAGTCATATTGTCCAAATTCAGCAAAGGTGGAGGTTTCAAAGGAAGTTAATTTGCTACAAGTTTCAATACTACTACTACTAATTTGTCTCTGAGAAGAGGGATCCAGGTTAATACCTATGCTGAGGTATGGGTTGTGGTCTGAGGTCAATAATCTCCTGTTGTCTTTGGCCTGCTGGTGGGTTGACCTTGGCCCCTGTAGCTTGGAACCAGGAATAGATGGGTGGCATCTTACCCCAGACTTATTCAGGAGATGGGGGTTATGGAAAGAGAGAGGCATGGCAGAAGGGGGTACTTGCTCATTTCTGTTACCCTCTTTGTATCGATTGAGCTGAGTCAATTTGGTGTGCTCAAAAAACATCTGACACCCCCTTGTCCTCCCTTTCCCTCTCTCCCACCTCACCCTGCAGTTGCAGAATTAGTAGTTCTCTTGTAAGGAAGCGATCAGGAGCCCGAGGGTTTCACAGGGCAGGACTGACCCTTTTTGGCTACCTCCTGTCATTACATCAGGTTAAGTGTAGAATGAAGCTGCTTCCTTAATCTCTATCCTTTTTTTAGACTGCTCCCAAGTTCTACTGCTGTTTTATTAGCAACAAATCAAGGCTGTTCTTTCTGTTAAGGTTCTTGTCTTTGGTTTAGTTGCATCTCACCTGAACTAACTTTTTTATGCAAGAATTCCCTTCTTTATATAATGGTTTCCATATGTCTGCTGAATCAAATCTAAATTTACCATCTTTGGTTTGAGCTCCATTTTAATCCCATCTGGTTTTTTGTCCTTCTTTAAAACAAGAGAGATGTAAAAAGAAAGTGTTTTTTCTTGATTATGCTCTCAATACAAGTCAGTGGATAGCATCCAAAAAGGAGTTTTACTAGAGAGAGGTTTGATTCTGGCTTTGTTAATTCTTTAAACAAAGAGCTGTAAATGTATTATTTCTTCTACTGTACACAAAATTTTGATTTTGGTCCGTATGTTGATTCTAGCTTTGACATAGAGATATCTGTATAACATTTATTTTTATTTTAGGAGAAATAAATGCATTAAAGGTGTTTTGCTCGTAGGTAGGAATGTCATATTATCCAGCCTGTATGACTTCCATGTCAAACAAAATTCAGGCTCCAGGATGTTTTCTCTGAAAGGTCGTTGGAAAGGTGAGGAGCAGAGATGAAATGATATCATTTCATGTTTACATTTATTATACAGTGCAGTAGTGGGTTGACCTACAGGAAAATAGATCCCTACATTTGAATTCCTTCGTAACTTCCTAAGTCAATTGTTAGTTCCTTCTGCTGGAGGGAATTTTAGAAAACCATGTAGAACTGGCAGCAATTTAGCTATTACTGTATTCTGGTTTTGAAGGCTTTTAACTATTTATATCGTGCAACACTGCAGCCGTATTGTTATAAGCAAGAGATTTAAAAAAAAAAAAAAAACCCGAAACAAGTTTCTGTCATAATCTCTGCTGAATTTTTATCTGTGTTTTAGTTTTCTTAGAGGTTTCAACTAATCTGCATGTAATCTCTGTTGGTGAACATTGGCTGTATGCCATATAACTACCTTTTTGTTTTCCCCACCTTAACTGCCCTTTTCTATTTCTCCACCTTTTTATAATTCTATCCATGAACTTGTTTGTGCCTAAAATTTTCCTTAAGGCTAGTGCTGACACAACTTGTTCTATTCTTATCTGTTTCTATGGCGTTTCATCCTTTATTGCTCGGTATTTTCTTACACAATTTTCTGTGGTTGTTATGGCAACAATAAATAGCAAATTTGTCAATTTTCAGGCAATATTGCTTTCAAAATTTTGCATGATATTAAATTGCTGAGCAAGAGGTGAAATATTTTCAGCATAGTTAAGCAAATTAATATGATTAAGTTAAATTACCTTGTAGTTTTGCAATGTTGCTGCTTCTAGGCAAGGTGTTACGCTCTGTGATGCTACTTGGGAGTGTATAAATAGAATACATTTGTGGAAGTAGGAGAAATTGTTAAATTACTGAAACTACTCCTTTGCTATTGTTATTCTAATGGCCAGGATCTGGTAAACATGACAGGCCTTCTAGCAACATCATCATCAACCAGGTTAGTAGGCATTTAGTTCATAATTACTAGGGTTCCTTGTGCAATACAGACCATCAGATGGCATAAGTACAAACTCCCAGAATGGAAGATGTTTGGAGATACTAATGTCAAAAACAACAGATATTTCTCTAAGAAGCAAGAGGAGTTACAGATGGAGGAAAGAGGAGTGTGGTTTGAGATTGAAATGGGTGAGGACTGCAAGAAGCCAATACCTCTGTGAATGAGTGTTTAAAGTCAGAATCACTAATGAAAATGGAAGCAATCAAAATTACTTATGTTAAAAAATGAATGAATGGACCAGGTCCACAGGTTTTTTTTGTATACAACATGATTATGTTACTACTTTAAAATACCTGTTCATATATTTGGGATTTTAAAATATTTTTAAGTAATTACTTGCATTCATTGTGCCTTTTAATAGAGCCTTTGGTGAATTTGACATTCACTGTAACAAAATAATTTGCTAAAATTTTTTTTTTGTTTTCTCCAATATGTTTGTTTTTACAGCATTGTGAATGTGTGCACATACGTGTGTGTGTGAGATTAAGTAGGAATATTATAATGAAAACCTTACCTTTTCAGTGCTGTCAAAAAACCCAGCAAAATATTGCCGCCTTCATGTCTGTAGCATTCTTAAATTGTTAATGTAACTTCTCTGATGATAGGATGCTGAGACATCTAGTCTTTGATTACATTCTGATTTCAGCCCATAAAAATGCAAGGTCTCCAGCTGTGTCAGCAGCAGTGCAAGTCTCAAAGACAATAAGCAGAAAAAGAGATGTAATTTTCCCCCCATCCAAACCTGAGCTGGCAGTTTGTTTCTTCTGGGATAAAAGAATTGGCTAGTTGGTCCACTGCTCAATATGTGTGGTAGTTCAACAAGGCAGTTTGTATTCAAAACCATAACAGCTTTTCAGAAGATGGTGGCTTAAAGCCAAAAGGCACTTCTCTATCACCAGTAGAATCTCCCCGGAAAATAATTTTGAGTTTCCAAATAAAAATACATCTCTTTCTTTTGGATGGAAAGGGGAGAGGAGAGGAGGCCAGTGCTGGAGACTCTTTGAATTATTACATTTCTGAGGTTCTTAGGATTTGTTGCTGTATGTTAATACCAGGTTTTAAACTATTTGATACCGTGCTGTTTTCGGCTTGTGACAGGATGTAAACGTTATAAAGATACTCATGATTTTTTTTCTCCCCTGCATCCTTCTGCCACGTAAGGTGAATTTCATTAGCATCAGTTCAAGAATGTATGCTATATATTTATATGTCTTTCTGAGAGTAGTTTTTCTTCAACAGTAAATCCTAATGCCCACATCCAGACATGTGCAATAACTGGATCAGGAAGTAATCCGTGTGTGTTGCTAAATTCATATTTAATAGAGAAAGTCCAGAACAGATATGCAGTTTTTTGACATCAAACCTATGTTTCCCTGCATTTGTTTGTGCTTATGCATATGCATCAGATCTGTTGGTGATGAGGGAGTTGTTCACACCTTCTCTGTTCTTACAAGCTCTGAACAATGACACTTAATATGTGACCAGTCCCATTAAATTGTACTTTGTCTCTCTTCAGTGTTATGTCTTTGAATGCGATACCATTCAAACTGAGGAATAGATGTTCTGTAAGCAGAAACCCTAGTGCTGTATTCTAAGTAAATTGCAAGAGCATTTTATAACCTCAACGTTTATATTTTCATCTTTACTTTGGAAAAGCACTACTCTGAAGATGGTCAAAGCAACTGAACTGCTTTTACAAGGCACTGTAAATTGAAATCAAATTTGGCTTTTAATTATTTCTGAAAGTGCAGTTGTAAAACACATAATTTTATTTAAAGATGAGCCTGTGAGCTGTATAGCAGTTGAATGCATTGAGCACAGATTTTGTTTGAGTACTGACACCTTGCATTTGAGGAATGCATTTGTCTGGCTCACATTTTCCTTATCGTTTTTATATGGTCTAGGAATGTGCTGGATGGATTGTTTGGTGTGAGTTGGAGCTTGATGGGAGCTCTCATTATTTCCTGCCCTGGTAGTTAGTGTTGGAAATCATATAGATGAGGCCCTTGGTTCTACTTCAGTTTCCAAATCATGAATACTAAATCAATTTTAAAACCTAGATTAAATTCCCAACAGTGTTTTTCTGGAGAGGGATTTAGATTTGAAGTTACAGACACTTGAACATTACAGAGTTCAAGTGCAGTATGTGTAGCATTTTCATTGTTGATATACTATGCCATGAATAAGATTTTATAATTATTTTCCTTTTCTTTATGAATTTTAAGTCYAGAAAACTGAAACATAATTGAAACCTAGATAATCACTCAAGAAATGAATTGGAAAATGAACAGAGAGGCCAGAAAGATTCCACTGAGACTTGGGTCACATCATAAGGGTTTGCAGAGCTCGTACCATTCCCTAGTTGTGGGCTATATAATTGACATAATTTACTCCAGAGATGCAGAAGTGGAATAGCGAGCACTATAAATTGGGACTGGGGTTAATGAACAGTGTTGGCACAAAAGCTTGCACAGTACCTGTTTGCATTGAGTAATAAACCACAACTATACGTGCAGATTATAATCTGAAAAACCTAATTAAACAAACTAGTGTTGTTCTGTGCTCTGTGACAAAGCAAATAGATCAAATGCTGTAGACCTTCCTAGGCGATAATACTGTGAAAGTAAGAAAGAACTGTGCTAATTTTTGGCTTGATTGCATTAATGTTTGAGTCATAGACAAAATATTTGATAATAAAATATTTCTTTGGCAAATGATTTTGGCAGTTCTGGACTCAGTAAGTGAATATGCCACTGAATCATTGAATCTTGTTCAATGAATAAATGGAGTTTCTAAACTAATACAGAGTGAGTATCACACTTTTCACAGGGTGGATTGTGTTTTAGAGAACAGAATTAGATTGTGGTTAAGTGTACTGTTCAGTGGTGAGATAGCCTGGATTTCTTGTTCATTAAGATGAGAGTGGTCTGGTTTTTTAATTAGTATTGCTTTTAGTTGTATGTTGGTACATGGGCTTCTTAATCATTCATGTCAAAACACATTAATTATCAATTATTATCTTGTTCTGTATTTTCCTACTTTTGGGATATTTCTTAGTATATTACTTGTAGTGAGAATAGCCTACTACATGCCTGTAAAGGAAAAGATACTGTATATTATTTAAAAGCTGCTAGCTAAGTGGTGCTGTTTGACAGATTATCCATTTCTGTATTTGTTCACTTATTTTAGATCTAATTTAGTCTGGATTAGAAGCAAGACAGTAGCTGTCTACTAGAATTAGACCATCGTAAGGTAGATTTCATCAGGTTGATTAAAGGTTATTTGATAGTGTTTGTTTAAGCTGTGTTTCACGAATGTGGAGCTGGTGCATTTTGACAAAAGAAAAACTAAATCCACTTTAATGAACCAGCTGAAACTCTGCAGTATCTGTCTGATTGGTATGATTTGTAGATAAGACTTCAATAGAAGGCAGCATTAGGAAGAGTTAATAAACTATTGTTTAAGGTGTAAAGAGATTTTCAAAAAATCTGCTCAGTTCTTGAGCACAATAAAGAAGTTTCCTAAACAATTTTAATCAGTTTTCATAACATCAAAGCTGTCATAAGCAGATGAAATCTCCAGCCCCTGTGGCTGGCTAGCTGCTGAATGCGATGCAGGAGTGGAACAGTAACTTTCTGTTATCCAGGGACTCCACAGGCCATGCTGCTGCTGTTGGGAGCCCAAATCTTTTAGCAAGCTGAGTTCTTTCAGTGCTTAGGAAAACTGTGAACCACATCGAACTAAATAGGTAGTCGAGCAGTTCTGTGGGGGGAAAAAGATTTCCAAAAAATGTTTGAGGAAGGAATAAAGAAAATATGAGAAACTACGGACTAAGACTCATTCTTTAAAAGCTAACAGTGCTTCTGTTAAATCCTTAAAGTTGTACAAAAAAATGAAACTTGCTGCTGTCTAGCAAAGATGCCAGTAGCCTCGGGCTGGGGGATTGCTTCTCCCCTCCCAGATCCTTATAGGTCTCTGTGCAGTGTCCACATGCTGTGTGTTGGTGCTTAAGCTCAGGTAGGCTTGGCTGTCGTCCTCTCGCTGATCCCTCTCCCAAGGCGGTAACCCACGTGGCTTTCCTGAGGCAGGGATCTCTTCTCCCTGCTGTAACTAACAGCTCAGTTAAATCTCTCTGCTTAGCCCTGGCTTTGTTCAGTTGCTGCATTCAGATTCTGCTCTTTCTGATGTTTTGCAGGCCTCTCTCAACTGATGGCTCAGTTTTGCTGTCTTTGCTGTATTTTCTTCCTTCCCCCAGGGATTAGGAAACCTGGCATTTGTTGCCTATAAATTGCCCTAACTTTCTGGTCTATAGGATTTTTTCTGTCCATCTTGTACTGAAAGTGGCTGAAACCCATCCTCTGTTGTACGTGACTACCAGAACGCTTTCTGCATGAAATAAAATAAAACCCAGCAAACAGTATGTCTGTCATTTTTCCATTTATTAAAGATGATCTGTTATTTGCCTAGATCCTTTCTAAATTGGCCATTTTAAACTGAACTGAATTTTCTTCCTTATAAAGAATATAACTGAATCAAGGTTGCTCAGCAAATAAGATATAAATTTGCGTGTGCGTTTTGGGTTGGGGGGTGCGTCTCTCCTCCAACAGACTTTTCCTGTTAGGAAAATTTAGGTTTGCTGTATCGGTTTTTGTTTTAGTTTTGAGTATCAACATTCTGTGCTTCTAAGAAACTTGAGATTCACTTGTATTGTCCCTCACTAGGACATTGAGGTTTGAGGTTTAAGGTTTAAAATTCTTCTAGCCTCTTCCATTGCTCTTCAGGTTAAATGCTTTTCTGGGTCTGGTTTTAACTTCAAGATTATCTCTGTGCACGCGTGTATCTTGTTGTGTCATAACTCATTATGCAATGAGTTTCCATTTTTCTTTCTATTTTTAAAATAATCTTAAATGGAACTATTGAAAAATGATATCATTACGTATTTCATGAATTTGTAGATTTTAATACAGCTTTCTTTTTAACCTTAGGACTTCTATTTCATGTTACTTATGTCTTTAACTTTACTTCTCAATATAGATTTGCATTTACAAAATATTTTGGCAAAACTGGGAACATCTTTAATTTTTTCTTTTATCTTTGGGATGTCTGGGGGTCTTAACTGAATGGTTTTATTTTTTAAAATGGCTCTCATCTCAAATATCTTTGTTCTTAATACAGCTTGCATTTACATGTAGGTTAGTAGAATTTTACAAAAATGTAATACTGTTATTTTCTGAACTTTTAAAAAATGATCCTCTCATGGAAGAATCTGATGTCAAGGAGGCAGTGCCTTAACTTGAGAAAACTTTTGACTATGAAGGTAACATTTGGGTTTATATAGCTGAATGATAACTGCAGTTTGCTGAAATGTGATGCATTGATCTCAAGGGCACTGTAATGTACCTGCTGATAGCTGAGCTCATTATGAAGGACAGCTAAAAGCGCTTGCCCTGGGGAGCTACAGATTAATAGAGATAAAATGCTGACTTTCTGATACTACTTACTTAGTACACTAAGAGCTCTAGCTGAAGAATTCCTTTTCATTTTAAAGCTTTTTATCTTTGCTTGGTAATATTTGAAAAGGTGTTTTGGGGTTTTTTGTTTGTTTTTTCTTCCCATGCTTTTTCTTCCTCCAAAAGCAGAAAGGGCTGGGGGGGAAAACCTGTATATTTTTAGATCAGGTGTGGTAGCTGCTTTGCTATCAGCACTGTGTGGGTATATTTGCAATCAAGTTTAAATAGCATGGTGAGTATCCAGATGGAGTGTTTTTCCTAAGCTTTAGATTATTTACTCTGTTGGGAGCTCCATTAAACATTCTTCAGGGCTAACTGTACCATTAAGCTTGAGATGCCTGGTACAGAAAAATCAGAGTCTATTAAAAAACACCCAGATCTTCTCTAAGGCATTTCAAACTGTGAATTTTTGCCTGTGATACTCTAAAAGTAATTTTAAAAAATGTCTGTGATGTATGATGCAATTCTGAAGAGAAGGTGAGAGCAAATTAAAGTGTCGTGCTTCAGTAGACTCAGTTGTAAGCATGTAATGTAACAATACACTCTCTGTAAACGACACAGGAAAGAGGGAATGGTAGGATTTTTTCATTCTGTACACTTTTAAAATTAAGTTTATTTCTTAAACTTATTATCTATCAGATACTAAAGATTTGATCTCAAAGGTTATTTATTAATGGATGTTTACTAGCTGCCAGGTTTTTGAGATACATTGCTTGCCGTTTATTTCACCGTGTTCAGATTCTTCTATGTTGTTTTATTTATTTTAGTGAAAATTATATCCCTCGCAACTGGATAGGGTATGATAAAGCATTAATACACACTACATGACTGGTTTTGTCAGGAACTGGGTAAAATTGCAATAGGCAAGAGTTAGCATTATTGCTAATTTTACACCGCATTTCACGATGATCTGTGCTTTTCTTTAGATAAGAAAAGCATAAGTTCCTKTAGTCAGCATTGCTCATTAAAGTTTTTGGCTACTAGATTTTTTTTTTTTTAGCCTTTTTAATTGCAGAAATGTTTAGATTCTAGCTGCCTCCTCATGACTCAGAAATGAAAAGGGAAATAAAAAGACACCTCACTCCTCCTAAAAACCTCTTATTTTAGGAATCTTTTTTTTAAGGGTAATTTAATGAAGGTGAAGGACCCAGCTCATGATTTTGGAATTTTAGGATTGGCAGTACTTAATGTGCTCAAAGGAAAGCCCGGGGCAGTATTCAACAAAGGTATGCAAATGATAGTATGCACTAATGCTATAGAAAACTTTTTTTTCCCCTTGGTGGTTTGCTATTGAAATGTAACTTTGTGTGAAGCTAAGAAAAGCCTTCTAGAGCTGAAAAATGTTGGTGGTAGTAACTGAGACTTAGCTTTGTGTATTAAAATGATGTACAGTTTTAATGTCTGAGCAGAGGGGGTTTTACTAGTGAAAATAGGAATTAAACATAGAACATTTATATGCAATTTTGTCCTGAAAAAGACTGTTAAAAATTACGTGAACTTGTCCATCTTTAATTTTCTCTCAGTGCCATGTGCATATTTTACCCCCCAAAATGTTTAAGATAACTGCAGTCTTGTGGGATGAACTTTGGCTTTCGAAAGTTAGGTTGTCTCTCTCATAAATTGTCAAAAATAATGATAGTAAATGACGTCCTTTTTATATTTGTATAACCCCATGTTTTGTGTTTGGCAACAAGGAAACTTGCTCTTCAAATATCCTGAAATAAACGCTTTCACTCAATCCCCCATCCAAGTTTGTTTTCTTGTGACTGATTTGCCCACTGTAGTGACAGCGGGGGTGGGGATGACAGCAAGTCAGAGCTCTGACGTGTGGCCGGTGGGTGTCTCGGACAGCTCATCGCCTGGCACTGCTTATACGAGGTCAGCACAATTTGCCCTATCAGCACAGGACATAAAGCAGTTCTCCCCTCCTTGCTGCGTGAGAGCAGCTGAACAGACGACAGTAACCGTGCAGTATTTTGTTGCGCATAGGCCTGAGAAAACTGCTACGTAAGTCAGATTAATGGATTTTGGGTTTGAATTTGTAGACCAGAAAAATTGGTCAGAAAAGCCCGCCTTGTACCTTTTGGACCCTGACTCAAGTCTAACTTTGTATATTAGTGAAAAAGGAGTTTGAAGTCATCAGTGGAGCTCATTCCATTAGAGAAAAGAAAACTCTGCTCAGCAGAGGGAAGGGAACAGCTGGAGAGAAAGAGTTTCTCTTACCTGAGGCCACTAACAACACGAAACAATCCAAGGCATGCACTGGTTAAATCTTAGAAAGTGCTATAGGCAACCCACTTCTGCAATTGCCTTAGAAAATTATTGTTGTTAGCCATTCTGTTGATAGTTCATATTGTAGGAATTACTAGCAGATGGGAAAATAGATGACTCAGAATACAGTATTAACAATCCATATTTTTTTAATCAAAGGCCTCTAATAAGGCATGTTGCATCTGTAAGATTCATTTAAGCAGTTGCTAGGAAGAATTTGTTTTTTCAAGTAAACACAACAAACTTGATACAGATTATTTTTTGATTGAATATCTATTTTCTTAACAATTTAAACCCTGAAAATACATTTGCTTGTTTTCGTTGCACCAGCTTAATGGCAGTATTCCATAATTTAGTTTGATAGACTGGAGGTTTGCAATGGTAACTCATGCATTATGGAATTACTAATGAAATCTAATTTTATCATATTGAAAACATCACAGGCCTAGAGCTTTTATTTACCTCTGTTAGCTGTCAAGGGTGGATTAAGATTATAGTGTGCTACATCCACCAAAACTTTGGCTTTCGCCCCCTGAAAAGTTTGGATGGCTACGGATATGGGCTGGCCAAGTGCGGCTAATGAGTTCCAGACTCTTTTCCAGACCCCTTCGCCTAAATCCATGGACTGCAAGCACCAGCGAGTATCTCAGATGCATGTCCTTCCTCCTGACTCCTGTGCTGGACACAGGTGGAAGCCGGTAGTCAGGATTTGCATTGCACTCTTTGACTTGATGACTTCTGAGAGTCCATTTTTGGTTGTACTTTATCTCCTTCCTTCTCAGCTTACTGCTACAGAACTCAGGTCTGTAGACAGGAATGCATATATATCTTCCAGGTGCCCATTTTGGTCTGAATTTTTGTCAGTATGATTTGACCAGGGTTGCGAACAAAATATGTAAGGTATGGTGTGGGTTCTCCTGCAGGCAGAAGTAGTATTGACTGCAAGCAATTATTCTTTGGTTTGCTGAAAATACTGATCCAAATGAAGCTGGTCCATCTGGGATGCAAGAAGTTAGACTGAAAGACCAAAAAAGTGAAAACTGTTGCACTTCCCTTGCTGAAGTTTGGTTCTGAGAGACAACCACATCCGTATGTGAGGAAAGAATTCCTTGTGTGTCACTGTTCGAAGACGTGTAAAAAATGCAATCGACCTGAAACTAGTATTGGCCAGAGCAAGTTCAGTTAAAAGGTTAATTATGCTTTGATTCTGTGCTGGCTGTCCCAGCTTAAGGTGGTGCTGCTGAAAGGACCTTCTGCCACTGGAAGCTTGGGTTGATGGAGCTCCTTTCTGCATGGGTGCCTTTCTTCCGCCAGGATTTCCCCTACATCAGGGAGAGAAGTCAGAGGCAAGAGCTGCTGGCACTCAGCTTGCACCACTGGGAGCTCACCCCACAAGGATGACTGTTCACTGGTCTTTTCATAGGCAAAGTCAACTTCCTTTGCTCTAGCAAAGCAGAGTAGAGAATTTCAGTGTGGCTTCTTTGGGTGCAACTGTGTCTTGAGAATCCATCAGCTTGTAGAAGAAATTATTCAATGTTATCTGGCTCTGGAGGTAGTTTTGCCTTGTTTTTTACCTTGCTTCCCTTATACATTGTAACTCTCTCTAGTGATTAGGTTAAGAAATACACCTTTCAGGAGAAAAGTTTTTTTTTTTCTGTAAACACCTAATTTTTCTACTGGAAAACTTGAGTATGCATACCCACTCTAAAAGACTATATGTGTGTGTAAAACAGATGCACACACTTTCTGAATATTATATATTATTGTATGTAATTGATAGATTCATGGCATTATAAATTGGAATTTGGACTGTTGCTTTCCCAAACCCACGTGATTACCTGGTGATATGAAGGGTCCCAGTGAAGGCAAATGCTTTTACCAGAAACTCCAGTCACTGAAGACCTCTGTCTTGGAGGTGGCCCATCTTGACACTAATTGCTGTCTGTTGTGTGATTATGGGTGTTTGATCTCCAAAAGGGTATGATTGATTCTGTTATTTGGAGTGGCAGAAATTGAAGTATCTATCGTTGTCAGACAAATACTATCCTGATTACTGAACTGCTACAGTTTACAGCTTTTAAAAAGCTATCAAAATATAACTTAAAGCCTTTTTGAATTCCTGTAGCTTGCACAGCTGAATGCTCTCCTCTCTTTTCCCATTAACGCCGGTAGCCCGAGTAGTTATAACAACAAACTACCTGGGAAATTATTTACGGCAGTTTAAATTGCGAGCTGTTTGCAAGTGAAAGTAAGAAAGAGTGCTGAGCTCTATTGCTTTAAGAATTTAAATAAAAATATTTATCATACCGGGAATAAATTACATAGGAATAATTAAATATCTTGTTTGAATTATTTCTGCGCGTGTCATCTGATGTATTTGCTGTTGCATTCAGCATTTAGGCTTTTGCAGGCTTCGGGCTTCATGAGGTAATATCTATAGCACAGACAGAAGTCAAGAAAAAATATTTTGAAATTTACCAAGGAGACCTATATGTCCATGGACACACACACACACACACATATCCTAGAGTCAGCTGTGGCTTTTAGATGTGCTTAAGTGGTTTTCTATTGTACATAGAGCGCTCTGACTATTCCTGCCCAATCCAGCATCTGACATCAGATAGATGAGACCTTCATAAGTCTGTTTTCAGTTTCTTAATGTCCCTGTTTTCTGTCATTTACTTCCTTTGAATGTCCTGAGCATCAGCCGTTCATACAGATGAGTACTGTGGCTCCCTAGGTCCCCTGGGTAACGTGGCTGAGATCATTCTGAATGATTCTTATTCTCTGGATTTAAAAATTCATTCTTTTTATATTTTAATTTCCAGCCCAGCTGTCTGTGATCTTTCAAGAATATTTAATTCTGTTTGCTGGCTCTGTTTCTTGATTGAAATTTAAATAAAAACTCACCCATCACGTTCTTCTCTGACAATTTATAAAAAAATGTTTTTCAGTGCAGAATAATTATGTGATTGCATGAGTTGGAGTCTATTCTATGCAGTGTAAGCCTGCTGTCTACAGTGGTGACTGAGGGGGAATAAATGGCTGCCTAGGCTGGCCCAGAGCGGGTAGGAGACTTCATCAGTGGCAGTTCTCACAGAACACTCACACGAGATTATTCATGGTGCCTTCCTTAGTCCGTTTGCTGGTCCATGGAGGCCCAAATATGTTTCTCCTCTCACACGTGCTAAAAAATGTGGTTTTATTGCTCCTCTCATCTGTGCTGCATTGGGATCAGTTAAACAGGGGAATCGGCACTGTCATCTCTTCTCGTTATACTGCAAATCTCTCTGACACTTCAGTCCTCTAAAAGAATATCTTCACTGAAAAGTGTCTGTCATGTTCCAGTTACATTTACCAATGGGCTAAAAATGAAAGAGAATTTTTTTTTTTTAAATCTTTTCTTTCTCTGAAAACACAAGGGTGTTTTTCTGCAAAAGTCTTGGTGACTGAGAAATTAGGATTCCTTTTCCCCATCCTTTATTGCATATATCAAATGGGAGAAATACAGTAAACTAGATGATATATAATTCCTTGGGAGGCAACTCTTTCCTTCCTAAGAAACAAAAGGTGTCATTTGTCCTTGGGAGAGACAGACATTACTGATGAGCTACTGAGCGCATCTGAGGTCTCTGACGCTCATACAGGTCTAAGGATCTTTGGTCCTGGAAGATATTTTGACATCTGTGTTTTAATTCTCATCTTCATTTGGAATCTTATTGTTAAAATGATGTTGCATGAAAATGTGCATCTTTTTCTATATGCTTTTCTATGAATTTCTGATCTGCACTCCCTCTTTCTTATGACTTTTAAGTTATTTGTTTACTATGTACAATGTAGTCTATTAGTAGAAGTCATAACGCTGGGGTTTGGACTGTATGTAGCAATATGTGTTGCTAATTTATATGCCTCAGATGCTGATAAAAATAAAGATCAAAGTAGTATTTCATTCCTCAGGGAAAACAGATCAGACTGTGTTGATGGAAGACTGCCCTAGATTCGTGAACAAAGTATTGACTCATTAGTAGGATGATTCAGAAAATGTTTTCTTTCCCCCCCGCCCCGAGTTAGATGGTGTGCTTGTTTGCAGTGTCAGAATATTTGCAAACAAAATATAGATTATCGCTTTCCTAGGATGAAATTATTTGTGCTATTTGAAATTTGTTGATATTTTTCACGCTCAGTGAAGAGTAATTGGCACATAGGCAATTCTGACAAGAGAGAAAATGAAGAGAGGCACTAGACTTCATCAAGGGAAAAAAAAATACATAGGCCAGCCAAAGAAACGTATTTCCAATGCAGATCCTTCCCTGCAAGAGCAGGTGGGGCAGTAGTGCCTGACGTGCCCCAGTACCTGACAAGACTCCAACTTATTTGCAGCAGCCAGCAAGCCAGTGAAGCGATTTACTTGTTATATGACCCATCACTCTTAATGAATGCAATGTAATGACCTGTTTAACATTTGTGAGAAAATATTTTTAGAAAGAGAAGAGCTTGGTCAAAGGTAACTCCCTCCCATGAATTCAGGAAATTATTTCATGTATTATTTAAACACTCTGTTGGCAATTTACTCTGACTGGTTCTGGCAGCAATCTGTTGAGAAAGACAGGTGCCTTGTCATTCTTATCAGAAAGTACCTCTCAATATCTGTCAGACTATTACTTACAGCAGACGTCTATTTTTCAGGCTTCTATAGGAGACGGAAGGTCAGTAACAAGTATTTGATTAAGCAGTATAATTTATATACATGAATATAATTGTGTATACTGTGGCATGCTTTTTTTCAGCCTAATGAGTTAAACTTCAGCCCTATATTTATTTGCAATTTATTTGCAACGTTTGCAAAGTGATTTTATTTTTTTTTTAATTAAATGTACCGTGTGTATTTTCATATGCTGTTAAATTATTTACTGTGGAGCATACTAAGGCTTTTGGTTATATAAACAGTTATGTATGTGTATACATACACTCAAAGTGTGTTAAAAAAAAAACCAAACAATGAAACAAAAAAAAAAACCAAACAAAACAAACAAACAAAAACCACAAACTAACACCACCACACCCACACACCCCCCCAAAAAAAAACCACAACCCACTGCAACTGTAAATTAAAGGGTTATGAAAGGTGGTGGTTTTAATTTTTGTTGTAAATAGTTTTTAATTTTTTTTGTTTTTTTTTTTTTTTTTGTTTTTTTTTTTTTTTTTTTTTTTTTTTTTTTTTTTTTTTTTTTGTTTGGTGGTTGGTTTACAGTTAAAGAATCTGAGTTTAGAAGAATTACAGATGCGATTAAAGGCTTTGGACCCTATGATGGAACGAGAAATTGAGGAGCTTCGTCAGAGGTACACTGCAAAGAGGCAACCTATCCTAGATGCGATGGATGCAAAGAAACGGAGGCAACAAAATTTCTGAGTTTGTTTTACTTTCAGAGATAATACTATGAGTCAGTGTGGACACTGGTAACTTTGTAAGTCTGAAGGAATTCGATTATGAGAGTTTTCAAAACCCCAATCTTTTGAATTTTCCTTCACAAGCAATGACAATTGGAGCAGTGAAAGAACATACATATGCTGTTCTGCAAAGGCAGCGAAACACATTACCACTTGATTATATTTTCAAATGTTTAACGTAATAGAAGTTTAATCTGTTACTTCCCAGTCTTTTTCAGGTGTATAGTGGTAACTTGGTGTTGTACATTAGGAGTTGTGTTTTGGAGCACCTGGAATGATTTCTTGATTGTGCAACACTACAGAGCCTTATGTTGCAATATATTTTCCTCCCACTTAATAGCATATTTATTATGTAATCTTTGGTTATCCTATTTATTTTATGCCTGTTTTTTTTTTTACTAGGAAGCACTAGGATAATATTGTGGAGAACAGAGCCAGATTAGATAAAATTGGTATTGTAGTATAATGAAAAGAAGCTCACCACTATATTATTTTTTAAAACTCCAATTTCAGCAAGCATCCCAATTCAGGACAGCACTTGAATATGTATTCAGCCCATTCATATCAGTAGGATTTAAGCATAAAATAAGTAAAAGGCACATGTTTTTCTGCTCTCCTGAACCAGGGACTGTGGCTGTAGTTGAGCAATACAGTTGTTACGCTACAGAGCGTTCTTTTAGAGAGTGTTTCTATCATTTTTACACACACTGAATGATCTCTCATTAAACAAGAAAACAAGTGCCTAATCAGTTTTGATTTTTCTGTTATTCAGGAGAAGCAATACTTGCAGTCACTCCTTCAGTGTAAATTTCCAATTGCTATTGCAATTCTGACCAGTATAAACCTCTATTTTGCACCATAGTTTTATAATGAAGTAACAGCTACACTTTCTAGATATGTTTTTTAGTTCATTTAATTTTTTATCACTGTTTTGAGGGGAGAGGGGAGTTGTTAGTGGTTTGGGTTTGGTTTGATTTGGTTTCATGTTATAGATACGAAGGGATAGTAACTTAAAAGCCAAAGAATATCAATTGAATACTTATATATAATAAGTACCGAAAAGAAGCAACGTTTTGCAGTCCTCTGAGGGATTTGTCCTGCAATTGCTAAACATTCAAAATTCCTGTGGTCTTCTGTGGTAGATTTTTGGGAATCAGAAATGCAGGACCAAGCTCTTAATATCTTTTTACAAGTTCTTCTGTCTGGTTTATATTGTGGGATATCTAGTAGGTAGAATTTACAGCATTGCTAAGTCTGAAATATTTCTTGCAGAAAATGTGATCCACTTTCTGAACAATCTACTGTGTTCTCTATTGATATCTTTACTATTGTTGCCTTTTGTGTAAATAACTCTACTGTGATAGTCATACTTCTTTAAACAGTACAGCTGAAAAGATCTTTACATTCAACCTTCAGCTGTTAAACTTTTAATGGTGACTACTGTATGGGCATCTTCTGTTAAATGTTTTCTGGAAGTTAGTAATCATCTCATACCTCTTAACATTTACTGTCATCATATGTGGACCATTTAGATGGAACAGTGCAGATTTTGGAAATGGTGCATTATATCATAAAGCTTATGCAAAAGGAAAACAGAAGTTTTTACAAGATCAGCGTGCTACAGCCATGCTGAGACCAGTACTTGGGTTTGAGCTGTATACAGCCATTGTTGTCATTGTCATTCTGTGTGTGTGTTTGTGTGCACGCCACGCTCTAACATGTAAACCCTAGAGTCAAATAAATTTTAATTGTGACTGTTAGAACAACCTTACCCTCAACTCTCTTCATATTTCTTAAAGTAATGACCATCCCGTATGAAAAAGCAAGAACACAGAAGATCCATAAAAATAACTTTAGGCAAGATAAATGCACCTGGTAGTCTTACGCCTCACATTTATACAATGAAATGATGTAAAGTAAAAAATGATATAATCATATCACTGTGTCATTAGATTATAATCATAATGCAGCAAAAAATAACAGCACCAATCTCTCCCTATTAGTATGGTTCTTACTATTTAAAATGAATTTCTAATTCTTGAACTTTTGTTCTCAAAAACTCAAAGGTGTGTGTGCACGTACATATATTTGTGTAGGTATACACACATATATATGCATATCTATATATATAAGAAAAAACATAAAACAGATTTAAACCATCAGGAGAGGAACTAGCTTGCCTTTTCTTGGTGTGCCTTTTAAGCAAAGTGTCATTGTCCAGACACTCTTTCTTGCATCATTAGCAGCTTTCTTCTCCCTTACTCTCTTAAACTTTTCCCACCAAAAATAAGACTTTGATTTTGAATAATGTGGCTTTACAGTGTAATAGACAATGTTAATAAAATGATCACAATTTTCATATTTTGTGTATTCTGAAAACTTTAGTAATGCAGTGCACTAAATGTGCATTGCCTATCCAGAGGGACTCCAGTAAAAGGCCGTTTTAGACTAGAGCTGTTGCAGTCTGACCTTCTGAAAGGTGTCAGAAGATAAAGGACATACTTTCTTCACTCCTGATCTGTCTGCATAGAAACAATTCGAATAAATTTTGTGCACATGCATGCACACAGGTATGGATTATACATGCAGGAGAAAAATCTGAAAGCCATGGAATAAAATAAAAATGTAAACAAGCTACTTAAAATGGGTGAAAAGTAGTTTCTGAGATACTGTAAACAGGGTAGATATAGGACATTTGTGACCAAAGAATACTTTCAGCAATTAATATGAAATTAGTAATGTTGCCCTTCTGATATGGTGCACGCTGCAGTCAGTGTAAGAGCTGTCTTTGGCTTCAGAAGCCAGTGGATCAGGCTCTAAATTATGTGCAAGCGTAACGTATAGAAATAGGTTTTATATTGAGAGATGGATACAACTTACTTTTTCTTTCTTCTGTTTATATAAATGAATCACATCATCCATGTTGATGACTACACATCTCCACTGGAGGATGAGCATCTCTGTAAAGGAAAGCTGATAGTACAATAAATAAGACATTTTAAAAGCAAGCCTTGCAGGAAATCTGATAGAACTACTGACAAGTTAACCTTCAGTAAGATTTTAACTAAGCAATTTCTTGTTTGCTTCTGACTTTGTATGTTTAGGTTTAGTAAGTAAAAAAAAAATTGAAAAATCATTACTTACTACTAAACATTTGTAATAAAAGCTAATTTTTCATGTATAATTGTCGTCTTGTTATTCATTCTAACTGAAGCTAAATTATGTTAATAGTAACCATTAATGTTCATTTCCATAGCCATCTCTCATGCTTTTATTTCCTTTCTATAATACTGTGAGCCCAGCTGTGAGTGCAGAAAACCACATCTCTCAAAGTCAGCTCTGGAAAGGATTTTTCCAGCTCAAGACATTGCTGCAAACTCTAGAAGTCTGAGGATCTCAATGGAAGAGTATCAGGCCAGTCTAAGGACAGAAGTCCTCAATACTTTGTGGAAGTCCCCCTCTCTGTGATCTAAGGTTGCTAAAAGCCTAATCCTGAGAGAGCTGAGCACCTCCCCAATACGCTGGAAGTCTTCATAGACATCCTTTACTTGGAGGTACTAGCAGACATTAGCAGCTTTAGGTGCTCCTTTGATTTTCTAGTGTAATGAGAACAACAATAGGTAATGGATAGGCTTAACTAGGAAAAGCGAATATATTTAATGTCTGAAATTTGATTGCATAGCCCATTTCTTTTCTGATTTTTTAAAATTATTCTCTAAGAATTTGCCCACAAAGACACTTTAGTAAAAGGGACTCATGAACAAAACTCCATAGTGAACCACAGTATGTTTGAAGTGACAAAATTCTACTGCTAATCTGAATTAATCTGACAGTTATTGGTTGTTACAATTATTTACAGTTTATGTACAGTAAATAATAGCTTGCCTATATTTGCCCAGGTATATTCAGGTGAGAGTACACAGCTCAGGCTGCTTCTCCATCCGGTGTGTTGAACTTCCAAATACTAATACGGCTCATGATGAGTGAATCCGTGCGCAAGTACATGAGATAGCCTTAGTCACCATTAATAGGCACTGGTTGCTTCCAAGCAGAATGTATACGGTACAACTTCTGTAAAGCACTTTGTGTGCACGCTGTTTTATCAATGTGATATGATGAGGGTTACATTTTCTTTTTAAGTGTATACGTGGTTATAAAACTAATTAAAAAGACCTTATGATGTGAGGAAGTCTATTTCTTTGCATTCATAAATATTAAGGGCTCCAGCTTACTGTGGGATTTCTTTCTGTACTTCCAAAGGCGATGATGGATGTTCTATAATATACAGCTGGCTGGGAAATTGGCTTTGGGATATTTCTATCCCACGCTGTGGTGCAGCAGTGTTATATCCACTATTGCCAATGAAAGCCTTTGAGAAGACAAGTCCTGAGTAGTACATGATGTTTCTCACCATTGTGTTGTGCCAGGTGAAGTAATGGCTTAATCTTTTTGGGGAAGGGCAAAATTACATTGATGGTTCAGTGTGAAGTCGCTAAGTTGCACCTGGGGACTTGCCCTGTTAAGTTTGTTTTAAAATACCTTTTCACAAAATGTATTTCTCCTCTCTGTTTAGTGTATTCATTACGAAAAGGGACCACCATTTACACGATGTGCTCTCATCCTTTTTTTTGTTTTGTTTTAATTTGTTAGGGCTTTTAAAGAATGCTTGAAAATTCCCCATATTTTGCTGCTTCTCTTTCCCCTGCTCAGGAAGATGAATGTGGGCATTACTTTTAAGAGCATCCCCTGAGCCAAGTGTTCTTGGGACATTGTGCACAAATGCAAATGTCAGCAACAGCTTTTATTCTCTTCTTCTATTCAGAGATCACTGAAGTAAAGTCTCAGCTGTCCTGTTTTCCCTTCATTTGTAAATATGGGATGTTCAGAGTCTAACCAAATCTTTCTCTTTCAGAATATTTGTTAGTCCCAGACAGACTACTTACTAAGTACTTTTTTCCATTGCTTGCTTCACAAATTCCTCAGGATGGATTCATGCTTAGTTTCACTAGGCCTTAGAGAGTCTTCTAGGTTAGAGAAGAGCTGTATTTGTCACAGAAACAGGAAGAAAGAAATCAAATCATTAAAAAAAATTTCTTTGGGGAGAAAAGAAAAAGCATATGGTATTTGCACCTGGCCAGGTCGCTTACAAGGCTAACTATGGTTGTGAGGAAAAAAAGCGTTGGCTGACAAAAGCCAATCAGGTGGTCATCTATGTAACTTACCGTTGTACGTTGCTGTTTCACATCTGATTTTCTTCCATTCATGTTTATAGTCTTTTATGTTTGTGCTTTATTTATTCAGTTGTGACTTTTAAAGATAGAAGTTTTAATTTTTTAAAATTTTATAAATGGAAACATACCATAACAGTGCCAAGCAAATAAACATGGAAAAAAAACCCAGTCAAAGTCACTGAAAGGGTGGTGTATTCTCCTCCTTTCCTCCCCCACTCCTTGCTGGGGTCATGGAGGGTTTTGACTGCAGATGATGTTTGTCTCTGCATGGAGAGACTTTCCATGCCCTAACCCTGGGCAGGTATGGATGGAGGTGTTTTTATCGAGAGAGCTGAATTTGCTGTGCACCTACTCAGGATGTTGTATAAGTGTTGTGCCTTGCTGGGAGCCACTGTCCCCCTCCTACCCTCCTCCTCCTCTCCCTCCCCGGCTGCAGTGGAGGCACTGAGGCGCCTGCAAAGTGTGAGGAAGCAACACGAAGCAGTGGGTACCACTTTGCCACTGAGAGACTTAGCGTGAATCTGGAAGCTGTTGATCAGCATCAGGGTAGCACTATGCTCAAACCAATGCCTGTGGTCTAGGAAGCCTTGCAAGAGCCAGCTCCTTATCTCGCGGACAAGGCCAGGCCGCGGTGGCAAATGGCTTTTGATGCAACTTTGCTTTGTTGGCAGGACTGCAGCATGGCCATAGCCCCGATGCAGGTGCAGGCATGCCCTCACCAAGGTATCTGAAAATCATGTTTAACCCTTGGAAAGGAAAAAGTTCCTTTTGTCCATTTTTATATTGATGTACAAAAAATGTTTAATGGCCCTTGGGAGATTATCTCAGTGCAGTGGAAGAGTCTGTGTAATGGCATCAGCCAACAATCGCTCCATGCCCTACGCCAGGACAGTTCTTAGTCCAGTAGCACTGTCACTCGGCCTCCCAAGTTCTTGCTGTAGGCACTGGGTTTAGCTTTGCTAGAAGTGATGGTGGGAGCAGGAAGTTTTTGTGTGCTGTAGGCAAACAGCCAGAGTTCTCGCCTGGTGCTGGTACTTGTTCAGTGCAAACAGGCCTTGCTAAAGGCCACAGAAAATTCAGAGGGGATAAACTGGGCAGTAAGCAGGGAGCTGCCTGGAGCCAGCCAGCAGGAAAGCATTGGAAAGAATCAAACTAATCTGATTCTGGCTCAAATGCTGGTTTTCTGTCTGTCACAATGGGGGGAAACAGTAATGGTATTTACTCGTGCACTGCAAACCCCAGCAACCTTCAAAATTTTTTTCTTTAGGTGTCACAACTTCAGAAATTAAATTTGTAAATATACACAGCCACATGCTAATGTATCTGGATATATTTTTCTCTGCCAAATTAATTAAACTGTATGTTCTTTACTAAAGACCTGGACTCTTCTCCCTGCAGATATTTCTTCTGAGGACAGATATTTTATATTACAGTATCTCTCCCTAGCCAACTCCCAGAGAGAAACATAGCCCTCCTAGTCCTGTTTCTCCCCTCAGGGACAGTATTTGGAGCTGACCAGTATAATCTTTCTTTCTCTGTACACAGGTGTGCACAGGGGCACACACACAGACACTTCTCCTCTACCTCTTTTTCGTCCTTTCATTCATTCCCTTGGTGTCACTGAAAGGACCGATGCATGGGAAGATGGCCGTGGCCCTCAGATGTTTATAACACTACTTTTTCCCCTCTTCAGATCTTTCTGCTGCTTTGCACTCCTCCTGGGCTTCCAAAGCCTGCATGGTTACTGTTAAGGAAAAACTCACAGCCAATACATCAAAGAGGGAGACCAAAAGCTTTTGATTTGATTTATCTGACACTAAGCCTTTAGTATGATGCATCAATTGATATTTCATTTTTATTACAGTACAATGGGGTCTACAGGCTTAACAGCAAGAGGTGTCCTTTTGATCTCTCATAGCACGTGAAAACAGGTGTCGTAGTCCAGAGATTACGGAGGTCAGAGATTATTTGAAGAAGGATTAAGTAGAGTTACCATTTTTCTTAGCAACCATATCCAAAAGCATGAGATTCTTTTTAAAATGCAGGCCTTATTTCAGTCTGTAGAGAATAGTATTTGTTTGTCATCTACCAATTTTCCCTGCTGAAACTATGGAAGAAGTCTAGAATTTTTCAAAGTGTTTTGCATTAAAAAATGCAGAAACAAATCAAACTCTGTACTTATAAATACAATTAATAAAATAACTTTTTCTGAGTCTCCTAAAATCTGGGAAAAGTTTTGTTTTGTTTTTCCTGTTAGTTGATCTTTACAGAATAAAGTTCTTGAGACCATCTAGAAAGTAATGAGGTGACTGTACTAATATTCAACACTGCACTGATTTATATACACGTATAATTGCTTAATCCAAACCCTATTTACCTCTGAAAAGTGAACAGAAGTGTCTAATGCAGTAAGTACTCGTTCAATTTCAATTATTTCAATAAATACAGCTGAAATACTGCTCTGACTCATTCCAAGAGTCTCTCTCATCCTGTTAGAAACTCTAAAACAACCAAAAGTAATTTGGTAACCCACTATGGATATGTGCTAGAAAATGTTGATGGACTATATACCTGTTGTATTTTTCAGCAACCTATCCTGCTAAGGAAGCACATCCACCACTGATTGCTCAGCTTTTATAGAAATGCATTAGCTTTTTGGGCTGTTTATATTCCACAATGTAATGTGGCTGAAATCAATGGCAATAGTGTTGTATTAGATTCGATAAACCTAGTTCTCCTAGTTAGTGTAATTGTAACTCTTATGTTGACACCCAGATGTTTAAACAGCCCCCAAATATGTAATTATTGGGATAAATACAGAATTGAGGACTTGTAGGATCATACAACCAGCAATACAGTAGCCCTGCATCCCAACAATTAATGCAGATTTATTCCAAGAGTGGGTATAAGTTTGAAGCTTTTTAAATGTGATTAACATTGACTTATTCAGCCCATCAACTGACACAATTTTTATACTCTCATAGCACTTATCTTCAGTTACTGCCTCCACAAAAAGCACAACAGTTAGGTCCTATCTTGCAGCTGAAGTAGGAGGAAGTCTTATTGGCAAAGTGTTTGACTAATATTTTCTTTGCTCTAGAATGAGGAATGACGATTCAGTCATATTTAAGAAGAGATTACTGTCCTGATCAATGGAAATGAGGCTGCTCAGGGCTGAACGTGCGCTGTCCTGCAGACCCAAACAGCTGCTGTGTCCCCTCATCACAGCAGGTGACAGAAGCTGCATGGCCTTACTTTCCTAATATTTGCTTACTCGCCTCCCTGCAAAATACCATGAGGCTGCCAACTTCATGTTTAGAGCTCCCTGTTGCAGACCTGAGCGAGGGGAGGGTATGCCTAACACCCCTGGCTGTGCTTAAGAATTTGGGAATCTAAACTTTGGGAAGCTGGCCTGGGATGTTTGGTCCAGACCTCCAAATGAAACCAGGTAAGACATGGCTGTCCTGTGCACTTTGTAAGCAAAGAATCTGAACACTCTTCCAGCTGCAGCTTTGCTTTCCATTCAGGTTTATTCTTCTTTTCTGGACTGCGTAGGATTAATATTTTATTTAAAAAGCCCAGAATCCAAGTAGACTAATCTTTCATTCACCATGGCTTTTTTCTCACCTTCTCTAGCAGGAGAGAGATGCATTTTGCTTTTTTAATTGCACTTTCTCAGGAAGGAAAACGGTCAGATGTCCCAGATATCTTGTTTCAGGAAACATTAACTGTCTGTCAAAGCCTTTTTCTTCTATATTCCTGGTATGTCTAGACTGACCTCTCTCTGAATCTAAAGGGATTCTTAAGAAAATCAAATGCCCCTAGAAACACCTGCCACCACCTGTTCCCAGCATGACTCCCATCTCCTGGCATGTTAAATGGTTTCAGTGCTTTGAGGCTCCTGCCAAGTGCGAGGAAGCACATTTGTATTTTCACGTGCTGGTGGATGGGCCAGTGCTGCGTAACAACTCACGTGAAGAGGTGTCCTTTGTGCTCTCCGGCACTGCCCTGGTAGCACTGGTGAGAGCTCCGGTATGGTTCCAGTTTATTGTGCTTGGGGAACACGAGAGCCAGGAGGGGGGCTGCCCTCACTAACAGAATTATAAGGAAGGCTCGGTGTATTTTTGCCACCAAAAGCGTAACCAGAATTGCCCTGTATTTATAAAGCATTTCCAGTACCACAGCTAAGAAGACCCATGCAAAAACCAACTGTCAAACCTGATAGCTCACCTGCCAGGCTGAATATGAAAGGATCGGAGAAGAACCTGCATCCTGACTTTGGCCGTTCGAGATGTTCCTGTTGTGGGGGCCTGCCTTGCCTCTCCACTCACCGTGCAAGAGAGGAGGAGGTGCATAAGGGGGAATTGGATGGGGATGACCCACTCTTCCTGCAGGTGCTTGCATGTGGCACCAGCCTCTTTCCAGGTTTCAGCTGTCTTCTTTAAAGCGTGCTCCCACAAGGAATACCGAGAGCCACTTCACCGGAGAAAAATAGGTCCAGGGCTTCTTCCTTCGGGTTTTCAGGGTAGGGATCAAATGTTAAAAAAGGATCATACTAACAGCAACAGTAGGAAGCTGTGCCTTGGTATGGAAAGAAGAAAGAAAGAAACAACATAGAGAATGGATTTTTCCCAAAAGTAAACCACATTTTTTATGTGTTATCTTTTGCCATACTTGGAAAACCTAACATACGGAGGTGCTAGCCCTTGGTCTGGAGTGCGTGGGCACTGGTACAATTAGAATTTACTTGGTAATTAAACTGCTGGTCATTAAAGGGGCTATGCTAGGGTGTCGATGTTCAGAACATTTCCTAGAATGGGACAGAACTTGAATTTCAAAAATAGCATAGTAATTTAAACGGACAATTTCCACTGAAAGTTGGTGGGATTGACATTCCTAAGACAGGAACTCYAGCCACTCATTTTGCTGTTACGACCCCACCACATCACCCGTTCATCATATGCCATGGGRGCTGCAGGAATAGCCACGTCAGGATACAGCAAACAGAGAGGGTGAAGCAAGAGGTACAGGACTTAAGAAGGGCAGGGCAGTGGCTGCTGGTAAGCAAACCATGATGTTTGAGTACCACTCATCTTCCAAATGTGATTAAAATTTTTCTTTGAAGGTGAACGGTGTAATCAGTGGAATAGCCTGCTCAGAACTACAGAGACTTGTGCACCACGCAGAGCGCCTGCGCGTGTGGTGACCACAAGCAGATGTTGGACCATGCATCTGAAAGTGGGCAGCTCTCTTAGGGTGCTTTAGATATGTAGAAGAATTTGGCAGTTTTATAGCAAACGTTGTCCAATCCCCAAAAAACTTAGTCCTGTTTATTTCTGAACAGAGACCAGTGAGAAGCCAAACCCCATTGGTACTCTGAAAGAAAAAAATGAGTGGGAGGTGCTGATGTTTCTTCTACAGTTCTGTGAAGCTGAAGTGTTGTATTTGTGCCATGGCCTCCTATAGCCAGATGCATGCATTTATCCAAGTGAGGACTTACATGATTTAGGGTTGTGTGTAAAGGGTGAGGTGATGTCAGGCAAACAATTTTCTGCAGTGTCCAGTGGGAGCTCAGTTTGAGTCTCAACACCTGTGAGACGATTCTCCRCCCTCGGTACTAGCAGGAGAAATAAATACCAGAGCCAGACCTTTGCCAGCAGTGTCACGCTATCTTGGGAAACACTTTCTAGACTGTTTGGAGGTTGCCTCTTCCAGTTGACGACCCATAATTTTATGTATGAGAGGTGAAGAGATCCACAATCCTTAGTGAGGGTGATGTTTCTTAACAAACTCAACGATTGCTCTGAAGGCACAGACATTACGGTTGTCTCTGAGTCAACTAAGCAGAGAACTGTTGCTTTGAATAATATATTGCCTGCTGTTGCATTGTTAACCCAGTAAATTATTCTCAGGTGAGAAGCATCATCGTATTTTTTTCTTTTTTTTTTTTTTTTTCCTAAAGGAAGAAGGCAGAATCCGTAAAAGGTGCTTCAGAAACTGGATGGGAATATTGTTCTAGCCCTGCGTAAATAGTGGGCAACTTGAACATAAGTTACAGGAGATCAAATTAATTTCTGGTGTAACTTAATGGGAAGCCAGGTGCATAAATTGGAAAAAAAACCCAATATGAATAACATGTTGAGAAAAGACTAGTTCTGGCACAACACCTCACTGAGGGATATGAGTCGTGACTGTGGGTTGAATGTTGTTTGAAAGTACCATCAAAGGTAGATTAAAGTCAGGAGTATTGTGAGAGGAAACAGATAACTAGCACAGCAAGAGCAGTTACTCCAGGGGCTTTCTGCTGCTTATATGTGCACAGCTGGGGCCTCTAAGGATGGGGGTTGTTTTGGAAGAGATGAAAGGTCATGTCAAGTTGATTTAGCGCCTACAAGTGCTATTGGTATGTTGCTTAGTCCCTAATCTGTGAGGTAGAGAACAACAAGCTTGTGCTATTTGCTCAACTGAAAAATGTGGGGTGTGTCCCCCCCAATTAAGAGCATTTCTAAAAAGAGAAATCTAGTCTGATGTATATGTTGAAAAGAAATCTATCTTCACAATGAAAGCCAGGCTTCTCTTTGATTATAACATATACTCAGAATATCCTGAAACTTAAATCAGTTCTTAATCCCTGGTGAAATAATACACTTTTTTTATGCATTTAATTTCCATTTTGTGGCACAAAGCTGAGTTCTTGAGTGTGTTATACACTACTGGGACAAGAAACGCAGTACAAAGAGCACCAGATACAGCAGTTCCTTGCAGTCTCATAAAGTCCTGTGCAAAAAGGTACAAATACTGGAGGTATTAAAGTTGGAAAATTAAATGCAAAGTTCTTTGTTTTTAAGTCTGCAACGTGAAGTAGTTCATCCTATATATTACATGTGAGGAAAAAACAGTCTCCTTTCAAAATGGATAAAATAGTCTGCAGGGGAAGAGAGAATTAGCAACTGATGAAAGTAAGTGAATAATAAACCAGGCAATAATACAAAATCTGCACATACATAAAAAGCTTAATCACAATTTATATATAGATTTTACATCTCAGGAAAATAATGTAACATATTGCTTCTCAAGGACATCTCTGACTCTCATAATAGCCTAGATTGTACTAGAAATCAAGATTCTCTACAATTTATTCCTAGCAATAAAGTAAGTTGCCTCATTTGAAATATTACCATAATCCTCATTTAAGCATTTCAAAGCTCTCAGCCAAAAGAGAGTAGGAGCAGCGTTTTCACTGGTGCCAGGAAGGTGACCATCACAAGGCAGGAGGAGCACATGCCAAGTGCAGTGTTCTTCATTAAACGGCATATCCATAGTAAGCAGATTTCCGACCACAACAATTTTCAAGTTTCAAACACTGGAGAAAGCAGCCAATTAGTCCTCTCATCCTTCATTTCTGACCCGCTGTTTTATAGAAGTGAAGATACCCTGCTCTTACCAAACAGTGATTTAAGAAGTCTAGCAAAAGTACTGACTACTCAAAAAGTACACCACCTCTTCTCCTCATTGAGGTTTTGGAGAGATTGAATTTTTCCTTCAAAGTGTAAACATTTTTCTGTAACTTTTATCTAATGAGAGATGAGGATTCTTGGCACTTACTGGACTGAGCCCTAGAATAGAGGTTACTTCATAAAATGGCAGGAAGGGTGTGCCTCATTCTTCCTTACCTAGGTATTTTGGGGGACCTGAGACAACAACATTACTTAAATCGGAACAATTGTTATCCTCCTCAGTGAAAAATTCTGTTAGTCATAAGCAAATATTAAAACTGCTGTACAAAGCGATACAAAACTGTACAATGCTGGCTCAAACAGATTAAATCTAAGCAAAAGTAATGCAAAAAAGAGGCTACATTCCCTAGGATGGTCAGGGAAACACGACTTGCATAAAGAAAACTAAAAGGAAGCTTGGCAGGTATAATCCCRTGAAAATAAGCATGTAAGGGCATATGGTTGCTGTCTATAAATACCACATACATGCAAACACTAAGAGGAAAATGAAATATTTAAGCTAAAGAACAGTRGTGGCATGAGAAAAAAACTGATATAAAGCAGCCATTAATAAAATTACGCTAAAAGTTGCACAAGCCTTGGAGAGCAGCGCCACTCTGGAATGCTCTTCCAGAGCAGGGGGGAGCAAAAATCTGACTACTTTTAACATGGAGTTAGTTAAGTTTATGAAGGGAATTCCTGTGTACTGTGTAAAGTCATTGTCATGATAATAAGAACATATTAAATTTCAGTACTTTATTTATTTAGTGTCTTTGATCCAAAGCACTTATATAAAAAAGCAATAATGAAAATTCCTTTCAACCAGTACAATAAAAGTCATAATTCCTTGGGGCATTTCATTTTCTTTAGTAAAACGCAATTTGGACACGTTCCATTCAATATTTGCAGAAATGACAGAGCATCAGCCCTACGAATAATAATAAATCTAGAACATAAGATAAGCTATAGGTTATTGAAATGATGTGTTGCAAAGTTTGGATCCAACCTTTGCAATGCTAAACTAGCAACAGCTGAGGGAATTTGTGACTCTCTGGCAAGTTTACAGGTCTCTTCCAATAACTGCCCCGAAAGTCATTGGTTTTCAACTCTGTGAATCTACTGCATGTGAAACTGAGATAAAACCACTGCTTGGAGCTGGATTCTGTGAAGGCCCCCAACCAACAGACCTAGTGAGAACTTGCAGTATCCTTGACATCAGTGGGAGAGTTTGCCACCCTTGCAGCATGTAACCTGACCAGAGTGTATGTGCTGCGCAAGCCCATCTCTTCCTTCCCTTATTTCTGTCACGGTATTTCAATCCAACAGGCAACCTTGTGCTGTGCCGTGTTTTGGATGGGTGTTCATAGGTGTATGATAGTTTACAGACATGCAATATGAAACAGGGACAAGACTATTGAATTTATGCCTGTGACCCAGCAGAGAACTTGAACCAGCCCTCCAGAAGTGAAAACCTTAGCAAAATGTTTCAAGTTTGGACACCTAATTTGGGTTATCTAAGTCTACCTTCAGGGCCATGTATATGGCTCTTTGATTTTCAGGGACAGCAAGCAACGTCTTGCCTATTGACGGTATGACTTGTGCAGGCTATGTTGAAATCTCCAAGAGTTTTATCTGGTAAGGTTAGAAGGGACCCATTTCCCTCACACTTCATGGCCTAAATCAACTACTAACTGACGTGAGGAGAGGGTGTTCAAAGGAAATGGTGTGGGGGGGTAAGTTATTTCACACTGTGTATTCTGTGATAGATCACTGGGCACACAGGAATCTAATCCTGGGTGCTCAGCTTTCTGGTTTTAGGTGGAGCTGATACAGCAACAACATAAAAAATCCAGACCAGACAGCAACTGCCAATAGCCTAAAAAGGGGAATTACCTATTCGTACCGTATTTGCTTTATTCTGCCAGTTGGGCCACTCCTTGTTGTGGTATACAAACACAGGCTTCTAAACATGACAATTTTAGCTTTAGTATTTTAATTTCTCTTCTAACTAGTTTCAATTTATTTTCTGAACCTCTCTAGTCTTCACAAGTAAAACCAAAAAAATAAAAAAATAATTGTATGGAACATTATATGTAATAAATGGGATGGAAAAGCAGCAGGATCTGAAGAGAAATGCTGTTCTGCCCACTGAGTGCCAGTAGTTTGTTTTATAGCACAGATCCCTAGAAGGATAAAGAGAGGGAAGCAGTGGCTTCTGCCTGTTGGCTACAAGTGTTTGATCTCTGTAAAACTGCATAAGGGAAGAGGCCGAGCACTCAAAAAATAAGTTTATGCAGATTCATGATTATTCTTGAAAACCCAGATGGTCTTCTCTCTCACATCTTTTAAAAAAAAAAAAAAAATGTACAGGCCAGCCCTTGAAAGGATTTAAATCGACTACGTCACAGAAGCAGGTAGGAGGATCTGCCCACAGTGAGTGCAGTATTAAGCTCTTTTTCTTTACCTGTTCCTTTCTTAGGCCCTTATAGTCTCCCTTAGCTGTAAGTTGTGAGTTCTTTTCTGAGGGAAAATGTGACTTGCAGGGTTTTTTTTTCCTCAGAGTTTCCTTGGCAGAAAGCTTAATGGAATTGTCTGCCATCAACACCTGCTTTCAAGCTTTCCTGATAAAATTAGATTTTATATCTCAGCATCACATATGGCATCTTTATAATTAGTCTTTTTGCAGTATATGAATGTCAGTTCCTAAAATGCTGCCTGTACTGTTCATGTGGGAATATTTCGCTTCATTAAATAAATCCAAGTTTTTAATTGGAGCTTCTGATTGTTGAAAACCCACGTTTTTGTGTGTCTAATCTCAGAACCATTTTGACGGACTGAAATACAGCCTATCTTCAGCTTCACTGGAACCGAGCTGTGTGCAAATCACTTCTGGAAATGGGAACCTGAGATGTCTTCATGGGTCTCCATACCTAGAGTCACTTGTGGAAATGCAGTCTTTGAATATGTAGCTATCTGAAAATGAGGGGTGGGCTTCTTCAGAGGGCTCAGTATTGATGTAATCTTGGAAGCAGAGGTAGGTCTATGCTTACGAGCTTCTGAAAAATATTACCATACATAACATTTCAGAACAAGAACACCCAGTTTTTAACACACGTGCTCAAGAGTAAGCAAACTTCCACTGAAATGTGAAGCTCAGAGGTGTTTTCAGACATGTGGCGATCAGAATTACTGGTCAGAAAGATAGGGAAAAAGTGTTCTCGTGTCAGTGATTCACAGGTGATTGTTTTAAACTGTTGTCAAATGCATGGGAAGTCCTACACTAGTACAGATGCCAGTATAGGTGATAGGTGATTCTTTCATTACTCGTGTCACAGCTGAGAATTTTTATTCCGCTTGGGTACGTTCATTTCTCTGCTCAGATGAGGAAATGCACAAAGCAACAGATCATCACTATACTGCTAGCACTAATGTCATGGAAGTGGTAACACTTGTATGGAGAAGTCAGCATTTAGTACCTATGCAACAGGATGAAAATGTGCAAACTGTCAACTTGTAATAGAAATGTCTTCAGTTTCTCAAGTGCAAAGTTAGTGCAGCGTCAGCAACACTATCCTCTAGGAAAAAAGAAGACAAATAGGAAAACAGTTATAAACATAGCTCTTGATAGCTCTCATGCAGACTGCTGTCAAACTTGCACACTAATGCAGTGAATCATTCAGGCTCAGCTCACTGGGGGTACTCCTGCTCATATTGGTAAGACTGGCCATAAGGGATTTAACTTTATAAGCATAGTAGTCCCTTAAGTTGACTGACGGAACTTCTTTCATGCCATCACCAAAATCACAGCTTCTCATGGCACTCTCTAACTGCTTCTGACGCCTATAAAAGTGGGAGAATTTATTGAAGATCAGTGTAATGGGAAGCACTACCACTAGGATACCGGCTAGGATGCATGCAGATGCCGTCAACTTGCCAGCAGTGCTCCCTGGCACAACATCCCCGTAGCCAACTGTGGTCATGCTAACGGTAGCCCACCACCAACAAGCAGGGATGGTGGCTAACCCCTCATTCTCTTCTTTCTCAATGGTGTAAGCTACTACTGAGAAAATGGAGATGCCGACAGAGAGGTAAAGTAAAAGAAGCCCCACCTCTCTGTAGCTATACTTCAGGGTGGCTCCAAGAGACCTGAGACCCGTGGAGTGTCTAGCAAGCTTTAAGATGCGAAAGATCCTCATGAGTCTCAGGACTTGTGCAACCCTGCCTAAATTTGCTAAAGTCGGACTACTTTCCACCACCAAGTTGACAATTAAGGTAATATAAAATGGAAGGATAGACATTAGGTCAATCAAATTCAGGGCATGCTTGAAAAATTTTAAGAAGTCAGGAGCTACTGCAAATCTCGCCACCAGTTCAAATGTGAACCATGCAATACCAAAATGTTCCACGATTTCAAAGCGAGGGTCTTCCTCGGGGTTCCCGTTGCTGTCAACAATCTGAAAGTCTGGGAGGCTGTTCAGGCACATGGTCACGATGGAGCCCAGCACCACCACTATTGAAAGGACACTGAAGATTCGGCTTAAGACTGAGTACCCAGGATTATCCAAAGCGAGCCAGAGCTGCCTCCTGATGTTTCCAAAGGGTTGTTTGTCAAATTTAGAGGCATCATTGTAGAATGCCAAAATCTCATCAAAAGAAGATGTGGTACTTTCCTGGTCACTTTGTTCCTCCCATTTCTCTTGGTCTGGCTCCATTTTCCTCCCATGGTAGCTGTAACTGCAGCAGGAGTCTATAAAGAATTCATTGATTCCCCAGTATTCAATCTCCTGGCTGAAAGAAAACACGCAGAGTTCACCCATCACATGGAGCTTGCCGGTGTTATAAAAATGTAGCACGTAAGGAAAGAGCTCGGGGTTCCTGTCAAAATAAAATTCATTCTTGGTGTCATCATAGTCGTCGCAGAGCTCCAGTATCGACTCCTTTGAGTGGCAGCTCAGCAGTTTGCCCAGCCTGGTCTCAGGGAACCTTAATAATGTGTTGGATCTCATCTTTTTCTTAAAGCCTCCAACGTTGATGCTGATCTCATTGTCTTCAAAATTTGCTTCAGATAAAGCCTTCAGACTCTGCCCTGTCATAGTGAGCTCCTTCCAAAGGTATATAGGGAATGAAAACCTAGGATGCAATTGCACAGAAAATCATCAGAATGAACAAATCTACAGCATGTTCACCTATTGATGCTTTCTCTTTTTTTCTTTTCTATCTTCCTTTCTTTCTTTCTTTCTTTCTTTCCTCTCTCTTTCTTTCTTTGTCTCTTTCTTTTCTCTCTTTCTTTCTTTCTCTCTTTCTTTTTCTTTCCTCTCTCTTTCTTTCTCTCTCTCTTTCTTTTTCTTTCTTTCTTTCTTTCCCTCTTCCCCCTTTTCCCCTTTTTCTCCCTCTTTCCCTCTTTCCCCCCTTTTTCCCTTTTCCCCCCTTTCTTTCTCCTACCTCCCACTGAAGACACTGAGGGCGGCTCCTTTGTTCCCGCTGCAGGCTCCCATCCCTCCCCGTACCCTTCACCTGGGCTGTGACTGTCGCTCCTACGAAACCCCCCATTACACACGGCCTTTGGTGCGACCRGGTCCGCGCGGACCTTTCCCTCCCTCCCGCCGCGCCCCGGCCCCGCCAGGCG
>JAYKAV010000511.1:1363673-1594239 GCA_035582835.1 Phoebastria nigripes | reverse complement strand
GGGCGGGTGGGCGGCCGGCTGAGGGCTGGCGGCCGCCGCTGCCCGGCTGAGGAGGGGCGGCCCGGCGGAGCCGATGTGCCGGCGGTGCCTCCGCTCGCTCGCTCTCGCTCCTGCCCCCGCGCACCGGCGCTGCGCGGGGACGGCACCGGCGCCGCAAACTCAGGTTTCCCCCCCGCGCGATCCTGCCTCACGCCGGCTCCGAGCGGCACAACTTCCCGAGGGGGGACGCCCACCCACGCCCGCGGTGGCGCTGAGCACCCGCAGACCCTCTCCCGAGGGGGGACGCCCACCCACAGCCACTCACCCCCCCGCCCCTCTGCCCCCTCACCCGGCCGGCGGGCGCCACCGGAGCCCGGGCAGGGCCCCAAGCAGGAGCCGGGGGAGGGGGTGCCGCTGGCCCCCCCGCCCACGGCACAAGCGGGTCCTGCCCCGGCCCCCCACGCTGCACCCACGCTGTGGCGCCTGGGCAGTGTCCCTGCGGGGACTGCAAACACGAAAGATGGGGGCAATTGCTCGTCACAGCAATTTGGTGTGAGGAAAGCGGGGCTGCGTGTTGAGGCTGCCCGCCGCCCCCTCAGACACCAGCTAGGAACCCCTGACCTCTCCACACAACCCTGCCCAGCGATTTCGGGGGGAATAATCCTGCAGGATCATGCCTCAAGCCGAGGAGCCTGACCTCCCTGCACTGCTGCTCTCGGCAGGGCAGAGTTTTAGTGCTGGTATGTGGAATAATGTCTAATTACATGGTCACAAATGGCAGTGTCTTTGCCCACACTGGAGGAGGCTGTGAAGAAATCTCCCTCCTCTTCCTGAGCCCGGCATGAGGCCGAGTTTCCCTGGGGAGAAGCCTGGTCCTGGCAGCAATGGGAAGCGGTGGCAGTCCCTGCGTGCAGGAGCCAGCTGTGCACCCTGAGCAGGTAGCTGGCTGTGCAGAGCACCTGGTGCTTTGTACCAGGCTAACCCGCATCATCTCCCACCAGCTCCCTCGTGACCACCTTTCACTCATGATCCTATGCAGCCGGAGTCTGGCTCCTGGAAATGGATTGCTGTCAACGCTTTGCAGGATTAGGGGATGCAGGGGGACGATGCCTCCTCACTTCCTTCCCCGAGTCCTGGCAGAGCCCCAAGCACTCCAGCCCTGTACATTGCCCTCATCTTGTTCCTCAAACCCTTGGAAGGAGAGAGAGGTTATACATCCCGACTCGGGCAGCACATGAGCCCTATTTACAAGGCACCCCCCAGCATTAAAGAAGAGCCCTATAAGAGCCCAGGCAGCTGACTGCAGCCATGGAGTGGGACAAGTAAGTCCTGGTGCATGCTAGTGGCCAGGTCTCCAGAGCCTGCTCAGCTTTCCTACCTGGGGTGTTGTGATCACTCCACCGCATCCCACCGATGCTGGTACTGTGTGTGCCTGGAGCCCCGGCACCTCTGGGGACACTCCCACGGCAGTGTGCGTGGGCCCATAGCACCCTCAGCCCCCCAGGGATGATGCTTCTTACAGGTGCTGCCCCTGCTCGCCTTTTCTTGGCTGGTGCTTGCTCTTGCTTTGCTCTCCTGCTGGTGAGTGCACGGCTGCCTCCTGCCTCCCTTTCCCCTCACAGGCCTCCGGTATGTCCCTCCCTTCGCCACAGATGCCCTGGGTCAGGGCTCTGGGTCCCAGCGTGCTTCACTGCACGTCCAGTGGCATCTCACGGGACGTTGAATCCACACTGAATTACACATGCCAGGCTGCCCTCCTGGCCAGGAAAAGTGCTGCTGCCATTCAGTTCAGTCCCTRCAGCTCTTCGTCTCCTGGAAAGGGGCACATGGGAGACAGAGACTGCACATAGCAGGGAGGAGGCTTCGCAAATGCAGTGGCGACCTGCACGTTTCCCTGTAACAATGGCTTTTCATCTCCAGAGAGGCAGCTCTCCTGCTTCCCAGCAGCAGCACAGTTGTTAGGTTAGTTTGTGACAACCTCCTCCCCTCGGGGCTCTGCTGGTGAACCACTCACACGGGAGCTCTAGTTATACTGGCTTTTAATGCCTGGGGCAAGGGATGGCAGGACACAGGACTGGGAACCACCACGTTGGGATTTCTGAGTTAGATGCCCTGCCACATTCCCCAGGGCTTGGATAAATCACAAAACTTCTTGCTGTAATTTCCCACTCACTGTTAGGAGAACAAAAATAACTCATATTCCTTAGTGATGTTGCAAGGAATAGTGAGGTGCTGCTGGTAGTGCATTCAAGTGATGTCTGTGTGTTTTCACCAGCTCTGCACTATCTTAGGTATCTAGTGGGGGCTTTAAACACATTGAAACATCTTCAGCAAATTTGTAAAAAACCTTTTTTTTCATTACTTTTCTTTCTTACTCTTAAATTAGATGTTTTTTCCCTAATGCTGCTTTGGAAGAATCTAAGTGGAGATATGTTTAGAGGATTTTCAAGCTTTTATACATTGTTCTTGCCTTCTAAGCCACTTGGGTAAGAAAAAGGATTACAGGCAACTTCATACTCATTTTGGGAAACGTATTTATCCATCTCTGTTCTTATCTTTACCCTGGAAAAATCACTGGTCACTTTTCTGACCTGTATTTTCTCATTAAAAGACACAGTGAAGTTCATGCAGATATACTGGAGATAAACAAACAAGTACTGTTACTGTGTAAGGATACAACTCCCCCTAGTCTAATATAACTGCTCCTGTAATTAGGGCTAATTGGCTCAGCCAGAGCATTTTGCTGATAAAGCTAAAATGCTTCCAGTGCCCAAAATAGTAATCCAAAATTCAACTGCATGTTTCTGCAAGGCGTGCACTCTGCTCCACAGACACACAAGCAGGGATCCTGTTGCTGACCTAGTGCTTTTGCCTTTCCCAACAGTAAGTACAGGACGAATTGCTGTGGATGCACTATGACTGGTGGAATCCAAGCAAATGATCTGCTTTGATATGTCAAAAGGAATCAGATATGTCATTTTTGCAGAAAATGAGCTTGTGATGTGAGATAACAGCAAATTTTGGGATGCACTAATAATAAATCAAATAAATATAAAACAACACTTTGTCTCCGCTGCCCTGTGGATGCTTCTTGGACTGGGGAGGATGAAAGAGGAGTGCCAAGATGGGGTTGGGATGGAAATGTAAGGAAGCGTGAAAGAATTGCCTGCTGGAGTGGGGAGATAAATGGGTGACTCATATCACCCTAGGGCAATATTACAAAAGCTCAACTAACTTTGGTTCTGCTGGTTATAGTTGTTGTCTCTGAGACGGTGTGAGAGACAGGGTTTGTTTTAGTGGTACACATGGTACCATGCTATTTAAGGAATATGAGAAGTTGCCAACGCTGTGTAAAGACATGGGATATGTACAGGTGCCCATCAGGGCCGGTCTGGGTCTGGAGACATACTAACTGCAGTGTGCTTGACTACACACCCTGCTTTGGGCTTGTGGTGACCTGAACTGTGATGGAATGTGGAATTATTGCCATGCTAGTGACTGACTGGGTGTAGGAAGCTGCTGAGTAAGAAGCCATGTCCTCGGACAACGTCTCCTGTTTGGTCCCTGTTGCCTGTCCCACCACTACAGCAGCTGCGCTACCCCGCAGTGAGTTTAATGCTGATGAAGACGTGGCACTCTGTTCCGCAGGCACGATACACTGATATCTTAGATGCACTGTCAGCTTTGGAAAAAGTGAAACTGCTACGACTACTACTGCTTCTACAGAGTTAATGAAATATTGAATAGGGAAGATATGGGACCTAAGTCAGTGGTGTTATCAGCACTTCCATTGAGTGGTAGAAAGACAGCTTCGCTTTGGACTTGAGGACACAACCATCTATTAGGCTGAAGGTGGAACTTCAGTCTGAACTTAATACTTACTGGAAGGTCCCCCTCTGGCCCTGGATTCAAATGTACATTCTTGTTGACCATTTCCTTTTGCATCAGATGGATTGGAAAATCCTGGAGTCTTAATGTGTTGGTTTAAGATCAATAGATATGATCTGTTTTTCTTTGCAAAGCCTCACAGGTAACTGGGAGCAAAGCTGAGATCCTTTCGTGACGGCATTCCTACTGCCACAACTATTGACTATGGTCAATTGGTGAATATGTTTAAAAGAAATAAAAATAGTTTTGCACATAATGCTCATTTAAATACTGGAAAAGGACTGTTGCAGAATATTGCCAAGTCTAAAAGAATGAATAAGTTGAAAATGGATTAAACAACTTCATAAAGGCTATGTCCCTCTCTGGATATTTATCCAAATGATCTGAGTACAGCCTGAATTTGAGAAAACCCCTGACTGACAGAAAGCGTTGCAGAGGAGGGACCATTCTAAACATGATTTGTTCTTACCCCCTCACATCAACGAGCTGGCTGTTCTCATGACTTTTGGTTGCTGGCAGTCTACAGCCACCTTTTTCTAGCTGGAAGTTTAAAGAAAGCTGAGATGAGCCCTGCTGCATGATCTTTCAGCTGTTGTCAAACCTCCCATAACCACAGGCAGAAAAGAAGTGCCATTTGTTCATGAATCTGCTCATTCTGCAAGTGTCCTGACTGACACGCCTGCTTTTCTTAGGAGGCAAAGGCTTTACACAAGCTCTTTCAGCATTTGTGGTATAAAACTGAGGAGGGAAGCAAGTCAAATGCTTTCCTAAGCTAGAAGTTTACAAGGCAGTGATAGTGATGTCTGAAAACAGACCTCCACTGTGATGGAGTGGAACTCCAGTGGACCACAGAAAGGCCATCTGGCAGCTAAAGAAACTGAACCATGTACTGAACATGAACCGAACATTTCATTTTTGCTGACAGTGCCTCAACAGTGACAAATACTGATCTTTCACGGTGTACTGATTGCATGAGCAATGAAGTTTTCCTGTGATGACTCTGCAGTATTACGCCTTTTGTTGTGAGTTGACCGGCTTAGTCACTGTTGTGTCTGCTCCACCTGATTCTTGACTATGAGGGACACATGATAATATTTGCTTTTGGAAGGCCTGTGGGGAGCATTGTCTTCCTTAATTAAATCACCATATCCCAGAATCATGGAGGATCATTAGGTAATTGTGACTTTCTTTTAGTATAGATTGTAGAATTTCAACCTTCTGTCCCCTACTGATGTCTGAGATGGGTTAAATGAACCATACCTACAGACCCCACTGACAACATATTAGAGGAGCCTGCAGTGAGTATGTTTACATGAGCATGTTACTTGGGATTGGGATTGTGCTTTTGAAGTGACCATCTTGATCAGCTCCACTACCTTGATTTCATTTACATTGAGTCTGAGAACTACATTCCTTTTGGATGAAAACAACCCAAAAACTGAGCTGCAGGAGTAAGCACTGCCAGTAGCAATAAGCAACGGGAAAGAAGGGGTTTCAGAACTGCAGTTTTGGATGTAAGATGACGACCTAATACAACTCAGTTGTCACTTTCCCAGTGGCGCTCGTGCTGTCAGCAGTGGGCATGACCTGTTTGATATTTGTGTGAATGGAGATGAGGAGAAGGAAGATCATGTTTGGATCCAGGTTATAGCTATTAGTTTTAAGTGGTGACTGAAAAGCCTAGTTCTGTGCTGTCAGTCAGCTGACTTGGTGCATTTGAAGGCTATTTCACTTGCATTTGGAACCTACCTGTGTGTTTCTTCCCTTACACTTCTCACACTTCTGTGTATCCAGAAAACGAAGCCATGGGAAATCCAGCTACAGCATAGCTCCTCTGGGCAGATCCCCAGATTTGATATATTCTCAGCTGATTTGCTTTCACTGAGAACATGGCTCATGCTTAGATGGTGCAGTGTGTTTTGTCTCCCATTTTTCTTCTGTACACTTTTAAAGAAGATGGGGAAAATGCTACTTGCTCTAAGCAAGTGAGAAAAAGCTCACCCAAAGCTAATCTGGGCCCTTTATTCTAGAAAGAATAATTGAGATATTTTCTTGTTTCCACAGATATATATATCTGTGACACAGGAATTTCCATCTTAAATAAAGAAAACAAGTTGAACACAAGCAGGAAAAGCAGTCCCTACTTGGAAACATTTTACTCAAAAAGCATGAATATGAGAAACCCCCTCCTAACTTATATCTATTTCAGTCTGGGAAGAAAACTGATTTTGATTATGAAACCAGCATGCAGAAGGGCAGGAGAAATCTCTCTAGCTAGTTGACCCAAGCTCACAGACTGTCCTAACTTCCTGGAGCGGCAGAGGGCCATGCAATACTTTACACAGGTTAGTAAGCTTCAGGTCAGGGTTGTTCAGTGTTGCGGTGATGGGCCAGCTCCAGTGTTGCCACCATTGCCTGCCACGTGGATCAGTATTATCTCCTTCTTTCTTGGCACTTCCTGACTTTTTGGGGGGAGTTTGGAGTTAGGAGACACTTAGCTAATCCTGTGTTTCATATAAAGAGTAACAACATTGAAATTGTGCTGGTAACAGCCAGAAGAGACTGCTTCTGCTTTCGAACACAATTTCTTAATGCCGTGATTCCCCCTCCCAACTCTTTGGATGAGTTTCTGATGGGTGTCCAATTCTTCTCATCCATATACCCTGCCATGAGACCTGCCCCACCGCCCTTCACACCCTCCTTGTTAGCACAGACCTCACCAGCACACTCTCTGCTCCACCAGGCCTGCCTCTCAGGTGCTACCTGAGAGTGCTCTGCAGAAGGGTCCAGCCAGGCAGCCTGCCCTTGCCTTTTGTTGCCCAGCCTCGACACTAGAGATATTGGCAAGGACGCACTGATCATTTCATGGCCAGCATCCACACAGCGTGAGGCTAGTCTGCAGTGGGCCAGGTAGAGCTTGGAATCGTAAACATCTTTGCTTAACCTTAAAAAAAATTAGAGGAGCATAAGAGAATGTTACAATTCATCTGTACAAATGTATTTATTTCACAACTGAAAACCTTAAAGCCCAGGTAGATCAATGAATGAGATAAAACAAATAAGCAAAGGAAACGGAAGGCAGGCATACCAGCAACATTCCCTGCACCTCCCAAAGGTGTTTCTGCAGGGAGAGAGCAGAAGATGCACTGTCTGCTTTCCATGCCTGAGTTGCCACTGCCACCCCTCACTGGCTGCCCAAAAAGCTTGATGCTGCAATATCTGGTGTCTGCAGCCATATTCTAGCTTGAGAGAAAGCTCTACTGGATCTTTGGCTGAGGTCATAGAGGTTTGAGTGGAAAGATTTCGGGGAGCTAACATAAGTATTAAGACCCATCTCTGATCGTAGAGGACCATCAGGGGCCCCAGCCCTTTCTGCCTCCCAATATTTGTGCAGCTCAGCACAGATTCAGAAGCTACTGGTTCCTGCCTCCTAAATATAGGTCTCAGCTTCTTAAATATGAAATACCAGCATTGTCTGGTTTTTATGAAGCCACCCAACATCAAATCCTTTGTTTGATCTTCATATTGCTTGTGAAGGATTTAGCTGTTGCAGGGGCCTCCAGTGTTCACAGTTCTTCAGTCTCCACTTTATTTGCACCAGTTGCTCCACCAAGAGAAGAGCAAAGTTTGCCTCTGAAGTCAGCCTGAATGTGAAGAAGCTTAAGGGTCCTGGATGACTAAAGAAATAGCAGCATGCACCTGAAAAGGAATGGTCCCAAACTGTCAGCACGGGTACATCCCCACTGCCCAGCATCGCCAAAAGGGAGTGAGTGAAAGGCACATCACACCTAGCCGGTTTCCTGAAGCCTCCCAAAACAGGTGCTGTGAGTACTCTCTCCCAGTTTGTGTGGACCATTCACCAATGCCTCATAAACCACCATGTGCAGAGTTTGCCAGCCGGGAATTTAAGATAAAACTCTCTCTCCTTGAGATGTTTGTAGCGAATAGCCTGGAAGGGCACTATCTGGGAGATACATGACCATTACATGCTGCCAACAAAATATGTTTCTGTAATGGTATCGCCTCCAGCAACTTCTCCTTTTTTTTGTAACAAACTAAAGCACAAAGAGAAAGATTTTGTGCCATGCAGAGCCTTACTGTGATTGCTATAGGTTTTTTTAAAAAAATTCTGCTTAGTGGAAAACAGACAATCAACTCTAACCATTTATTCTTTAATAACTGCCCACACAACAAAAGGAATTTAAAAACTTTTTTATAGCCTGCATAATGCTTATGTCCCATTTTTTGAATGGGAGAGCACCCCCCACCCCTTTACTAATGAACTGTTTGCAGCAACTCCATCTCTGAGTCATTCACTGTAACTTTGCAATGGTAGTAGCTTTCCTGAAAAGTATCCCAAAGTTTGGGCTGTAATTTATCCTAAAGGTCAGACTTGCCTATCTGAGGGTCTGATCGAGAGTATGCACATTCTTATATGCCTTATATTCTGGTTGTTAAGAGATCTCTCGCTAGGGGATGAAGGATCAAGAAACTATTTCCTTTGGATTTGATCCACTTTGATATTTTTGGATTATACTTAAAACAAGAACAAGCCAATTAACAAAAAAAGAGGATCACTGAATAAGATTCTAATTAATGTTTCCCACTGCTATTGTGGAACAAAAGGTTTTAAAGTTTCTGAAACATGTTGGGACATCTGTGCTCAGTTTCTATATACAATGCAGAAAGTCCAAAACATCATGGGAAACCTTATTCTGAAGGGATGCCAGTCCAGATCCATGCTCTGAAGAGTTTCATATGGTTCAGATCAGTTTATAAAAAAAAGCCTCTGAACTGTTTTATCCTTAGCTAACATGATTTTAAACTTCAAATTTTTTAACCTCCATTCAACAAAGCACTTAATGATACGCTTAATTATAACCACCTCTGGTTTCCAGAATCATGCTTTTCTTTGCTCTCCTGGAGTTTGTTATTCCTATAATAAAGAGCAAGAGGAAATAATGAAGTAATTTTTTTCAAGAGCGTATACTATGGAATTATGAGAATACAGCAGTAGTCTAAACTTCACCATTTGACTTGCTGACTGATTCATTCGGTATAAAGTCAAGTGAGGGCCAGCATGTTGTGAGCACAGGAAAACCTGAATTCTGTTCTATTTGTTTTTCTTTTCAAACTGCTGTTTTGTGGAGCAATTCTGAACTTCACTGCAGTCGGAATATTACACTAACCAGCTGCTGAACAAAGACTTCACTGAATCTAGGTCGGGTCTAATTTGTGAAGCTCGCAGAGTTAGTCACTATGGCAGCTTTCTGAAAGGTACAGATGGAGAATCCATGAGCTGTGGGAACAGAATTACAGGGCTTCTTCTCACCATCAGTTTTAATGCAATTTGTTTTATTTCCTTTTTCAGGAGTTCCTTTTTCTCAGAGTTCCTAGTAAAAGAGAGATTAAACGTGACAGCCACATCTGTTTTAGGAAATTCCTGTGGAGATATCAGATTGGTAGCTAGCTCAAGCGATGTTAAAAGTGAATGCTTCTGGTCTGAGCAGGTGGTCTATGAACATTATGAAAAATCTGTAGCCTTTTATAGTGACTTTCATCTCAGGATCTCAAAGTGCTCTATAAATATCAGTCGATCAAACCTTACAACGTCCCTGTGAGGTGATCACTTTGTAATTGAAGGGAGTGGGTTTTATGGCTCACAAGTTTGCCGCTGGCTGTGAAATCCTATTTGTGACTCACACAATCTGCCCCAAGTAGAGCAGATGTATTGCTGCTGTGTCTGGAAATAAGAGTTGTTTGAGATGCAGCAGTGCTTGTGCCACTGGTACTTCTTCCCTTCTTATCTGCTCCACTGCCCCTTGTTCTCCTGTTCTCATTTCCTGGTGCCCCTGCCAAGTGCACACACTAGCCATGCTTTCTTTTGGGCGTCCACCTTGTGCCGTATTTTCCAGAGAGAGCTTGACATAGATGTGTGCTTTGCAGATTGTTTCTCTGCAGTTCCTAGGACAAAATGTGTGCTAAGATGTACTTCAGGCAGCCTTCTCCCAGGTGTAGCAGTGGGGAAAACAGCAGTGCAACTCTGCTCTCCGTTCTCAGTACTGTTGGGGTTAATTTAAAGGATTAACTTAGCATCACAGGGACCACATCAATAGACAGAGAACATCTGACTGAGCAATGTCTCAATAGACAGAGAAAGTCTGACTGAGCAATGTCCTTCAGCCAGCAGAAGAAGCTGCCTCGTAAAGCAGTCCCGTCTGCCCTACAGATGGGCTGGCGCATCAGGTTCACCAAGGGCATGTTTGCTTCAGTGAATATTACTTCTGTATTTCACAAGAAACCATGAACAGGCTTATTTCAGAGCTGTGTCGTAACATGATAAATATTATTTGTGTGTGTGCATCTACGTATATGTGTGCAGGCACTGCTTATATGGTAACCACCAACGCTTCTTAGCCTTCAGGACAGGACTTTGGTACAAAATTAATCTTTTATGAGTTTTGTTTGTTTGTTTGTTTCTGTAGCTGTAGAGGCTATTTATGTTGAGCACACTTTGACTTCCACTGAACATACTTAGAATTCAACCATAACTCTAATTGTAACCGTTTGGGACATAGCTGTGCAGGCCCTCCAAAGATTGTATCACTTCCTTCAGTAAAACATGGGATGGGGGGCATGGGGAAAGGTCAGTATTTCCAGATGAAAATACACCCAGTTGCTTGGATAAAGGCATGAGGCTTTGTTGCCTGTGTGATAACACTCAGGTTATAAATACCAACTTTTGACAATGTTGACTTGCAATCCATGATGCTGGCTGGTAAATTCTGGTTTGTTGTTTTAAGCATTCTGTGAAGTATGATTGCCATCCAAGGCTGAAAGGAGAGTCCCCGCCAGTGTTAGTCTGGAACTTGTACTGCATATTATACCTCTTAGTATAATAAGGTTAATAATACCAACTCTATCCCCAGCCAATATTTACAGCACAAAGAAATCCTTAAATGCAAAGATATTTGAGGTTTTTATGCTATTACACCAGAGGAGAACTTAACATCAGGTTTTCAAGCGGGTATCATTTTTAAATTTGCTTTGTAAAGGACTTTGCCTTCCCATCTCCACAGCAGTCAGCACATCTGGATCTCCACCCTGGTTGTGACCTCTGGATATTGCCATAATATAAACATTAAACAAATGTAATTATTGATAAAAAGTGGGAAGGTTATTTCTTGTCTTGATTTGTGGTTTAAAAGATTTCCATGGACATGTGTTGTTCCTAATATGCAGCTACCACTAGATTAATAGAGTGACCAGTGTGTGAGGATAGCGTCACTGAATTTAAAAATTTGAGGATTCTTTCCAATGGCTGAACCAAAGTGACTGAGTTCAGCTTTCGGTCCATTTGCATTTTGGCTATATCACAACAAGCTACACATGTCTTAGCAAACAGCATTGAATGATCAGATGGAATTGAAAACAAGCCAGGAGAAATTGGGAATTTTATTGGGGGAGAGGAAGCAATCCGGAATTATACTACTGTAAAAGTTTGTTCTGCACCCCAAAGTGGGGAGCAAGGAGAATAGTTTCTCGGAGATTAAAGTGTGTAATAGCAGGCAAACCTTTGTACACTCAGAGCACCCAATTCTCAACACAGCAAACAGTAACCTAGAAACATATGTGGTGAGCAAAACCACTCATAAATCTTAAGAGATTATGTGTTCCTAATGTGAGACTTCAGACTGATCTATTTTGTTAAGTGCCAAACTTCAGCATGATTCAATCAAGTTTTGCTTAATCTGAATTTATTTACTCTTGGTGATGATGATTCATTGAACATGTCTGTAGTCCAGTCTGTTGAACTAATTTATCAGGCATTTTGATGGACTGGTGATTTGTCTTCTCTGAACATTTCATGGTTTATTTATTTATATCATCTGGATTGTGTAGAACAAGAACTGCAGTTCTGCTAAGAATTAAACATTCCTCAGTGATGCCTTTAGTAACAGGAAACACTCTCTAGATAGGTATTCTTTTTGCAATGTAGCCAAACAACTAAGCCAGGAAAACAACTTCACTTATCTACAGATCCAATTCCCCTAACTAAATTCCTGTGTTAACCTGGGTAAATTTGTATCAGAGACACAGCCTGGCAAAGATGGAGGGACAACAGGGGTGAGGTTTCTCTGTGCAGGGCACAGGGCTTTTCTGGAGGCTGGCCCAAGAGTATAGGTCATCCCAAGAAGAAATAAGACGCTAGGGGTTTGCTTACGTAGCCAAATTAACAAGCAAGTACTGTGCAGAGAGGCATTCTCAAACGAGCTGTCCTCTGGCTCTTATGGATAACGATAGTATGAGCCGGGCCAGGCTGGACTTCAGCATAAGTTGGCAACTTACATACATTCCCAGAACTGTACTTGAATTGCTGTTCTCTACTGAGATCCATATCACTATGACCACACTGCTGTGGCTACTTGTTAAAACTAACTTCAGAACAGCTACAAGAAGCTGGTATGCCTACCTTCAATGCAGGTACATTGCTTTGGCCTTCTCTTTTCCGAGGGAATATGTCTCATCAGGTGATTTTCAGAAAGACTTCTGACTCTCTACTTGCGAAGGAATTAAAGAATAAACACGTGGAAGACGCAAACTATTTCCCAGAGTGGAAGGTGCTGATTTTCTGTACACACGGGTGCAGAATAAGAATCCTCTCTCTTCCAGAGGGGTGCAGTCTGCTAGGTCTGGGCTCCCCAGTACAAGAGATACGGACATAACTAAAGCGAGTCCAGTGAAGGGCCACTGAGACATTTAAGGGGCTGGAGCATCTGACATATGAGGAGAGGTGGCGAGAGCTTTGGCTGTTCAGCCTGGAGAAGGGAAGGCTCCAAGAGATCTCAGTAATGTGTGTAAAATATCTGATTGGGTAAACGGGTGCAAAGAAGATGGAGCCAGACTCCTCAGTGGTGCTCAGCGACAGGACTAGAGGCAACAGGCACAAACTGAAACACAGGAAATTCCACTAAAACAAGAAAAAAACTTCTTCAACACAAGGGTGATTGATCACTGGCACAGGCTGCTCAGAGAGGTTGTGGAGCCTCCATCCTTGGAGATATTCAAAACCCAACTGGACATGATCATGGGCAACCACCTGTAACTGACCCTGCTTTGGGCAGGGGATTGACTAGAGGCTCCCCAGAGGTGCCTGCCAGCCTCAGCCATTCTACCATTCCATCAGATTAAATTAAAGAATCTCAAGTATTTGTTAGCGCAGATCTTCCTGACAATTGACAGTGGTGAGCAGAGCATTTCAGTGTATCAAGCAGATGTTAACCCTCTTGACTCTTAGGCACATGATGTTCTTTTGGCGAGCAGCTGAACAGTGGATATAAATTAGAGACCATTAATGGAGCAACAGTACTAGAACATGTGTGGTAGTAAATGTGTGCACAGGTATGTAGCATGAATAACAGTTGAGGCGTAAGAAGAAGTAGGGATGTGATTCAAATACCAATCAGATGTGCTTTATTCGCTACCACTCAAGGACTGGTGTTCCTGCCATACCACTGAGCTTGATCAGTGGCATCAGGTTTTTGTTCCTTTGCTTATTGTTGCTATTTCATGGGCTACATCAGCCCTGAACTTGGCTCAAAGCCTTCCTTTGAGACACTGGCAGGGATTTAGGGATTTTGCCTAGTCATTAGAAACGAAGAAATTGTAAAAATCTGATGTTACATGGATTTATGCCATAAGTCACTGGAGTTGTAAGTAGCAATGATCAGGCAAAAATGTGTCCTTTTTTCCTCTGATACTTTCTTCTGGCTTCCCAGTGTACTGACTTGCTTTGTAGGTTAGGTAGCCCTAAATAGAGAAACAATCAGTTCATATCTGAGGACAGTGAAATGCATCTGAGATATCCCAAACACATTTGGCATGTTTAAACACATCCTTTCAGCTTGTCTTCTTTCACACAGCTTTTGAATGATGTTAATAATAATATCATTTATTTTGGATGATTGATTCTGTGATTCTTGCTTCTACACCCCAAATGCAATACTTCCAGCCTTGGCTTCTTTTCTTCTGCAGGGAAATGCACTAGACTTCTTCAGCTATTCTAGGTATTTAGAGCTGAAAGACCAAGACCCATTTGTATACAGGTGTAAAGTTACTGAACAACTTCAGATCTAATTGTTTTATTAGTGTCATTATGTTAACTCTGATTGAGGTAAGAGACTTACACTGCCAAGAAGAAGAAATGAATTGGGCCTTTATATATAGACATATGTATTAGATCATTTGTGAATTTTTAACATGGGAAAACAGCCATATTTAAATGATAAAAAGTATTTGTATAACACTACTGTTACTTGCTGGTGTTACTTATCTGAAAATAATTCTGTAGGAGTCAGTGTATTGCAAGTATATAAAACCTGCGGAAGATCAGAACGGAGATCTATGCTTTCAGTCTTATTTTAGATTCAGAAATCAGCACAGTTTCAGGAAGAAGGTACTTAGCTTTCCTATCCAGGTAGAGATCCACAGCGGGTTATTTGTTCCTAAAATCTATGGAGACAAATGTAGCCAACTGACCCTCTTTTGACAATATGGCTTTATTTTTTTGTGTCTGGAGGATAGCCAGTATGCTAGTATACCTATAAAATTAACCAAACCTGAGGGAAAGAAGCTGGAATGACAGAAGGAGATATAAATTTGTTTGAAGAGTATCTTTTTCAAGAAAAGAAGATGTACCACTGTTTTCCTGTGGAATGCCCGAGGCATGTCTGAAGGTATGCAAATGCAAAAACCATCTGACAATAATAGCGTATCAGCATTAGCAGCTCTGCCAGTGTCTCTCCATGCACCCGCTGAACCGTGCTGAGGATACAAAAGTTCCAGTTCTTCTGTTTACCCAGCTGTGGATCAGCTGGTTCCATATGAGTAATTTGTCTTTCCAGTTTGCTTTTGTAAAAACCTAAGAAATTACTTGAAACAGTAAAAAAAAAAAAATCCCATAAGAAAAGAGAATAATAATTGCCAAGCCAGGCTAAGGAATGCCAGAACTTAAGTTGCCATAATTCAGATCCGTTGTGTGCATTATCTTCCAACTTCTAATTGCATGACCACAGACTGGTGGTTTTTTTGCTTTTCTTTTTTTCCTCACTGAAGAGGATGGACCTGCTCTGGGATGAATCATGGTTACCTCATTGCAGAAACTGTGGAGTTTGGAGGGTGATGGCAGAGGATTTCAAGATAGGAAAGGATTGTACTGTGGTTTGGGAAACTGAGTGTTGTCCTGGTATTGGATTTTGTTGCTATTACGGATTTTGTTGTTATTCCACTGAACATCATTCCTATGTAACGCTGGGATAATCACTTAACTCAAAACTTTTCACAGATGGTAACTGACTTTCTGGAAACCCTGACAACTGGAATCTGATATGGGATATGCTGAATACTCACTATTATCGGAACTGTGCTTTGAAGATATGTTTTAGATGCTGAAAAAAACTGTTCTTAAGCATCTCAAATGAGAAACCAAAGTCTATGGTTTCTTTTGGCAATTTTGACTCAATGACCATGAGTAAACGTAGAAGGTAATTCTTCCTTCTCATCTTCAGGAGCTCTGGGAATATAAATTGTCAGTGTTTGTAGAACACCAGGATCCTGCAGAGGAGAAGACCATAAAACACCTTTTTTGGGAATAAGTAACTGTGTTTCAGCACTGTGTCAGATGGTAGGTGCCATACCTAGAATAGCAGGGTAAGATTTTTCAAATATTGATGCTGCTATTTTTGTGTAGTGAATTAGCAGAGAACCATAGCAAAGGCTTTGAAGGTTCATTTAATCCACTCCCCTGCCTGAAAGCAGGATCAGCTAGGCCTAATATATTCCTGTTAGATACTTGTCTAAGCTCCAGTGACAGAATTTTCACAATTGCATGATTTTCCATCGCTTTACTTTCCTTACCATTAAAAAGTCTTTCCCAGTAGCTAGCTGAAATCTCCTCTTTGCTGCACTGCTTGCCCAGTCCTCAGGGGAGAGGGAGAAAGGTGTATCTGTGGGACTGCCTCATAGTGCACACGTAAAGGGTGCAGAACCAAGATTATCCCTTTATTTCCAAAGAAATTTAAAAATCGTCCCAGACCAATGGTCTGCAACAGCACAGGCTGGGGGTTGACTGCCTGGAGAACTGCTTGGCAGAAGAGGACCTGGTGATCCTGGTGGACAGGAGGCTGGCTATGAGCCAGCAATGTGCCCTTGCAGCAGTGAAGGCCAACAGCCTCCAGGGGTGCATTAGGTAGAGCGTTGCCAGCAGGTTGAGGGAGGTGATCCTTCCCCTCTGCTCAGCACCGGTGAGACGTGTCTGCTGTGCTGGGTCCACTGTTGGACTCCCCAGTACAAGAGAGATGGATATAATGGAGCTGGTCCAGTGAAGGGCCATTAAGATGTCTAAGGGACTCAAGTATCTGACATATGAGAACAGGCTGTGAGAGCTGGGGCTGTTCAACCTGGAGAAGTCGTCTCATCAATGTGTATAAATACCTGAGGGAGGGGGGTGTAAAGAAGACGGGGCCAGACTCTCCTCCGTGGTGCCCACTGACAGGACTAGAGGCAATGGGTACAAACTGAAACACAGGAAATTCTGCTAAAACATAAGAAAAAAACTTCTTCAATGCAAGGGTGGTCAAACACTGTCTCACTACCGAGAGAGGTTACTCCACTCCCTGGAGATACTAAAAACTAGACACAATCATGGGCAATGTGACCCTGTTTTGGGCAGGGGATTGACTAGACGATCTCCAGGGGTACCTGCCAGCCTCAGCTATTGTGTGATTCAGTGCCTCTAGGAGCCGTATGTAGAAAGCATGAGCCTGGCATTTACCTCCTGCATAGTGAAGATATTGTGCAACTATTCTTTGCACTAAAATTGGAGATGGCTTTTTCACTCATGGGCTGTCTGTATAATAAGAGGAATCAAAGTAGAAATACTTAATGTTTCAATACCTTTTATGATTCTGTACGGTGAGAGTTCTCCTTTGCTCATGAGGATCTGGAGTTCGGGTGCCTTCACAGCTGTCTGCAGTAAGGCGTAATTGGTTTTTTTGGAATTTATTTCCATCCTTGCGTAGTTTTTCAAAAACATTTGACTATTGCCTAAGTAAAGAAATACAGCTTGTTGCCAAGTCTAATGCTTCCCTCACCAGTGATATATTAAAATGCTCCTCACTTTCACTTTTGTCCTTATCTTCTCCAGACAGCTGGGAAGCCAGTTCCCAGTGTCTTATGCTTGAAAACATGATTTTCAATAGATTTCTTTTCTCCTTCCCTTCAGCCCAGAGCATGAGATCTCATTTTATAATGCATTATAGCTGCTTGTCTGGGGAACGGAGTTATCTAAATGAAGGGTAATTTTCCAGTACATTCTGGACATTCTCATGGTGCACGAAAGAGGTTTAACACCTTAAAACAATGATCCTGTAAGATATTAGTGCTAGATTAACCTACCCCATAACCAAAACTAGACCTCAAAATTCCCTTGCCCTTTCCTTTTCACCCTCAGATTGCCTAAATTTCTGAGCCATCTGCACGTCTGTCAGCCAAGTTCCTCTTAATGATCAGGTTCTAGTCCTGCCTCTAGAGCCATCCAAATCCGTATTGTGCTGAGCAGTCAGCTTTGAAGTTCGCAATCCACTTTGCAACCCTGCCCTTTTCTTCTGCTGAATGTTTCTCAGATTCCCTGTGCCTCCTCCCTTCTCCAGGAGAGGAAACTGAGTGGACGCCGCCTTCTTGCTCAGTAACTCCGCTGCTAGAGCAGTCACTCCTGACCGCTGAAGCGTTTTCTCTTGGGACTGTAAACCAGACCTGTGACCTCCCTCATGATGAGAGCATCATTTTCATTCCTCATCCTGTAACCCAGTAAACCCTTGAGGGGAATAAAAGCATGAACAGGAGGGTTGATAACCACTGCTCCCTCTGCTAGGCTGTGTGGTTAGGACACTCTTTGTGGAGCTGGGAGATGTGGGCTCAAATTCAGCCTGGCGAAAGGGGCAGAGAGCTCAGGTCCCCCTTGTCCCCAGTGAATACTGCAGCCCCTGAGCTGTGAAGTGTCCCTGATCTGAATCTGTCTTTTGCCTAGGTGGCACCTGCTGGTAGGTCACTCACTTTAGTTCCTTGGCCTCTCTCTTATTTTTGTGTTTTCATTAGCTGTCCCCTGGTTTCATGATTTTTTTTTCCTTCCCAGACAACTGTGCTGTGAGGGCAGTTTAGAAGAGAGAGGCTCATCTCTTCTTAGGATTTTACGACAGATGAGATGTATTAGCAGGCAAACCCTTTTATCTGGACTGCGGTCACCCTGGCTGCCATTGCCCTGTATATCCATTCAGTCCATCCTCTCAGAAACAAAAACCTGTTTCCTAGAATCCGTTGTCTCACCTGTTTTTATGCAAACTAGTTTTAAGGGATTCAGAGGAAGAAATGTCAGACCCCTCCGCAGGTAGCTGTTTTACGGGGCAACACGGCTCACCCTGTCACTGAGCCAGCCTATATTTCTTTTAGCTTGTTTCTGACCCTTGTTCCTCCCCACTCCATAAATCAGTCTTCCTCCTCCTTTGTGGTGTTTACACTGTCCAAACAGATAGAGGTCCCCAGGGTGGTTCCTCACCTCCAGCAGATTGTCTCAACATTAACGCCTGAGCACACTCTGCTCTCTTTGCTCAGCTGTCATGCAGCCAAACTCATCTCGTTGACTTAATTCCTCATAAATCAATAGGTCCAGATACTTACCCTCTCGCTTCCTTCGGGATGAGTCTGCTCCACAAGCTCACAGCCAGTTTGTTGGTCTCTGCTGTTATTAGGACCTTCTGTGTCCCTCCTTTAAGCACAATTCTCCACTTCATGTCTGCATTTGTGGTTGAGCTTCCTCCTGCAGACTATTGCCTTGTGCCCATCCACTTCGCTGTCGTTTTGTTATTTCCAGCCTGTCTAGGTTTCTTTATGTTTTGTGTCTGTCCCTATTGGCTTACACAACACCTCTCTAATTCATAGGAGTCGTTACATCAAATATAAATTGAATGAATGTGGTGTTTACTGCTTCCTTCCAGATCATTAATAGACATTAAATAAAACCAGACTTAGAGAAGATTTCTAGCCCTCTTTTCCTCCCGTCCCCACACCCAATCCATGCTCCAGATATTCTCCCATCGGCTCTTTATGTTCATGTTTATCTTTTGTTCCTCTTTGTTTATGGACTCACAGCCTGTGTTCAATCTCTGTGACAGTGCTCATTTCCCAGCCAACTTGCATTCATTTTTCAAGTCATGTTGTGTAGCTGAGGCTTTTCTCAGGACTGGCTGTAGGCTGCTTCTTCATTCCCTTCATCTGCTGGTTTTGTAAATCAATAAGAAAGGAGTGATCATGTTTATTTGGCAAGATTTAGTCTTTATTGACTCTCTGGGATGACTTTCATGCTGGCACTAAGCAAATGCACCATCACTGGTGATGGGGGATGTGCTCCCTTTTGCACCAGCAATGAAATTTCCCTGTGCTCTTCACTGTTTATTGAATTTATTAATCCCATTGTATTTACTAATCCAGTCCCTTAACAATGTAAAATATGGGTCATGACGGCCAGCTGGTTGTTCTTCCATGCTGGCTCCTACCAGCAAATACTTCATCCATCTGCTTAGGAAGGTCTCAAATTTGTAGCAAGAGGAAAGAGATTGCCATTGACAGATTCTGAGAAATAAATTGTGACTGATCTAGGAGGGTGGAGGCAGGAGGGAGATTCACATGGTTAAAATGTCATCTCCAGCAGAGCCAACATCCCTCCTACATTGCAGTAGGACCTGTAATATGACTGCAGCAACCTGCACTCTGAAGGCAAGATCAGGTAACAGGAGCTCTTGTAGCTCATCACTTATTGTTGGCACTCCACAACACGCTGCTGCAGTGGCTCAGCTGTACAGGTTGGTGCAGAGAAGGCACTGAGGGGAATCACTAACATCTTGCAGGAAAGACAGGCACATGGGGATTAGCATCACTGAGACCTGATGAGGTTATGAGAAGAAACACTGTGTGGGGTTTCCATTCCACTGTTAAGCATTTCTGTTCATTTCTCYGAAGTCCATCAGTGCTGAGAAAGGCAAGTAAAAAAATCTTTTCTTTCCACAAGAAATATATCTCATTTCTTGCCAATCTCTTCTTGCCCCTTATCTTAGGGGTAGAGTTCAAGCCTTTTGGCACAAAGAAACAATAAAACAATCCTGGTCAACCTGATCAGTGGTAGTCTCAGCCCATTAGTGGGCTACCTGCTGCAAGTGTTTGCTGGGTAGGCTTTGGGACAGAGGATTTGCAAACAGGGCTTTCAAGGTGAGCATGGTACATGGATTTTATGAATCTTGAGTAAGAAAAACTGACAGGTAGTACAGACAAAAGCTTGAACTTCTAGACCAGGGTTATCAATGGAGGGATTCAGAAAGGGCAATGTGAGCAAAGGTATGGGCCAATGCTGAGCATGGGGGTGGGTGGTACAACCTAATGTTTCATCCAGCAGAGAGTTGGGTAGGAAGCAGGGCCAGTGACCATAGTCCAGGCAGGCTGATATCCGGAATTTTTTGGTGCAGGGGGACCATGCTCAGTGACCAAGTGGAGGGTGCAGGACCCAAGGAAGGGTTCTGTGCCTACAGCTCAGTCAGTAAATTAAATGTGTGCAGGCTGAATCTCTGGCACTGAAGCTAACTGGCACAGGAGGGGCCTTAAGTTCACTTAGCTTCCAAAAAAGGATGACTGCATGCAAACCCTAACTTGAGCTACATCTCAAATCATGCCTTCAAACTGTTTAGGAGTGTTTGTTGGCACAGACCCAAGGCACAACAAGGATTGTTCTTACAACCTTACAGTTACTGGGATTGAGTTCAGTGCCTAGGAACAGTCTCTGGTACTTTTCAATTTACTTACACAGATGATGCTTTATACACAGCAAGGGACAAGACAATGTGTAGACCAGGGTTTGGAGCAAAGACCAATCTTCGGTTGCTACGGACTCCATCATTCATAGAGATACACACATGCCCCCCAGTCCCCTATGGCACACTATGGATCCCCAGTAAGGTCAGACACCAAGCCTACCCAGCAACTAGCCGTTGCGTCCTCTTGTCTCCAGTTGCCTCATGCCAACAGAGACATGCACACAAGCATGTGCACTTGCACACGCACATGAATGGGTCTCCCAGTTGACCCTGAGACCCCATGGTCTCTCCAGGAGTTGGCCTGGATCTCCTGGTGCCCCCAGTAGCCAGTTCCTCCAGTGGTCTCACTCACAGACATGCACATACCCAGCCCAGGCTTATGGCCACTTTGATACTTGGCTTCCAGGCCACTTCTACCCACCAGCTAGTCTGGCTTGATATTTGCTAGCAACAACACACTGATGTACAAACCCTTACTCGCTTGGGTTGCTGGCACCCCAGGCACATGGGCCCTTGTAACTTGTGGTCCAAATACAGTTGCTGGCACTTAGACCTCCATACACACCCATGCATGCAGAAAAGAGTCCCCTCACCCAGGAAAATAGAGATGGAGGTTAATGAGAAGAGAGGACACACTGCGCTGGTCAGGTGCAGGGCATGGCCCAGCAAACATACTGACCAGCCACATGTTTACATGCAACCAGCCCCTTTTATTTCCTTATCCCTCTCTTTTCTCATGTTTGTTCCTCCAAAACAATCTTGATCCATCCCTTTTCCCATCTGTGGTCCTTCTAATCATCCCATAATAAGTCCCATACCTCCCCCTCAGCCTGGAGGGTGCTCTGGAGAGCCTTTTCATTGACTCACCTTGGTGGGTGTCATCCCTAGCCCATGGGGCTGATTGTGCCTCCGTGAGAGCCCCCAGAAGGTTTGGGTCAGGGGCTCTGTTTCTCTGATAACAAATCTTAACAGGCATAAAGCAGCATCAGAATTCCCTGATAAAGGTCACATTTTAGAAATAAAATACAGAAAAAATAGCAGGAAAATGTGAAGGAGTGTATGGATGCAAAAACTTACAAAAAATTCAAAACCTGGTTACTGATGATCTGTACTGACCAAGACAGAAGGATGGTTTCCAAGGGAGATATTAAAGGTCTTCTGTTGGACTGTCCCTGAAGGCTTGATGCCTAACAGTCATGTCGGCAAGACAGGTTGTGATGTAGAAGTCAGCTCTGCATCATTTCCACAAAGACAGCAACTGACTGGGTGCTTCTGGGTGAAACCAGAAGTGCCTGTCAAAACTCCAGAATGGTGTGTTCCACTTAACCCACAACCAACAATACATTTTCCTTATGTCTGGATTGTTGGGACCAGGATATAATTTTAAAAGTTGCTCAGAGAGAAGCAGAGAAGTGTTGGCACTCTCACCCTCTGTTATTGCTCTATGGCTAGGCAGTCAGGTCGGCAGTGAACAGATCTAGTACATCAGATTTTATGCCTCTTCCTCTGCAGCCATGTGAGGAGGACAGGCAGTGGACTGGTCACCTTGTGAAGCACTTTTTGGAAATGTTGGCAAGGAAGCTGTCGGGATGCACATGCATGGAGATGAATAAAAAGAGCATTTCCTTACCTTGCGTTGCACCACTGAATGCATGGGTGGGTTGGTTCTTGTTGCTTGAGTGGGGGAGCAGAAAGATCATGGACCTCTTGTTGCTTTGTTCACAGGTGTCAGTAATGCTGGAGATACTGATTATTATGAATGAGATCTGGATCTCTTGGCCTTAACAGAAGTCTTATTGTAGAGCCACATGCTTTCTGTAAGGATGCTTCAAATGATAAGGGCTACAGTCTGAAGATACTGTTTCTGTGAATGAAGGTTACTGGTGATTTTGTCAGCCTTATGTAAAAAGCACATAACCAAGACAGCTGTAGCTGCAGATCCACCGACCGAGGAATGAGGAGATCAGGAGTTTCTGCTCTTTGGCATAGATAGCAGAAATGTTGCACAGAGATACTGGTTCTTGGATTATAGGGGAATAACAGTGCAGAAAAATCACATATCCATTACTTTCAGGGAGCAGGTTTTCAGCTTTATTCTCCACCTAAGCCTGTAGCAGGAATAAGCGTACGTCTTCCAGTGAATCCTTTAGGAGCTAAAAGCATTATATGGTATTAAGCTTCTCCAACTCAGTTTGAAGCCAGAGTACAACAGAAGATTAGAAGCCACTAATTAGTCCCTGCTGTCCCTGCTCCTCAGTTTTACTAAGTAGTCTCAGCTGCTATGGAAGATCTGGACTTTTCTGTTCACAAGTGAAAAATGTTCTCAAGGACCGTGCTTATAAAGGCACAAACCATCAATTGCACCAGGCCACGTAGCCTAAGCGCTATGTTTAAATGGGTAAAGCCACCATGGTTTGAATGACATCTGCAAATGTCATTAAAATGTTACTCTTCAGCCAACTTGGTGATTCCAACGAGAGGGTCCCCGGTGCAGAGACACAGCATTAGTGAGCTGCCAGTGCAATTCCCAGCCCCACGCACTGTGCCGAAACCACATCTGCAGTAATGACACCAGACTTGGACGGCTTGGTGCAGAAAGTTATGGCCAGCTCTGGTCTCCGGAGAGAGGAAAAGGGAAGGGTTTAGAGTCACTTTGCACCTGTGAAACAATGTGCTGCAATTACAATGCCCAGCACCAGCCAGTCTTTGCTCCAGGGAGGCCTGGAGTGCTTTAGGAAGCTTTTTGCAACAGCTATGGTAGCTATAAACACAAACGGAGAAAGCAGCTATTAAAAGATTTTTGAAAGGCTCTCTGTTGGTTTCTGCTCTCTCTAGCTGCCTTTGGAAAGGTTAAGGATGCAGTGAATGCCAAATGACAAGCTTTGCAGTCCCCAGCACTCCTGAGACCTGAAAGAAATCTGCTGGTAATTGTTTTAAGCTAATGATTCCCTGCAGGTTGATTGGTGCTTACATGCTGAGGGGTGAGAGGCTGTAGTTACAGGAGTTATGAAAACAAATTGCCTCTGTGTTAAGGAATGCCAAGCCTCCTGCTCAGTCTAACCCACTTCTACATTTTTTATTTTAAAGTCTGTTTGCAAACTCTGAGTTTGGGCTCTGCTGATTAAATAGCCCCCTGCTAGGATTTACTGGGATAAATCCCTGAACCGCAGTAGGGCATTGATAGCAGGATACTGTCTCTCATAGTTAAATTAAGGGGGACTTCAATGTGTTGCATTTAATGCAAATCACATTGGCTATTTGGTTCTTGGGAACTTCCTTCTCTTGGAAAAGTAGAAAAAAAGATGATCTTTTCAACAAATGGGAGTTGTGTTTAGTCCCCGTTTGTGACTAATCAACTGCCCCTCAAAGGTATTAGGCTCGGGTTGGAGCTGGAAGATCACCTGGTCTCCAGAAAAGCCAGCAAGCTGACTGGGGGCTGTGTTCTCTAAAGAACTTGGATACACGGGTCCTGTCTGCGTGGATCTATAGGAGCCAGAGCACAAAATGTGGTTCCCAAACACCCCAGCTCAGTAACTGTCTAATTCTGGAGACATCTGAGGTCCCTGGGGAAAGGTGCAAGAAAGGCAAATGCCGGCTGGAACTTAATATTAGGTTTTAAAACCAGAGGGGATGCCCAACCCTGTTGTGCAGTGTCTTTGCAGAGCATTAACCATGTGTGCCTGCCTGGACAGCAGTGCAGGCAGACACAGGCAGGTCGGAGGCTGCCAGCTTTGAGCTACCTGGCACATAGGGCCAGGCACTGCCTATAGCTGTCCAGTGGGATAAGCTGAACCAGGATGTCCTAACCTTAAAATCCTGAGGTTAAGACATTTTGCTTAGGGTGCAGCCCAGAATAGTGTCTTCAAGTGAAGGTGGGTGAGATGTAGACCATTCCCCTGTGTTGGGTTGCCTCTTGGCTGCCTTGGGCAGTGAGCCACAGCCATACAGTGTGCCACCAAACAGTGCTGCCCCTCAGCACCGTGTCTCCTGCAGGCTCCTCGCCAGTTCACCAGGGAAGCCGGGGCCAGTAGCCCTGCAGCAGTGCCAGGCTCTCAGTGAGATGCCTGCTGTACAGTGAGCACAGTGAGACTGTCACCTCCTGGGGCAATCCAGTTCATTGGAGGCAGAAAGCTGAGCTGGCTCCTGATTTCGAGTTGGTCTTAAACAAGTATGTGTGAATCGAAGCGAGGACTGAAAGAAGACAGAGGGATCCTCTTATAGGGGAGTGTTCTTCAGAGCGTTGTACAGAGAGTTAAGCTTAGCAGCCCACCCAGACCAGACAGAGGAGAAGAAAACTGCTCCAGGGAAGGGATTCCCCCACCCCACGCAGCCTAATGACCAGCAGTGCATTAGGCACAAGGTGCTTTGCAGGAGCACCTTTGCCAGAGAGACCAGGTCCTGCCTAAAGGAAGGCATTAGGTTGGGAAGTCTAATTCAATGACAAATCCTGTGCTCATGTGGCCACCTGCCCTTGGCTGAGCAAAATGCACCTTGATGTTAGTAATGGGAATGTACCCAGTTAACTCCAGAAGGCAGAATGGGAGCAGGTGTACCCGCAGGAGATCCTACACCAGAAGCTCAGGCGGGCTAGCGAAGGAGCAAGGTGAGCTGCACAGAAACTCCACTTGTTCGTGGTAGCAGGCCTGGGGAGGTGGCGTTGGGGCTGTGAGTCCTGTAAGCCAGGGACTGGTGTGAGGACTAGACCTGGGACTGCCCAGCACCCGCTGCAGCAGGTATACAGGGAGATGCTCTGCTGTCTTGGTACATATGTGGAAGTAGAGACCCAAAAAGTATGAATTGAATGTATAAAGACTCAGGTCTTATCTCTGACCACGGCTTGTCCTCTTCACCCCCTGTACCAACATGAGGAAAATGTGTGATCTCAACCTTCAAGGGTCAGTACTGGCCATTTTCAGCTTGCTGGGGAGCTATCGGGGAGCTGGCAAGCTGAGCAGAAAAGGACGGATTTGGATTTCTCTCTAACTCTCCCTACATAGCTGAGAGGAAAAGTTCCTCACAGACCTTCAGTCCCTGCTGCAGCCCTGGTGACCGTTGCAGGGATTGCCCAGCAAGTGTCCAATGCATGTTGTGTCAAATCTGTGTAGAAAGCCCTTTGCAGCAGACCTGTCTGCCTGACATCTGCTATGGGATGCCACTGCAGGGACTGAGGGTATAGTAGCGGACTTGGTTCAAGCATTCATGTGCCTGTGCCATCCACACATTCGAAGGCAGAAGAGATCCAAGTGCTCTCCATTGATCACATAAAACTCACACCTGAGAATGGGCATCTGTCCAACCTACCTACCCGGCAGGTGATTCGGGCCTCAAACACAGCGTTAGGTCCAGGCTTGGCAGGCAATATAGACATAATACTAGAATTCCAGCTTCCTTTTGAAACAAGGATACATTTTGTCAGTCTTATTTTTGATGGTCCATCAGTAGAAGTGCTATTCCCATTATTACTTCTAACATTACTTTTTTCATCATCACCAGCCCATGTATTAGTTCTAAAACAGTAGCACAAGCCCTGGATTTTTTCCATCATGTGCAGGCATTGAAATCATTCTGTAAACGCCTCAGCAAATAGGACACAAGCTTCTCCGGGAACCTGTGCATTTTATGTAAGATGAGTATGTGATCATTTTGAACTCAAAGGCTATTTTTGTGATGTGGGGGAGAGGAAGACAGTTAGAGCTCAGAGCCTGGATGATTTCAGAGACACGCTGAGCTTTACCAAGGGAGGTGAACTTTTCCCCTCTCTGGAGCTTCAGTCTTTCAGTGCAATCGCCACTACGTTTTCTGACAAAGCCARCTTTGGGGAAATATTTGTTACTATCTGCCGAGGGAAGAGACATCCATGAGGTACCTACAAGCAASAACACGTTCTTTTCCTGAAGAATTTAAACTGATCAGAGTGGGAAGCAAAGTCTTGAACACAGTATTATTATTCAATCTGTCCATATGAAACCTGCTTTTTCAGAATCAGCAGGACCTTCACAAATCTCGTAATAGGCAACTGCTTTAAGCAGCATAATAATGTAACACAGACCAACAAGCCAATTGAAGGCAAGAACAGTAGGTTGCCTACACATTCATGGTTTTCTTTAAAAATTACAAATTGATTACACCCCTCTCTGAGAAATATTCCTTCCTATTGCAATACTCTGTTCAGCTATATCTAGCTGTAAGCTTCCAAGTCAAATAAGCTAGTAAGTGTATACACATTTATGTTTCTCTTGGTAATCATGACCTTTCCATAGTATTCTGCAGGCAAATGCTCTAGCTGTCAGTGATATAATACAGATGCAAGTTTCTCTGTCAAATAAAGCTGTGCACTAGACATGCAATCTCATTGCTCTTGAAATAAAATCAACATGGAAATATTTTTATTTCTACAGTAACTTAAATTAGCAGAAAAATTGCAACTGACTATAATCCCCAAGCAACTAAATGGTATGCATTTTGGAACTTGCTTCTCTAATAAATTGACTACTACAATCAATATGGTCTGCATCATCGCCATGAAAAGAGTGCTTTCTTTCCATCCGTACAATAAGGCACATAATCACCTCTGCAGGCCAAGAAATCCTTCGGCAAATACACAAGCAAAGAAATATAACAACAGAGGCTCACAACAAACATCTGAACAATTTCTATCAGTGATGTTTTTGATGGTATCTGTCACCTCATTTTAGGTTTCATTAAGTGGTATGTATCACTGGCCAATCAAAACTTACGGTTATCCATTCCAAGAACATTTCTCTGCCTATTACACTTGTTAGGAGATGAGGCAATTTTTTTAGCAACGCAGTTCATAGATGCAGGGGATTTTTAAGCCCGGAAGTGACTACCAACTAAGCCCGACCTCCTGTGTATCTCCAGCTTTTCAATTACTTCCCATTGCTTCTGAGTCCAACAACTAGTTTTTTACTAAAATTTAGCTTGCAGAAAGGCATTCAGACTTGAACAGGGGACATTATGAGAAAATTATGGAAAATCCATCCCTTCCAATTTTTTTCCCAGTGCTTAATTGTTCTCACTGCTACGGATCTGTGCTTTATTTCCAATGCGAATTCATTTGGCTTCATCTCCCATCCATGGTTCTCGTTATGCTTTTCTCCATGAAAACAAAATGCCCCTTCAAATTGGGTATTTTCTCCCATTAACGTGCTTGCAAATTAGTTCTTTGTCTTCTTTCTTTAAACCAGGCTGATCTCTTTAAGTCTCCCAATATAAGGCATTTTCTGTGGCCCTCCAAAAAATTTGCATCTTCTTCAGTTTCCCAGAAGCCTTCTAAAAAACTTGAGAAAGAAAATGCTGATGCTACACAGTACTGTGGTTTCAGTGCCCCTACTCGGTGGCAGACTTCAGTTAGTTTTGCTCACCATCAATTCCTCTACAATATTGCACTGGGAACTTCTGGTAAGGTATTTGTTTACTGGGACTGAGTCACTCATCCCAGGCTAGGCTCCCTCCTCTCTTCAAAGATTTGGTCTCCATTCCTTGTTCAGCAGTATATAACGTAGAATTTACCTGTATCAAAGGGTATTTAGATAGAATGAGTGCAGTATCTCCRTCTTGCATAACTGTCCAGCCCGCAAAATTACTTACCTTTCTGTTACCAAATATTTTATTAGCAATGATTTTATGCTTCCACATCACTGGTGAAGATATCAAACAGTGCCAGGCTCAGCACCCGGCCTGACAGAACCTTAATAAAGCCAGCCTGATTTGATAATGGCTGTCACTATGATATGTCGGTTCCTCATCAGCTTAGTGTTCACTTTATTGATATTTTCTAACGCTATCATCAGAGCATTGTGTAACACTAGATCTAGTACCTTGCCAAGGTGGAAGTGTATTATTTATACAGATTGCCTTAACCAGCTGAAGTTGTGATGAAAAATAAAGTGGGGTTGTTGGAAAAGAACTGCTCTTTACCGATGTATAGTTGTGAACTTGATGAATAAACCTTGATCAGATCTAGCAATTTAAAGTGTAACATCCCCTCACTCTGTAGAGAGAATAACTGCTCAGTGTGTATCTTGGTGGTGTGGTTCCAGCCATGAGCTCATGGCCACCAGCAGTTCCCAGAGCCTGCTGAGGGCTCAGCTTCTCCCTCCACAGCCTGTCCAAGAGCAGCCATCACGCTCCTGCTGTTCGTCCCACCCCACTTCAACAGGCTGGAGAGATGGTGCTGCTGGGGAGAAGGCTTTTATTTACATTCATTTCAGTTTAAGAAGAGGAAGCAAAATGGGGTCTTAGGCCAGCCTAGTGTTGTTGTCTGAGTGCCTGTTTAGCCCCGGGATGGTACTTTCTCATCAGCGTTTGCCTTTTGTGAAAGTCACTGTGAGTCTCCCCTGTGAAATGCCTTCTCCTCGCCCAGGAGCCAGGGAGCCTTAGACGGGCTATGGTAGCCCCACGTGTCCATTTGGTGACCTTCTCCGTCCTTCCATAATGATCCTCTGCAATTGGAAAAACCGCATCTGGCTACATAAGCCAGCTTTGGGTTAACTTCAGAGTGTCAGAGCAGCTCTGATAGTGCCAGTGGAGCTGGAATGTGCTGTGTAGCACTTGGCTGGCAATTGCAACAAACTTTTGAGTGGCCAAAAAAAACCGTATGTGGGTTGCAAACAATGTGAAGACCCTTTTCTTCTCTTTGCAACTTCTCCCCCAGATTTGATGATTTCTCCTTGATGGCAGGGCTCTGCTCTTTTCCTTTGTAACTGAAGAAGCTTATTGCTAGTTTGTGGGTTTCTGAATAAGTGTCACCCTTTATTGCTCATGTGCAGCAATGATATTAAAAATAAACCAGCCAGTTGTCATAGATCAGGAACATGCATATGAATTAGAAACAGACAGTAAGCAATATCTGGGAAAATCCATATCATCAAAAGCTTAGAGTGTTGTAGTCTAGTTCGGTTAGGTCACAGGTGAAGCTTTTTGAAAATAGGATCAATAAATAGGTTTGTATGAACTGTGAGTGTATTTTTAGTGAAACAAATTTTAACTTGGATTTAACCATTTTCCTGTAGAATCTGAAGCCTGAGCCCCGCCACGCTGAGTTACTGCAGGAAAGGCAGGAGAGGAAATTGAGCAGAAATGAGCTATAAACAGAAATGAAACTAACTCGATTATTCTAAGTCCCAAGCCTGAACATAAAATGGGTGCCATTAAAATATGGAAATTTTACACCATGGTCATTTATCTTTCTCTTGGCAAAGTCTGGGGAATTCAAAATATTCCCCCCTCATAGAAAGTTCGAAAGAACTGATGCTGACAGTGAATATTCAGCATTGAATGCCATCTTCTGCAGAGGATGAGAAACCCTCATGATGACAATACAGGCTATTTATATATATGTATAAAGCAATGTGTTACCTCTACTGAGAGCTCAGCTCTGTGCAGAAGGACTCTGGTGCTGAGAGCTTTTCTTCAACTGGGAATGCGATGTGAGGGCTGTGGGAGAGGCTTGGAGGGGTTGCAACAAGATCTAACCTGATGTCAATGCATCTCAATGGTTTATCTGCTCATATGAGTTGTGCAACCCATGAAGTGAAGGTTTGTTTTCCTCATCCATATGACAACCAGCTTGCCAAGGGAGGTTGTCTACTAATATAATAAATGCCTAGAATAAGGGGCAGTTGGCAACCAGACTGTGATTCTGTGAGTAAACTATGTGTTGCTCCATATTCTGGGCTAGTGGCAAAGTTACTCTCTGCCATGGAAAAACTCAATGTATGAGGTAGTGCAGCCAACACTGATTTTAACACAAGTCTCATCATATTTCTGTTTTTTTTTTCTTAGAGCTGCAGAGAAAAGTAATTGAGTGAGAATCTTAGGTTTTATTTGAAAAAGGAAGGACAGCAGAGGAAAAACTCACAAGGTGATGCACATGCATCTTAATGCCTCAGAATACAGACCAAAAAAACCACCACAAAACAAACAGTGAAGAAGGGATTGACTGATCTGCTAAAAATCTCCTACTTTTAAACTAATTTCATTATTTCTATTTTGTAGGCATATCTGCTGAGTGTTTGACAGCTTTGGGCAATTCAGATGCTGCAGCAAGAAACCAAATGGAAAGCAACAAGGGAACCTGAGTTAGTGAGCTACATTGTCATGGGCATTCCTACCAGCCCAGGTAAAAGAGCAGTTTGGCTGCATTTGCACACTGTTTTTAAGCTAGCATCTGTGTTTATGGACACTGGGGGAGCAGCTCCACACCAGCTGGATGCAGGCCAGGGTGCGGCTGCTTCAGCTGTGGCCGTGGCTGGAGCCAAACCCAGCCAAACCTGGCTCCTCCTTGCACTGGCCCTGGTGCACATGTGGTGTGCTGGGAGCTTGTGTAAGACATTGGGGCTTGAAAAATGTGAGATTGGGAAAGGGCTGAGGGGACAAGCTGGGGTTACAGAATCTCTTGGAGATTTCCTTGCATGTAAAAGGCCAGAGACTCCTTGCAGGCTTGCCTGACTCTGCAGAGCTGCTCCTGCAGGATGAGCTTGGGCAGAGGGCACCAGCCCCCTCCACCAGCAGCAAGCCATGAGCAGTATGTCTGGCCTGTGGGAAACATGAGTTGCTTGGTCCACAACTAGTGACTGTACTGGGTCTCCCTGTGACAGCTGGTGGTGGTCCTGCCTGCCTCTTGGACACATTGCTATACCTCTAGTGCCCATCTCCATGGCCCCTGGACCGCACGGTCCTGCTGGGGCCAGAGAGGATGCTTGCCTGTGACAAGGGAAAAGTGGGGCTGCTGGGTGAGTGTTCCCCCTTTTCCACTCAGAAGGCACAGAGACACCGGCTGTGGGATCCCTCTCCAAGCATGAAATGTGGCAAGGGAAAGGGATGGCTACAAACAGGCCTCAGCCAGTTTGGGTAAGGAAATGAACTCATGGTCAGTAATGATATCAAAAGGACAGTAGAAAAATTACAGCTGCGAGCCTGGAATACAACACAAACACAAAATAAACCTTAAAAGCCCCCAGAGRGAACTGCAGAGGTGCCTCCACCCTTTTAGGTTGTCAGCAAACTTCTCAATGGCAAAGAGAGTGGAAGGCATCGAAATGCACTCAGAACTCTGCATCCCTCCAGGCTCATAACGTATGCACCTCGTAACTYAAGAAACGCAGGCACCAGCTCAACGGGCAGACAACATTTTTTAACCTCTTTCTGTATCTTTTTTTTTTTTTCAATAGGAGAAAAGAGGCAATTGGACTAATATATTACTAGGGTTCATTAATTTGTCTCCTCAGATGGCAAGATGATTCACAAACTCATACTCAGTTTTTTTCCAAGTGGAATAATAGATTTAAAATTTTCCTTTCACAAACAAAATTCATGGGGCCAGAATTTGACAGTTGCTGCTGGCAAGTCTCTTCCAATGAAAATAGGTGTCCTTCACATGCCGAAACGCTGTGCAGAGCCAGAGCCTGTAAGCAGAATGCTTTGCACTTCTAAGTCTTTCTGAACAGGGGCCGAGATCACTAAATCTGTAACATAAGGACCGTGTTCTGAATTACAGCACAGTGAATAATTGGCAGCGACTGACTTGCCTAGTGAACGTTACTGGCCTTCCAAGTAGACTTGCCCCAACATTCCTAAATGCGTTCAATGTGAGCTGCTCATGCACAGATGTCTGTGCATCGCTTTGGCTTTGCTAGCTCGGTTGGAAGCAATTAATGATGTTAGCGTTTGATGCTCAAAATTCAGGCTGCAGAAGTCTCAGGAGTTCCTTTCCTCCCTCAGAGCGAATGGTTTGTGTTGTTTCAGAGCCCCAGTTAAAGGAAGCATTCAAGCATGTGCTGATCAATGGACGGGGCCTAAAGCAGGCTCCCAGGGTAGATGTGCGCAAAGCGGAGTTTGTTTTTTCCTGCAGCATCTGCTGACGCTGCCCCATCCTGGCTCACAAGCCTGCAAGTACACTCATCAGCCAAACTCAGTGCTCCAGGCAACTTCCTTACCAAATTTGCCAAAGACTGATGTTCCAAAAATTGCATCTTTCAGTTCTGAATAAAGGTTGTTGTTTATAGTCCTCATTACTGTGTAATAATGTGAAAAATGTATAAAACATGTCAGTGCTGTCTTTAAGTCTTTGTTTTTGACAAGTGGAGCTCATTTGAGACTCGAAATGCTCAGAAGTCCATGGATAGATTCCTGACTCCCTGCTCAAACAAGCTTCGAATCAAGATCTGCGTGTCTTGGACTACATCTCCACTGTCTTGTAACGGCAGTCTCAGGACCCCCATCAAGAGGGGCTGCGCCAGCCACCCTTACTCCTACCCTCTTTGGCACGATCGGAGGTACAGCCCGCACACATGCTCCAGGGGACATGGGAATACGTGTCCAAACACAGCCTCACGATGACCTGCCAACAGGCAGTCTTGCAGAAGCAACCGGCCAGTGGTCACCATGGCAGCCAAGTGACTCGGAGATGCACGGGCTGCTGAGTCCATCATCCTTCAGAGCTATGTAGACATAGACTATGAGATTAAATGCCAAAATTGCGGGGAAGACAGATGAGGATTTGAGCCCACAGTCTACTGAGAATGTAGCAAAGCACTTAAGCAAAGCAACAGTCCAGCAAAGCACTTAGCATGCACTTAACTTTAAGCCTGTAAGCAATTCATTTTTCTGTATTCATAACTATAAGAAATCAAAAGAAGAAAAGCTGTCCTATATTACATTGGGGAGCAGATTCATAAGCCTGCAGTATAATGTTCTGAGGATGGCCATATATTTTCCTTCCTTATTGAGTGAAATGAGACCTTCCAAAGCTTTAAAAATGTCCTGTTGATAATTATTAGATTGATTAGTAGTTACTGAGAAGGAAAGCAAAACGATGATTGGATCTTTATTCCTCAAAATCTGTCAGGTGAACAGCCACTCTCCTTCCCCAGTGCTCTTACCAATGCTCCCTTGTCATACTGCATACCACGAGTCTGTTAATGTATAATACTGAAAGAAACTCCAGCACTGTGCAGCGTACGATCCATCTTTGTATATTTAAGCTGTATGAGTCACAGTGCATTTAGAGATCTCCTTCCATGTAAGTGTGATCTATTTACAAGCATGCGTAGGTTTTCAGAGTTTCACAATAGCTGGCAGAAGAGCATAATTTATCTAAAAACTCTCATTTTGTTCTGGCCTATTTCCTAGTCATGTGAGCATAGCTGGTTTTTTTTTTGAAAATATAGCGTCTGACTCCAAATTCAAAGTAAAACTTTGATCCTGCTCTATCTGAGGTGCTTCGTTTTCAAGAAACTTTCTCCTGTCAGGCCTTTGACATTCAACACCAGGTGTTTTAATGCAGAATAAACATGAATTTCATCCTTGTGTTTCTTGTAGAAGCTGGTATCTCCATGTACTGTGCATATTTCAGAAGTCGAGGACATTCAGGCAAATAAAAGCCACCGGATTGTGCCTAACACTAAGCTGGTTCAGAATATAACTTTTACGAGCCTCACAAGATTAATTTAGACTCAGAAATCTTTATTATCCTCATTCCTTTGTTGAAAGTAATAACCAAAACCACAAACTACCATCAGAAGAACCACCCAAGCAGTGAATTGGTCACTGGCAGATCTTTTACATTAGACCACTGGGGCTAAATTCCGTTTGCCTTTCTGTGCCCGATGTTCTTATTGACTAGCTCCAGGCAGCTGCCTGCTTATGCCTTATTTAGGTCCTATGAATCACTCTCTGAGGCTCCCCCACTGCCATAAGRAGATAGGTGAAATTTAGGCTGCAGGTTTTTCTACACCTACTCAAAGACAAGGATGATTTCAGTGCAGCTGTGAGTGTGGGGCTAGGTCCACACAGCTGCTGTCTCCCTCTTCACTGACCTGTTTGCACCTACCCTTTCTTGCAGGTTCTCCATCTGTGTGTCGTAGCAGTGATGTTCTCTTGGATAACAACAGCAGGTGAAGGCCTCCCTCTTTGCCTTTTCCTCCTGAATTGTATCAGATTGTGTAAAGCAATGAGCTAAATTAGGAATATGGAAGTTCCAGGGGTATATGGAAATAAAAGGGATTTGTGTTGCTTTGTGAAACATTTTGAGATGTATTGTTGGAGCATGCTATATACAAGCTAGGTGCTATTATCATTATCAATAACTGGCAATTCAGCCCAGAAAATAAATTCAACAAATGTAGCACTGTGCAGAAAAGTGGAGCTCTCACTTTTCAAGGCTTTGCAGATCACATTTACATTCACAAGAGGTGCMCCTAGAGTATAGGTGCCCCACAGATTGAGACTAGCATTAAGTAAAGAATTACTAAATAAAGAACTGCAATGGAGCATCACCAATTATCTCTATATGCAGTAGTGGACAGGCTGTATGGTGCGACTCAGATATAGTCACTGATTATTCACACCAGCTACCTGACTGGACACACTGGRTTCTGCTTAGACCCCATTTCTGGGCGTATTTCTGGGGTGTAGGAGGACGCAGTAATCATTTGTAGGCAGCTCTTGTCCAAGTACAGAAGGGGGATGCATCTTGGGTGTGTACCTGGACCAAGATGCTCAAAAGCACTCACAAGTCCAGGAGTTCACACACAAGCTGTGTAATTTTTTTATCAAAAGAAGCAATTTCTGCCCTGGGGTGCATACTCACACCTCATACTTTGGAATTTGCTCCTGTGTATCTGATAGCAGAATTTAAAAGCAGCACAAATTTGCCAAATGAGAAACCATAAAGAATCCCTCTCCTGGGGCAGCAGCCTCAAAAATCCCATGAAACGGCTCTGTGAAAGCCTCCTGCAGCCAACTTTGCAGATAGTCCCTCTCTGTGGTTTCAGGCAAGTAAGAGCTGTACAGTTCTCACCCTGTTGAAGTAAATAGCAAATACCTCAATGACTAAGTGCAGCCAAGATTTCACCCAGGAATTTAAGTGCTACAGCACTATAGCTTCCTTTCCTGACAACTGGGAGAGATGGACAACAGCTTGTTTGGGCATATTTAAAAACAAACTGTTGAAAGGGAATATGAGAGTGTTGCTAAGACCCTTCAGGCATGTTCCTTATTTGTGCTATAAAACCTGACTCAGAAAAGCGGGAGGATTTGTTTCTGAAGGTTAATGCTCTTTCCTTCATACCCAGCAATAGCACCATGCTGTACTGCTTGGAGGAGCCACTTCGGGGAGTACCTCAGTCATATTTTGCCAGGAATAGGAAGGCTGATTTCACTGCTGCTGTTAGAATTGCTCCCTCCCTGCACACTGTTGAATCATTTGTGCTGATGAGGATGTATTTTGGGGTATGCCTCCTCTTGTACAGAGATGTCTTTTGCTTTTTGGTAAGGATCATCTGTGCCACATGACAGGTACTTACAATTGGGGGTAAAGTGACCCAGAGCCTTCATTCAGGTTCTTCCTGCAAACCATATTTCTAGCTGATCTGCTTGAGCACTTCGTCAGGAGGATGAAACTGTTCCATAGTTTGTTTCCCTGATATTTTTCAGAGAGTCTCTGTAAAAGTTTCTGAGACTGAGGGTGTTTCTCAGACAGGACAGAGCTTACCTGCATACAGACCTTCATAGTTGCTGGTGGTGCTACCTCCTCTGGGTTGTGAAGAAGTGCTTTGGTTAGAGTGGGATGAAGGAAAACTCCATCTCCTTCTCGTGAGCACATGTGACCCTGAGGAGTGAGATTTAACCACAGGAATTAGGAAAGGATTTTCTGAGACTGCCTTGTTCAGCTTAGAGGTATGTCACTGGGACAACTCCATGGCTAAGGTATTGGAATGACTGTAGCAAGGCCATCACATTCAAGTGATGCTGAATAGAGGAAACGTTGGCTGGGCTATGGTGTCCTGGCTCACATTTATGTACTGCCGTCAATCTTGGGGGTATGCAAACACACATCTGGTTTCTCTAGAGAAATGTACCCAGGCCAAACCTCAGGCCCCATCTAGGTGAGAACATTGTTATATCTGAATCTTGAGCAAAACTTGATAACATACCTTAAATATTTTCCTTTGCCACACCACTTTTAAAATAGATCTTACCAGGTAGAAATGTGCAGACATGTTTTTACTATTGAGGAGAATTTAACATTGGAGCAATTTATTTAGGGATGTGTCTCTCTTGGTCAGGTCTGTATATGGATGTGTTCAACAATAAGTTTGAGACACGATGCAGAGATCAGCCCCTGAGATTTTCTGTGTCACATGAGATCCAGCTATATGATTTTCAAGTATCCTTCCATCCTCAGACTCTACATCTATGTCTTCCTTGTCCCAGAGAGAAAAAAGGCTTGAACATGTGAATGGCACACCTGTTGGCATGTACACACTGTGGATAAAATAGGTTGGGGCCTGAGAGACAGAACCCTTTGTATTTCTCTGTCTGACTTGATTTTTTATATATTTTCCTTGTATGTTATATACTTCTCTTTTCCCTCTTCTGTGCTCTCATTGCACACCAAAATGTGCTTTTCTTTACTTTCCTTGGTTTTGAGAATTTTTGTATGGACATGAAAATTTTGCAACAGTTGGGTAGGATTTGGGTCGTTCTTGCAAAAAGGTAGGTCTAGTCCAAATCTACCCATCTCCATTCAGATAGCCGAGCATGTAATTCATATGAGTAAGATTCAAATGCAGCTCATAATAAGACTGCATGTATGCCAGGGAAGGGGATGGCCTCCTTTAGGTGGCCTCTTTAGTTTGGACTAGATTCCCCATTTTAGTACTGCGAGTCATTTTAACATGTGAGTTTTGTTGTGTCACTAGAGGTGGTCCAAAACCAGAGTGTCTGATCTGAGAAAAATTTGTAAAATATTGGCTCGGGCCAAATTGGCCTGAAAACTTTTTTCCTGTCTTTCCTACTTACGTTCAGGAGCTGCAGCAGTCCCACCCTCCTATCCTGCCCTGCAGACAGAAACACTGGGGCTTGTCTCGGTCCTCCCAGGACTTGGCTCTGCAGCTGGGAATCAGGCAGCTCCATCTGAGACTCTTGAGGGATGCCAGCATCCCTGCCCTGACCCAGGGAGCCAAGACCTGGTCAGAGCCAGAGCTTGCAAGCTTCTCACTTTCTGGAGTCATTGGGTCTCCAGACTCAGGGCGTGCTGCCTGGCATCCCTCCCCCAGCCCTGCAGGCTGGGGCTGGCTGTCAGAGGCCCTGATGCCAGGGCTACCCTGCTACAAGCAGAAGTCCCGACTGCCGAGAGCCTACGGCAGACCTGGCCGGCTGGGCTGGCCCGGTGTCACGGACCCAGAGTGAGGGGCCCTGGTTTTGCACATCCTGCCCAGAATCCAGGCACAGTTGTGCTTATTTAATTTGGTGAAAGCTTGAATGAACAAGAGATTTTTCAAACAAAAACATTGCAGGAGTAGAAACAAAAGATTTTCCCATGAAGTATAGTTTTGTCAGGAAAATTCCTTGCCATGTTTCCTATGACTACAGGTAGCCTCTAGAGCTAGCAAGATGCTTCTTTTCAAAGAATGCACATAGAGTCTAAGATATGAAGCAATGAGCCCTCCTCACTGGTGTTTCCTATTAGCCACTACAGCAATCTGTATTACCTTTCTCACCTCCCACAGATTTCTGAAAGATAAACTAATCCCATCATGATGGAGCCTGACCAGTCCAGACCAGATGCCCTTAAGAGCAAGGAGTTTCTCTAAGGATCCCTTCTGATCCTGAAAGGTTTGTAATAGAAACCTTTTGTAATTGTGCTAATCTTCAAAGAAGCAATGTGAAAATTCATGATGGGGGACGACAAGCCACAAGAATCGATATTTTAAAAAAATATATCATTTGCCAGGACTGCCAGCTGCTGGCCAGACACTGAATTAGCTGCCTTCTTCAAACAGAGATGTCCCCCATCTGCTGAATAAATGCTCCTTAGTGCACATTTTCACAGCTGAGGTTTGAACCAAGAGCCTTGTGGTCTGCAGACAGCAGGTCCACAAAGACAGCCAAAAAGTTTCTTGTTCTGGACTAGACRGGCAGGAAGCTAAAGCCTTTCTCAGCTGGAAGCATTCTTTGCCTATCTCACAACATCCCTTCCAATCATATAAAAATCTTTGAAGGAGAACATCTCCCTGCAATCCTTCACAGAGCGAATCCACTCAGGCAAGGCATATTTTTGGGAAGGAGCCAGCTTTGCTTGGTGGTCCTGGCTTTTGGCATCCACCATGACTCAGTAGGGAAGACAAGAATAAATAAAATACTATTAAGAGGTACAACAATGTTACCAAATGGGATTGTGCCTTTCCCAATTAGAGTTGTTTTTCCTATCTCCATATGTTGCATATTACAGAGCCCTTTTGTTGGTAAACATATCCATGGCTCCCTGCAGGGGTGCCAGGGCCACTCACCAGCAACTTGGAGACTGAAATTGTGCATGAAGTCCGACATGCCATGCAAAGATGGTCTTGTTTCCATGTGTACTCTACTACAACACAGAGAGGCTCTGAGAAGCTGGAAGCTGCTGGCAGTTGGCACAACAATTCTTCCACAGGTACCTCTCCCTAAAAAAAGGAGGAAGGTTGGGAATAGGCTTAGCGATTTTTGTTTCTTTGTATGGTGGATCCACAATAATAATAAAACAGCTAAAATATTTCCATTGCTCCCTTCTGTCTGGCAATCTCTGAGACCTTAGTAATGACTACAGTAACATCACATTTGTGAGTCAGGCAATGTCATTGCAGTTTGTAGTTGAGATATGAAGAAGCAAAGTGATTTTTCCCAGCACTTAGACACAGGAGCTGGTAACACAGGCTTAACAACTCACTGTGCATCAGCTGATCTGTGTCTGTGCTGCTGATCTCAGCCCACAGCAGATCCAACTTAGCTGCCTTTCTCTGTGGATCAAGTTAAGTTGTTACCTAGCCTTTAGTGGCAGACTTAGAGGTTATAAACACATGTACAGACAGTTACCGTGGCTTAGCTGTTGCGTGATTATCTGCTATATCACGGTAACTCGCTTTTGTGTCTAAGCTTTGAAATCACCTGGCATGTTGTTGGCAGAACAGGCAATAAAATTCCCAAATCTGGGTCCTCGGAGCTGTGCTTTAAGTCCTGGCCTGTCAGTTCATTTAATGCTGCAGCAAACCAGGCACAACTTCGCAACAAACCTTGAGCATGAACCACAGGAGACTGAATTTGCTAGTGTAGGTACAGTATGGGCTTTGAAATAGGATCTGTTTCTGACTCCAGCTGTTATTTCGTTAGCCTTTCCTAGCTAACTGAGTAAAAGCTGATGGGCACCAGAAAATGTCTTTGTCATCTATTTCTCCATTAATTGCTCTGAATGTGTGTGATTCAAGAGTGATGTAAATCATCGTTGCCACCTGACTCTATCTGTTTCTTCAGCAGGCTCTCATGGTAACCAGCAACTACTGTATTTAAAGAATGCACTGTACCACACCTAGTCGGTACAGCGCTTTGCTGTGGAAGAGTGAGAGAAAGAAAGAAAGAAAGAGAAAGAGGTGGAGGTAAAAAAAAAAAAAAAGAAGATGGAACCTCATGTCCTTTATCAGAAGAAGGGAAAGATTAGATTTATTTCTGGAGTGACTATGAATACCAGATCAGCTAACTGCAGTTTAGGAGGTCTTTCTATACAGTCTACCCAGTCCCAGTTATTTTAATTCTGTGTTGCCAGCTGGCCTCTGCAGAAATCTATTCAGGGTTCAATTCTAAACAGTAATGTTTGGGAAAAGTACAATCTAAAACAGACAGATCTGTATGTGTTTAGGTTTTGCTTTCTTTCCACTTTTAAATATTAAAAATTGACTCCAGCTGTGGGGTAAAGTAACGCCCAACCTATAAAGACACTGACAAATAAATCACAATGCAATTTGCTGTGCATTTTCTGAGGTCTAAACACCAGCTCTTGAAAGGAATTTTCCATGATTACATCTTGGGAAGATATCTTCACTATCAACAACTCATTTGACTTTTATACTTCTTAAAAGTCATCACATTCCAGCAGGGCCAGACCCTGCCATTAATTCTCTGGCATGTATCTCAGGAGTTAACTGAGCTATCTGATGTTACTTAGGACATATGCAAAGCTTCACTATCCCTATCTAGCATGTTAACCAGAATAGCTACCTTGTGTTTTTATAATCCACTTTTTACAAGGGTAGATCGCTGATCGACTGTTCAGCCCTTTTAGCTGATCAATTCTGCTTGGGTCGACTTCTTTGCTGTGTCAAGTTTAGGCAGTCTTGCCTGAAGTTAAAGCTTTTATTACTGTTCATCTCAAAATCACTGAATAGCAGAAGGTTTCCCGCTTCATCAGGGTGCAGCCCAGAGAAGTCAGGTTTAGCTCCTGAATTCTGATCTGGCTCACCCTGGCTCATTTTGTGGCCCGCAGCAATCACTCCTGCCTGTCCTACATTTCCTCCTCAGAAAGGGCTAAATATTTTGTGTTCGAGAGAGGAAGAAGACAACAGAAATTCCACCCTAAAGGCACGACACTTCTTTTTTTCAGGGAGCAGCCATTAATCCACAGAGTCCCCTTCATCTGCACAGTCTGGGTAATAATCTAGAAATAGCTCCGATGTTGATATCATATTTTTAAAATTATAAATTAACTTACAATTGAAAAAAGCTGGCTTTGAGCCAAAACCCCTTGAACTATCCTATTTCAATTATTTACAAAACATTAAAAAAAGAAAGTTTCTGGCCATTGCCCTGTTCCTGCCAAAAGTTGCAATGTAAACTTTTTTGTGGGGAAAAATAATTAAAGCAAAAATTCCTGACCAGCTCTGCTCTGCCTGGCATTTCACTGGCGCTTACTTCAGATCTGCAAGTTGGTCTCCCCTTCAGAGCCGGCCTGCGGAAAGCCTGTCCCCACCAGGGAGAGGATTTAAGAGGTTCCTGCTGTTCCCTGCCTCCAGCTACGCTACTGCTGCCTCTGTGGCATTGGCTCAGTGTTTTCTGTAGTTTTGTTCTGAACCAGATCAGTGAAAAATAAAAAGAAAAGGCTCTGCTAAAGTATGCTTTTGTTTCTACCGGATCAGTTCCCTGATCTAGCCAAAGTTTTGCATTTTCCTAATGAGGGGAATGGGAAAAAAAATGCTGGTGGAGATGCTTGGAGCCTCCTGCACATCTGCCTGGTCACTGGAGGAACCCTAAAGTACCACCTCACTTTTAAAAGACATCACTGGGCCCACAAACAAGTTGTTCTTGTCCCAACACCTTTGCCCTCACACCCGCACACAGGTTCACTTGTGGGCAATGTCAGACCATTCTTCAGAGCATCACCCTCCACAGGTTCAGCTGAATCTTTTTGTTGGGGTTACTGGACCTTCTTGCCCTCAGGAGGAGTGCGCTGAAGAGCTCCTCTTTATCTGAAAATCCAAAACAGGGAAACAAGGGCATGTTCTTAAGCTGAATAGAAACTACAACATAAGAATGAGGCAACTACGAGAAAGACTTAAAGGCCCCAAAGCTGTTGCCAACAGCAAGAGTTGCAAAAAAATCCAACCAAACCAAAAAGGTTTCAGTGAATGCAGCTGATGTCGAAGGTGAAGAAATCCTACCAAAAAGGCTGGAAAATAAGAAGTTTTAAGCAGATGCACAATGTAATTAATAGTAACAAGGAGACAGTGCCTTAGGACAAAGCAGAGGGGAATATATGAAGTTTATTGCGGTGGGTTAGACGTTTCATACAGGAGGGCCTAATAAAACTTGGAGAGTCAAAGAATTATCAAAAGCAATCTCTGACCAGAAGCAATTGACTTTCAGTTGTGGCAATATTGCAGAGTTAAGATAGATAAAAATACCTGCCTTTAAAAGGAGTGAGGGGTGGAGAAAGGGTCTGGAAATTTATAATTTAGACAGCATTGTGATGATTTCCAGTTATTCAAATAAATGCATTTATTTAGGAGCACCTACGTGGAAAAAATGTGATAAGAAAGAGGAACATGGAATTGTCAAGAACAGATCACATCAAAGTAATCTATCTTCCCTCTTTGAAAAGAAATGGACATCATGGAAAGGGGGAAGTAGATGTGATCTATCTCGACTTTAGTAAGATTTTCGACATTTTTCTATATGATGTTCTCATGCAGAAACTAGTCAGTCTGGTCTAGCTGAAACTGCTATGGGGAGGATACACAAATACTTGGAAAATGTAATTAAAAAGGTACTCAAAAAGTAGTTCTCAGGAATTTGGTGACAAACAGAAAAAGTCGCATGCATGAGGTTTCATAAAAATCTGTCCTAGGCTTGGTTCCGTTCTGCATTTTCATGAATGACTTGAATGGTGGAAAAGCAAATGTGCTTGTGAAATTCACACATGACACCACGCTGGCAGGCTCTTTGGGGGCCAGGAGAAGAATCTAAAATGATCTTGATAAATTGAGAAATGGTCTGAAAGCAATTAGGTGAAATTCAATAAAGGCAAGTACAAAGTCCTAGACTCGGGAAGGGAAAAATCTATCACACAAAGACAAAATAAATGCAGGAATGTCTCTTTCTAAAAATAAGGCAATTTTTGAAGCAGAAAGGACTCAAAATTGCAGTCCAATTTTCATGAATCCTGAGGGCAACGAGAGTGTCAGGTAATGAATGGGCACTCCTCTAAGACTTTAGCCTTAACTTTTCACCTACATGAAAGATCACAGAAGTTCTCACATTTCCATTTCCTAAAAGACAGGGAAAGGGCAATAGGCTGGATTTGTTCTCCCCTGGTGCCGGGAATCTTCCTTACTGTGCTACTGCTATAAGTTAAGGTGTATTTGGAAACCCCAGGAGGAAAGAATGAGGAAAAATATATGCTTTTTGTTTTCTTCATAAGTATCAGTACATCAATATCAGTATTAAGAGCCTCTCTATTTTCCTGGCTGATCATATCCTGCCTGGCCACATGGAGTTAAATCAAAGCAGGCTGTTAGTGAGAAACTAGCAGGAAATGAAACAACGTAAAGCCATAAGTAAGTATAAATGTCTAAGGTCCCATCACGGAGAATACCAAGAGTCCCTGAGAAAGCAACGGGAATCAATCGATGAGAAAATGGCCCTTTCTGTGGCTCTGAGCACTCGTGAGGTTTGTTACCAGAGGGACATTTTCTTTCCTGGTGGGGAGGCACGATGGCCACCACAAGAAATCTTTGTCGAACAACAGCTCTGTGACGGCTTATTCTGCCCCGATCCCAGCATGGGGTCAAAGAAGAGCAACAGGCCAGGAGGACGCTGGTGTGGAAGGCAATGTGGGCAGGGGCATCTGGAAAGAGCTGCTGCAGGACAGGCAGCCGCCTGGGAAAGGGGCTGCCTGCCCTCTGCCTGCGCGCGAGGAGGCAGGAGCTGGTGCTCTCACTCTCCTCTGCTGCTCTGCAGCCCTGCGAGGACGAAGAGATGAAGCTTCGTTTTAATGGTGTTAAGGATCTGGACTCCCTCAGGCCTGTTTACAGTGACAGCATTTTACATATCCTTACTTACACAGAGAAAGGCTAATTTGGCTTTTAGAGCTGTTGTCACTAAGGGGGCTTCTCTGGTCAGCACGGTGGGTTGGTTCACCAGAGGGTGACCCCGGGAGGCTTTCCTTGCAAAGCAGGATGCGCTGCCTGCACCTTCCTCTGCTCTCCGGGGAGCGGGGGACCTCTGCCTCCCCCACTCTGTGAGGTGGGGCTCTGCATCTGCTGTAGTTTTAAAAAAAAGCATTCTAGTGGATATAAAGGGCGTAGGCATTTCAGAGACCTTGGGAGTTAAGTGGGTGTAGGAGAGAGCGTGTATGTCCTACACAAACCAGCTGAGGGCTATGCAGAAAGAAAGGGAGAGACGGTGCAGCGCTGGAAAACCTGAGCAAGTGACAGATGTTCTCCCTCTTAGTAAACGAGTAAGCAATAAAAGAAAATAAATACAAATTCACTGTTTTAACTCAGAGTCAGCTCTTGCTGTCTTCAGCATGAGGGCTGTTCCTGGGCACGGCAGCCTTCAGCATCATGCAGTTTTAATGATGTCTCTGCAGGCACATAGACAAATTCTGAGGAGGTCGGAGATTTTATACAGGAGGACACATGGGTTGCTACTGTCTCCTTTGTAAGCTTTAAGAAATTGGTGGCAATTTTGCAAACAAGCTAAAGATCTCAATATTAATATGCCACTTAGAGCCACTCAGCAAGTAACGCCCGCTTTTCCAAGGATGGCAATTGCTTACAATAAAGGCTTCCATCAAAAGCCCAAACAATCTCAGTATTAAATCCAACTACTCTGCAACTGGCACTTTTTTCTCCTTGTCATTATGCTGTAATGGCAAAATAAAGACAATATTTTACCTTTTATTAATTTCTCTGTGTTTGATTAAATTATCAGTATCGTAAAGGCTATCAACAGCCCACCCAGAGAGAACCAGGTTCATGACAACATGACTGGCTGATATAAATGAATTGTGGCTGTGCTGTGAGAAGTGACGATGTTAAACTAGTATTTGCTGTCTGAAGAGAGACGCTATTTGCAGAGGAAACTCATTCCTGTGCAGAGGTGTTTAAATGTAATTCAAGCACTTAGGATTTTGCGGATGGGTGATTTTCACTCTGTGTGTATTTACTTTCTCTCTACCAGCTGAAGAAGGAGATCATTGCTGTCAGCTCTGAAGTATCGAAGTGCCTTTGGAGAGGGAAACATCACCTGTGGCTCCCGTGTTTGTTGCTAGCCTCCCATGGCCCTGTGCTCCAGCATGGCAGGTAATGGGGACACCTGCACCTACGGTTGGGTTTTCCTTGCTGCCAGCGAATGTTGCAGGGGTAGAGCTGAGGGCATTGAGTGAGGACCACAAGGCTGTAGCAATGCTTGTAGCCTGGCAAAGAGACACTGTGGATTCATATGACATATAAATGGAATAAATTTTACTTGCAGTTGTGGGTAGGACAGCACTGCAAAGCAAACACCAGCCTTTCTTCTTATAGCATCCTTTTCCATGTCCAGGTTTTCTGGGTTTCCACCATAAACACAAACATATTGCCCCTCCTAGCTGCAAAATGTGAGAAATCCAAGTGTAGGAGTCAAGCCGAGCCTATCAAATGCTATGGGATTTAGGTTTCCTAAATTCTCCAGCTGAGATCATGGTTATATTCGAGGACCATGCTGTCCCTGGAGATACGGCACTTCAGGCTGTTGTGCCTTTGCTTGCCAACTCTAAAAGAAAAAGAAGGATAAATTAATCTCTTATGTGCTGAGGATGTGTTCAGTGATCCACCTAGCTTGGAAGGAGCTTACAAAAAGGCTCAGTTCTACGAATGTTTATTGTTACATTACTGTGACATTGTTCTGACAGAAAATGTTGGCTTCCTATCAATTAGCTAAGAAAGAGAAAAACGTCCTAAACCAGGCTTTTAATTCGAGGTTCTCCTCTGTCTTTTGAGGAGCAAGTAATTACAACAGCTTCTACTTTTATTTACTCAGTTGCAGCCAGTGGAGTTTTATGTAAGGAAAAATGTCACGAGTATGACCAAACAGATCAGATAATCCCTTGGTCTCCCTGCTGACAGGGTGAGGTCAGCRCTTGCTTTAGCCCTTGCACCATACCAACTGCAAATTATTATTACCATAATCTTTTTTGCCTCCTGCAAAGTGCATCCACGTGGCAAGATGCTGAGTACATCGAAGTCATTTTCAATGTTCCTTTCCTTCTGTGCTCTCCTGTCTCTGCTTCTCTGTCCCTCACCACACTGTCCTGAGAGCACTTTTTGTCAACTGTAAATGTGGAATTGTATGTGAAGCTGAGACTTCGTGATTTTGAAGTATCTGCTTTTGCCTGTAGGAAATCATTAAATACCACTGATTGGCTAGAGAGGCAGGGGGAATGTCAGTATTTGTTGGTGTATACCTCATAAATCATCAAGTAACTCAGAGCTGTGAGACTGTATAAGTGCCTATGCTATATAGGCGAATGTTGCTGCTGAGATCTCTGCTCTCCCCTGCTCTGCTCACCCCTGGAGGTACCTACTGCAACTTTCCATTCCTCAGCATGGACAGACATCCTATTCAGGATCCAGCTGTGTTGTTGGAAAAGATGCTGCTGACAGGTGTCCACGTTCTTCATCACAGCAGCTTGCTTGTGGGGATGCAGGTGGAAGTGCTTTGTAGCCTAATCCCAGCATTGGCTCAGGCCAGCAATTTTAACTGTTTTAAGTCACACAGGATGATTTGGACTGTAGGAGTCACCCAGGATGGTTTGGACTTGCCTGCTTGGAGGGAGGGGGGTGCTCACACCCCCATCGGTGCTAACAAGAAGGGAGGACAGCAATCACAGCTGCACCCAGAAAGGCAGGCTGCAACCTTCAATCTGAACAAGTGCACTGGCTTAATGGAATCCATTTAAAGCTGCCATAATTAAGCTGATGCATCTCTGTACATGCAAAATAGGTGTGAAGTCTCACCTGGGCTTGTTACAGTTGCATTACATTGGATTTCAAGCACATGAGAAAAGAGCTTGCACCTTCCCTGCACTGGCATCTTTGGACACTTTTGCAATACTAGCAACTGAGCCCAATGTTAATGTTGTTTGTTGGCCTTGCAACTGGAAAGAGACACCAGTGGGACGGTTTACACTGGGAAATTACATCATGTTAGAACATGTTGCTTGGGACTCCTGGTGACTACCACAGTGTAATTTCCCGTCATAAACAAGGCCTGTGAGACAGCTGTTGGGAGGCCGAGCATCAGCGGACTGGGCTGATCCTGCTCCCGTCTGAGCTCCTTGGGCAGCTGGTGACTCAGCCACATGCCGCAGGCGCTGCAGCCAGGGCAGGGCTGAGCCCCAGCCCTCAGCATCATTCCAATGGCATGGTGCAGGCACGCTGTGTAGTTTTGCTTACTGGCTATAAGTGCCAACAAGGTTTTTTTTTTTTTTTTTTTTTTTTTTTCCTTTTTTTTTTAATGGCCTCCAGAGAACTAGATCATGCTTTTTTTTTTTTTTTTTTAATAAGCAAAATCTCCCCTCTTCTCCTAATAACTTTGGCAGACTGCAACCAAGATCAGAATAGGAAAGTGTTGATTAAGAAGCTGTGTATGCTCAGTTCTGTGATTGAATGGGCAGTCAGTGCTTTTAGGCAAGGATAAATATGGCAAAACATTGTGCAGGCTTTGAGGCTCCACTATTTAAAATTCATTTGCTCCAAAAAGCAAGGGTTCATTGGCTCCCTGCTGTTAGGCAACTATGAAGAAAGAAAAAATAGCACCTACAAGAACTGCTAATTTAAAATTTAAATGGGAGTCTATGGTTTAATTATGTGTAAGGAAAGGTTAAATACCAAAGAATAGTTGGTTGTATTTCAGATACTAGGTTAATTATTCCCAGGTCATGCCAAAGTGTTCAGTACTCTGCTCATATCTCTTCAGTCATCCTGTGCACATGCTGCATCACTTTACACAGGGCTTTGGTGAGGGGTGGTGGTTGTGGGACTTCTCACAGCAGATTCTTAAGCAAACTAGAAGTAACATGTTATTTTTGCATACTGTAGTGTGTGCATATTTTATAGGGTGAAGTAGGAGATTTTTACATCAAGATAAGGGTGACTGTAAGCAGAAAAATCTATAAAACTAACTATTAAAAAAAAAAAAGAAAAAAAAAGTCTTCAGCCAGATCGGCTCATGTCTCTGATTWTCCACAGGGCTGCAGGATTGCAAGAGCTGAAATGAGAGGAGGGAAGGAGTGTGCAGCCAGGGCCGGGGCAAGAGGGATCTGGAGAAAAGGAAAATCTCTTCCAGTAGCAGTCGCCATTAGATTGCTCTAAGTCATCTGTGAAACCTCAGGACCAGTCACATCCTTTAGTATCAACTTTTGTTCAAGGACAAAGTTTGGAGAATTGAGAGATGAGCAGAGGAAATCTGGATTATCTTTGGAATTGAGAAATTTCAAACATTGAAAGGTCATAAATCGGGGACAGTCCTTGACATCTGAGATGGCAGGAAGACCACTTTGGACAGAGGGCTCTCTTTTGGTTCAGCACAATGCTTGGGCTTGCTTCATACACATCTCTTGCTTAACTCTACATTGCAGCACTAAAGGTCCTGTGGAAAGCAGACAGTGATTTCAGAGCCTTTGGTGTCTGGATGGATGTCGTGGTTTAACCTCAGCCTTGAAGTGACAAGATTTTCAAGATGAGATGTAGAAAGCTCCTACAAAGCCAGGTCCCCATACAGCATTGCTGTATGAACTACCCAAAATGAAAGCCTATGAAACCTCTTGTCACTTGGAAGTCTTTGTCTATCATTATTCTCCACTGGATAAATAGGAAGCATAAACTGTGGGTAAGAGTTTAGGCCTTGTAAGGATACCAGACTTGAGCTATCCCTAGAGGAGCTTTCTCTTTAGTTAATTTAAAAACACCTCCCTTTCAATTCCTGTGTATTTTTTCCCTCATGGTTAGTATCGCACACAATTTTACTGAAAAGCAGCTCACAATGAACCACTTCAAAGATAACGCTACATTTGCAAAGGAAGGAATTTCTCTCTGACAGTTCAGCAGCACCAGCATGTGCTGGAAAATAAGCATGCACCACCAGACAGTGTGCTACACATGGGGAATCCTAAACAAACAAACTGCTTATAATGTGACCGCATGCAGAGATCTAACACGATTTCGAAGTAGCTGCTTTCAGTACCTTGGAGCATTGAATCAAACTGCACAGAGCAAATAGAAGTCGCTGTTGGTCTCCATGTGAAAATCATTATTAGGGGAAAGAATTATTGTTTTGTCATGTTTGTACAGTGGAGTCTTGCTCTGTGCTGGGGAATTGTAGGTGCTACCAGAATGCAAATTTTTAACAATAACAGACACCAAATATACTCTCCTTGTTGAAAATACAGGGATTAGAGGAATCTGTATTCACATCTTCAGACACCATAAAATTGAGCTACTGGTACAGAACTAATTTATTACAAAACCTCGATACTTGCAACATGCTATTTAAAACCACTGATGTATCTACACAGGGAACGCTTGCAAGCCATACCTGAGGCTGATGGGTGACCTACAAAAGCTAAACTGCCTGGCAAATACTTTTTCCGTTGAAATTTTTCAAATGAAAAATTTGCTTCTCTTCATTCTTTTTTGTTTTTTCTGTGGCAAGACATTCTTTCCTGGACAATTTTCAAATGTTCATTTGGAAACCTGAGACTGAGTTGTGCTTTTTTTAGGTCTAATAAGAAAAAAAAGCACCATTGCAAAAAAATAAACATCCATTTTCCAAGCAGCCTTATCACTGCTATGACTGCTAATGGTAGGAAATTCACATTCAGTGATAGGTAAGGCAAAAATAGCTAAAGGTTATTTTAGCCCACTTTGACCTGAATGTCTGTGCAGCGCTACAAAGCCAATTAAAGTTAGAGTCCAACCCCGCAGCCTGCTGCCCCGACCCCCATCCCCTGCACCGTACAGCTCTGCAGCGTGCCAGGCAGCCTCTCCAGCAGGCTGTAGCAGAAGCTGCTGCGCAGCAATYCCGGCTGAAAGACAGAGTGCCCCAAATCCCTCTTCCCTCCTGCCACCAGGGATGGGCATGTGTATCTGGACTGGGAAGGGCTGTGACACTGGCATGGTGCCTGCCTGTCCATTGCGATTTCTTGTCTCCCATGCTAACCCTGCAATACTTTTAGCAAGCAATTAGAAAAACTTTTTTCTTCTTCTTTTTAGTAGTCTTTGTCTAYATTTGGATTTTCTAAGTAGCAAACTCAGGAGCTATACAAGGTAAATAAATGCAATCTCAGAAGTCCACCACAGGCTTAATGGCATAATCCCTACTTTGCCATTCCCATATCCCAGGACAGAGGGGAAAAGGGAGGATGGACACACACAAAACATTCATCCTGAAGGACAATACAAAAATGGAAAAGACAGGGGGATGAGACAAGACTTTACAGAAATGGCAAACACAGCTTGCATCGAATGTAAGAAGTTAAGGGAAACCTGTTATAGCCTTCAAACTCCAAAATACCATTTCTCACAGAGAATCTAAATCACCCTCAAGGAAAAAGGGAAAAAATAAAACCTCCTCAAAATGTCAAAGACCTAAAATCCTCTCTGGCTTACAGTTTCTATCTGTATCTATCTATCTATCTCAGCTATTTATAAAGCCAATCTCCACGGTTTCTGTCGTACATTTCAGTTACACATGTCCTGAGCTAGCAAACTAGTGGATACAAACCTGATCTATATAACCATGGCAATAAGTGAAAGATACCTGTACACACTCTAAACTGTGCTTATTTGAATAACAAGAATTGCCGCATTTGATTTATAAAGAGATGAGTAGGTTTCTGCATGAAACTCTGCTAACAGTTGAAAAAACCTGTTCCGCTATGGACTGGAAATGGGCTCTCCCCACCCACACATGCATTTGGGATTTGATCAATGACCTTTAGGAGAAACCCACAAAACCTATTCCGCTTAGAAGAGTATATTACAGGGCACAAGAAAACCTTGCAGGCTTGAGATTTGGGTGGAATCCATTTATTCCACATGTGCAAAGACTGGATGAGGAATTGGAGGATCCACAACAACCAAACCGAAACCTCTCCATGTGTTACACACATAAGCCACTCTTGATTGAAATCCTGTAAATCTTTTCCACATATAATATGTTTCCTTGTCTGGTAGAGCTTGATTTCAATTTATACTGCTCTTTTTTTCTTTCCATCATGTTCAAAACTATCATAAACAGTCTGTAAACTCTGTACTGCAAATGGCTTTCTAATAATAAAAAAGGTATTTTCAGAAGAAAGATCAGTTCCTCATGTCTAAGTCGAAAAAGGGACACTGTCACGCAGTCCAAGGTAAAAAAAAAGATCTATTCATCTTAAAATTATTATAATATGGTAAAAAATATAATAAATATAGGAAGGAATGTTCTACAGACTCTAAATAAGGAACCAAATTTCTGGCAAGAAAAGAAATACTTTCCCCAAAGGAAGTTAAAACTCATGGAGCATCCCTGATGGAAGTATTTTCTATATGAGTTGTTTTTAAGAACTTGAATACATATTCTAACAAAACTGTCTAGGTCTAAAAAAACCCCAAATCACAGGCAAAGTATGTATTTTCTCCACTAATGGAGTTAGTTTCTTCTTCAGTGAAGTACTTAAAATCCATTATTTGTCTGAATAAAATGTAACCCCCCCCAACAAATACCCCTGCAAGATCCTGTTTACTTACACTGTGATAGTATTCCTCACCAAAACAAACATCTGCACTTCTGCAGCAAATGCTTCGGGGATCTCTACTTGCTCTTTCAGGAAACATCTGTGTCAATACACCTCAGTGAAGATGTTCTCTGCGAAAGAAATCTATCACCATGTTCCTGATTATTATTATTTACTGTTGTGCTGTCCAAATAATCCCAAAAGTTTATCCCCATCTCTGAAGATCTGTACAGGTTTTGTTTGCTTGGATGGTTTTACAAGGATGAAAGCAGCATTTCCGAAACACTGTAGTGAGTATTGTTGTAGTTAAAGCAAAAAACATTGGACTTTGATCTTTGGCATTTATAAAAGCTAGTTTATAATCAGGGTATCTTATCTGTTCTTAGAAGGCAAAATGCTACATTTATGAAAACAGAACTTCTAAGGAAATAAACCTATTGAATCTTAATTTAAAACGCAAATGCATAAAAAGATTTTATTCTTTGTAATGTGAAGAAAGCTTGTTTCCAATTCCCCAAATATTTTAACAAGCAATATTGTGTATTTACAMGCTTTGCAATATCAATTGACTGGTTATTAAACATATTTGAGCTCTTCCCCTGCTCCCAGCACACTCACACACACACAGACATATGTGATATTCATGTTAACAATTTATTTCTTGGAGGGAAGAAACCAGTGCTTTCTCAGTCCTGTTATCCTGGAGGTTGCCCCAGGTTATTTTAGATTTTATGTTTAATATTGCAGGGATTTTATGGATTTACCAAAATACCATAATTTTTATTTTTAAATCACATTTTTTTCCAAACAGATCCAATCCAGATCRGACCTTATCATACTCTGTTTCAGTTCACTGCCACCATATGTAAGTGTTGTCAAGGCTGTAATACATAAAGTATCTGGCTCCAGGGCTGGTTTCACTGTGGTTTTGGAACACAGATTTTATAATATGCAGTTTCCTTCCTCTGAAGTCAATGGGCTATTCAGTGGAATAAGGTTTCTGAGGCACAGGTCAGATCTTCAAAGCCACATAGGCACCCAAATCCTGTTTAAGGATATTCCACTGATTTGAAGCGAGGTGCCTGCCTTATTCCCTTCAAAGGTGGGGGGATTCCCCAAACCATAGCTAGAGCCAGTTTAAACAGGCACTCAGGCACTCCCCAGGCAATCTCATGACTACTTGTCCCCTAGCCTTACTGCTAGGCCACTAACATAAGACACGGGTGGGATGCGCCCTTCTTTAGGTGAGACTCAATTGATGCAAACAGAGCCATCCTCAGGTTGCTCCAGCTCATGCCTTGGATGAGATTGAAAGACCTGATGGATTTTTTGCCTTTGGATTGCTTGAGTTTCCATGATGTTACTGCATACACATGTGCAGTGAGCTTGCTGCACAGATGGTCTGCATACATGTGTCGCTGGTATGGACATCTGATGCTTCTGGGACACACCAAACTGGCTGAGCAGGAGCAAAGCAGCTGAACAGCACGTAGGCAGCAGCGTTGATAGTGTCCAGAAGCACTGTGCTTTCTGTGTCTTCCTATGAACGTGCGACCTCTGAAGCTGCCCCAAAGCATCGGATCTGCTGTGTTGGTGCGTGGTGACAACAGCACGTGCCTGCAGCAGAATTTATCATCTGCTGCAGCACAGTAGCCACGGCTGTGAAGTCTGGAGAGGTGCCAGTGCACTTGGAGCTATTCTACTGGACCTTCCACCAAAGCTGCTGTACGCCCAGAAACTCAGCCAAATACAGAGAAATCCTCAAAATGAAATTAAATCTCCAAGAGAGAAAAAGAGGACATGTGCTGGAAAACTCAGCTGTATGGCATTTTGACTCCCAGCTCCAGAGGAACATTGCCTTGCTCGGCTGTCCCTTGGGCTCTGGCTATCTTATTTGGACTCGTACTTTCTGATAGATCAATGTTCTCTGACTTCTTGGAATGTGTGTGGACAGTGGCAGATTTAGGGCAAAATTTACAGCAGAATAATGGCTTCAGCTCTGTACACGTTCATTAAGAAAAACAGTTTTGAAAGGGCCTTTGTAGCTACACTACAAAGCCTTGTTGCTTTACATGTTTTAAAAGGTGCATATGACTGGGGATTTAAATCATCAAGCCATCAGGACACAGACTGGGCATGTCTGGTCATACTACAGGTCCTGCCAGAAGACAGGTAAGAAGAGACAGGGAAGAAGCCTGGCTGCAGGTTCCCAAAGGTTTGCCCTTACTCTGAAGAGCTATGTCATTGATTTCAGTAGGAGAAAATAGAGCCCTCATATACATAGATTATAATCTAAAACTTGTTCTGAGCAGGTATTAAACTGGATAATCCAAAGGACAGTTTTGGCTTTCTGGCGTTTGCCAGAGTGGGAAAAAATGTCAGGAAAAAAAAWCACACCAAAATTTTCTTACTACTCATATTTTTTCCCTAAGCTGCCACCAGCCACTGTCTGTTCCCACCTCCTCGGAGACTTCTCATGTTCCTACATAGCCAGAGCTGATACTGCTGCAGTATTTGGGGTCGAGGTCCTGGTTCCACAGCAAGTTCCTCCCCTTGCCCTGGATCCAAGGAAGATGCAGGTCTGTGGACCTGTGCTGGGAAACCCCAGGGAGGTGTAGATTGGGGACGGGGCTGATCCAGGCCTCTCGCAGGCCTGCAGATGTGGAGAAGGGGTGAAGGGAAGGCAGATGGGCACCCCCCAAGGATGGAAGAATTGAGCAGATATTCGAGCAAAACCTCACAGGCAATTTCTTCCAGCTAATCCCTGCCATAATTTTTCCCACAGCAAAGCTGATCCGGTACATCATTTCCATGAGACAGAAGGCAGTTTTATCACTGCTCACTTCTCAGAGGTCTTAGACACTTCCTTTTAATCATATAGTGTATGCTGACATCTGGTGGCATTCAGTAACCAAATCTTCGTTAAACAAATAAGTTTCGGTTTTAAGGAGTCTGCATTCTTATTTTCCCTTAGTTGGGTCCAGAAACTGAGGATTCCTCCCAGACTGTCTTAGACTGGGGATTAGTCCAAAGCACACGTATGGGACTGGCATGGTCCTGGATCTCTTGCGAGACACTTACATGGGYGCTTGCCCCAGGTGAGGAAGGGACTGCCAGCCAAGGGACCTGACTGCATCCGGACACAGTTGTTCCAGCACAAAATGGAGCAAACGGCATCTTACCATTTCCCATTCTGAGCACAGAGAATCACTGCACTAAAAAGGAGTGATGCAAAACTACCATGGGCTTTAGCAGGAACAGAGTCTTAGGTGGTAACACTTCTCCTGTGATTTATTTTATCTTTATTTCAAATTGGAGAAAAAGAAGCAAAATGGCATGTATGAATAGCAAGTGAGATGTACCAAAACCTTGTTTCATGGCAAGTGAGAATAAGTAGCATGGAGTCAGCTGTCATGGTTTAAAAGATATCCATGATGTAGCTGTTCCATTAAAATTTGGATTAAAATCATGTTTAAATTTCATTTCCTCCAGTCCTTATCCTGCTTTTGATTAGTTTTAAGAGCAGTTGATGGTCTTGTGATTTGAAGATTTTGCATTTTAAATTTTGTGTACATGGTCTGGAATTTTATGTAAAATTGTGGGTTTGATCTTTGACCTCTGTTTACTACAGTCCTGATTTGCCACTAATTTGATAGCAAGCCATAAGGGCCTACTGTAAACAAGCTGCTCACTTTACATCGCTATGTTTGGCTCCTAAATGAAGAAGTATGTATGGAATATACTTTGGGTACCGTAGCCTCCTAAAGAAATAATAAAAACCACATCACTGCTTAGCTCTCCAGGTAATGTTTACATTTGGAGAAAATAAGTTGCATGCCTAATAGAGAGAAAATACAATTCTTACCCATCTTAAGTTTGTTTGTTTTAAATTGTTCTTTAAAGCATTTGAGAGCTCAGGCTGTGTCTTTTGAAGTCAGTGGGAACTTTCAATTGGTTTTAAAAGGATCAGGATTAAGCCTAAATTGGTAGGGTCTAAAAGGCAAAAATGAAAATGTCCAAAGTCTACAAATCTCTCACTGATCCACCATCCAGAAAGGAAGGACAAAAGCCTTCTCCAAGGTCTGTAATGTACATCCTGACTCCAGGACTCCTGTTTTTCGTACATTTGTAGACTTCAAGATGGAAAGCAACTTCCAGTCAGGACTGTAACTGATAGCATATGGAGTAGGACATACTTGCACCATGGACTTGTAAAGCTGCTGGGGGAAGGGAGGTGAAAACTGCTTGTAAAAATCAATAGACTGTCTGCGCACATCTTCCACAAGTTGTCCTGTGCTAACACTACAAGGTATACCCTTGCCTGCAACCCACCCCGAGCAAATTCCACAGCTCACAGGTTCAGGCCTTCAGGTATGGTCTTACACACAGTAACTGACCCAGCAAAAGTCTGCTGGTGGACATTTAACTCAGAAACATTTCTGATCATCCTGCACAAGCTTAGCACTTTTTGCACTAATCTGGCACTAGCAGCCATGTCCTCTGAGCAGCAGGTAAAAGCAAGGTTTTCAACTTTCTCCTGTATCACCAAGCTTGGACCATCCATCCCAGCAGTGAACTTCCCATCACCTGGGCTCTATCATCACAGTGGAGAGGAGACGGTGGTGGGAACACCTAAGTACCCTGGAGGAAGGGCTGTTTTCCTATTCGGCAGAGGAGGAAACCATAACCTCTTTCATTTTCTGGCTTAGGGAGTCTTGATAACTGTGACCAGAGCCCAGTAGTCCAGGATATGGACTCTTCTCAGCTAAGAATGTAGTTCATGTACAGTGACAAAGTGTAAGCTCAGAGAAGTGATGGGACATGGGCAAGCAAACACGAAAGGCCCTCCTGATTCCTCTTCAGACACCCAAGTACATTGAGTATCTGAAATGAAGTGACCCTGGTGACAGGTCAAGCTATCCATGGATGACTTCAGGAGGCTAAAGCAACTAGAGTTAGGAAACTGCTTATGTGATCCCAATATCAGACAAGCCAGAGTTCCAAGCACCTTCCCAGATCATCTGAACCTGAGGTTGACAAAGCACCATTGAAGTCTTCAAAGCCTTGTGACCCAACAGAGGAACATCATCTTCTGTTAACAAAGACCCATGCTTGGCCAAAGAATATCAGATAGAAATACAGCATCAAAGTGAGGGAATCCATGCAATTAAAGCCCACAATAGTCTCTTGGGTCTCCATTGCTCAGAAGTAACCCAAGCTGTTAAGAGCCTGATGGGAGCCACTAGAGAAGGTGGATGTCATTTCTCAGGCTGTGTAACCCCTTCTCTTCTACCACAAAATGACTGGCAATAGAGTGGGAGGAGTCAAAGATTGCCACCTTGCAGATTACTCAGTTTATTCAACCTTGAGATTTTCTAGCAAACCAACTCAAGCAGCACCTACTCCATCTTCACAGGTGCTACCTCCTGCTGTGTGCTACTCAGAGGGAGTGAGATGCTACTCACAGGGAGAATCAGTCCTGTCCTGATTCTGATGTGGGTCAGCCACCACAACCAGACACAAACCTGTACTTCTGTTGCCTTTGCCCAGCTGTAAAGACAGACAGAGCCAGCAATAGCAAGTCAGGTCACCTTTCTGAAGATACTTTCCCTGAGGTATTTCTTGAGCTACCCCAGATTCCCCACAGTACAACAAGGACAACAGCCAAAAATACATATGCAGGGAATCATACATGGTGCATTCTGAACACATCCCCAGTGATGTGACCCTGACTCTGGTGCCAGATCTCTGCTGTGCTGTTTTGCTAATGTATTGTGGTGCCCATTGAAAACACCTTATGTTTCCATGGTTTTGAAGGGGCTCTAGTCTATTCTGCTGGCCCACCTGGCAAAAGACATCCCTGCTTGGAAGGACCCTCAAACAGAACTCGACTTTGGGCAGAAGCTTGCAGCACAGCTGAGCGCCACTGAAAATGGGAAATAACGTTCTCAGTCAAAACATCCTGCAGATCCCATCTTCTGCTTCCACTCCATGGGACGTTTCCTCAGAATATTTTAAGCGTCAGTCCCAAGGGCTTTAGTACCTTTATGCCAATCACTTCAGCATCACTTTCAGCCTGAAACCAGCAATGCACAAGCATAGGGACATTTGCACATACTGAGTTGGTTTTTCTAATGGAGGGTGGTAACTGAGCAGAAATAGCTTCTAAAATGCTGTTTACTTTCTTAATAGGGCTGGCTTAAAACGTGCAGAAAGGTTAAATTTATCTGAATAACTTTGGGCTCTTATACATGCAAGTCAATCAGAGATTTTTAATAAATAAGGGATGTTGTAAGGGCCCCTGGTGTGTGTAGGCAGAGTGAGCATGTCTGGACCTAGTGCAGAACAGCAATCCATCACTGCTAGATCAACTTCAAAAGCAATTCAACAAGGGCTCCACGTAGACGTTTCAGAAAACCTGTTCCAATAGCTTTCTTATGCAAGAGAAAAGCACAGTCACATTTGTATTTTAGGCAGTGAACCAACAAGAATGAAGCAAAACAACAGCAACTGTCCTCAAGAGATATTTCGGGCTGCTCCTCTCCTCCCACTCCCCTTACACTCCTTTTCAATCTCTTACCAGCTTGTGCATTTTTGGCAACAGAGAACCATACTGCAGAGGTCACTGGCAGCGTGGTGGGGACCGCTGCGGCTTTTGGCTACCAAAGACAACTTCCCCAGCCCGGGGAAGCGTTGACCTCTTTGCTCCCCATTTTGAGCTGGGGCAAAAGTGACTGTGGGTGAAAGAGGCAGAGGAACGGGAGAACTTTCCTCAGCCCAGCAACCTTTGACAACCAGTTGCTGCTTTTCCTCTTCGCCCCAGGATCTGCTATCCAACAAGTGCAAATTGAGGATGACAAATAAGAACATTAGCTTGGTGTTTCTGCTAAAATGATCCGCCTTGAAGTAGCTGATGTTGACACTTAAATTGTCAGCAGACTTCCAGTTTAGCGCTCCAGCTAGAAGAATGGGTCCATTCACACTTCTCTCTGAGCTATTGTTTCAACTCTCTCTAGAACGAGCAAATATCACTGCAGCAGTTTACACTCCAGTTCCACTTTAAAGGGTTTTTTTGCAACCATAACCCAAATTGCCTAGAAACTTTTTCTTTTTTTAAATGTAAGCTCAGACTCAGGAGAATAATTACGCAACGCTGTAAGAATAGTCTGCAGCAATTTACATAGGTGTGAAATATTGGAGCTGKTTTTTTTCAGTGTACCTGGCTGCAGCTAGCTCCAGTATTTACAGAGGACTCACYGGAGCTGCGATCACAGAAACCGGTATTTCAAGTTAGGCCACACACATGAACAAAACATTTCTTTTTATAAGGCAAGGTTTTGGTTTTTGGGGTGTTATCATCTAACTGAAGCACTACCTTGCCACTTCTGCCTTTCCTGTATCACCTTCTGGCTGGTTTTAAATAACATCCTTGTGGCTAATGCAGGCATTGTTTATGCAGTCAAGTAGAAGAGTATTAATTTAACTTCAGTTTCTTTCCTGTAATTGCATGTTCCTTCCACTTTTGAACAAGTTAATCATACTGAGGGGCTGTATCCTCATTTCCCTCTCTGCAGTCAACTTTGCTGCTGCTCATTTCTATTAGGTATCATATCTCCTCACCTGTTGGAAGCTCACTCCCCAGCCTGCTCTCCCGCTTGCTGACTTGTTCTCTTCTCTCCTGATGCATCTTGCTGATGGTAGGATCACCAGTCCCACTGGAACTAAGCAATCAATACCATTTCTTCTCTTAAGAGAAAACTCTGCTGTAGCAGGTGGTAGAATAACTGCCTGCTGACCCTTATCTGCTCCAGTAATTGTCAGGACTTTGGATATTTTCAAGCCCAGCTGACCAACAGGATAAACTAATACAACCCAATACCTCCAAGGTACAGTATGAGCTCTCTAGATTACAAGCAGCTATCTGGTCCAGAGCCTGAAGATGCAGTGGCTTAATTTGTTCTTTCTGTGCTTCTCTAGAAGCCTATTTCTGTCTCCCATGTAATTCTGCCAAGCTTCTACCTTGCTAGCTCCTACTCTCCATTTAAGGAGCTCTCTTAGTTGTTGTTTTCCCCAGGAGAGCTTAAGTGATTAAATCAAAACTAACAGAACGAATGGATAAAGCCACAGCCTGGGAACAAACCCATTGCCTGAAACCTCTGCAAAGAAACTATTCAGGAAAGACTTAGAAGCGAAGAATACATGGCAGAAGTAAGAATTCATGCAAGTGACTATATGCATATGGGAAAAACAACTTCCAACTCTTGTAACCTAGCAGTGAGGAATTAATAATTGACCATTAGATTTAGGCATTGATTTGAAGGAGTTAAATTCCCAGGCTACCTTTTCAGCGCAGGGTGGGGCATTGAGGAAGTCAGAGCGAGGAAAAAAAAGGCACCTGAATGCCCTGGGAAGGAGCAGCAAAACCTTCTGTCAAGCTCCCCTTCCTCTCCTATGCTACAAATACTCCCCAGCTGAGGGTCTCCCAGTGCCCACCGGCAGCCGCAGCCCTCCGCTGCACACGCCTGCGTGTGGGGTGACCCATGCAAGCAGCCCTTCCCACACCAGGAAGCGAGTGCCACATCCCGGTCCTGCTCACCTCTCCTCACAGCCACCCGTCCCCACTGGTGTGACAGCGCATGGCATGGCCAGTGACCGGCGCCTGAGGGCAGGGACATGGGCATCCTCCCCGTTTCGGAGTGGGCATCCTGGAACGCATCCTTTGGGGGGCCGGGTGCTGGGAGTGGGCCCCTCTCCGGCCCCTGGTACAGCACACGCAAGGTAAGTGCCCGCTGGGGGGCCCAGGAACGAGTGCGCTCGGGGAGAGCGGGGTAATCATTTCAGCCTCTCCCCACCGTCCTCCGAAGAGCTCCCTTCCAGCACCCGTTTGCTGCTGACACCCACCTGCTCCCTCTTCACCCCGTTGTTCAGCCCGTGCTGCCCTGGCTTCCTCCTCCAAGCAGTCTTTTCTGAGTAGGAACTGGGCAGAGAGCTGTGTTGTTCTGCGCTAGAGCGTCGCTGGTTTTTGTCATCGGTGTTTCTGTTGCTGTCAGTGCTGACAATGTATTTGGGCAACTGCAGAAGAGAGACTGAAGTGGCTCCTGAGAACTAGCAAGTTGTAGCATCTGCTAACAATAAAAATGAATTGGAGGTTGATTAAACCCTTTACCTTTTCCCTGTTTTTTGCTTCACAAACTAGGAGTCATTGGAGGATACTCAACATTCTTGTTTTTCACTGCATAAGAAGCAAACCACTTTTTTACGATTCAAAGTATTGGTATAAATTGTGCATAAAATGACTTGCAACTAACTGCTCACCTTTCTCTGCGAGCAGCCCAGTAGCGGGTCATAACCCGGGGAAGGTCCCTAAAACTTTCCCCTCTGGATTCTGCATTTGCTACTGGGTCGACATCCAGATGGCAGGACGCATATCTCAGCCCCATGTTCTCAGAGGGAAGGAAAACTGTGAATTCCTGTGCTCGGGACCCCGGAGCAGCAGGACTCCTGGCTGATGGCTGGTGGCTGTACTTCCCAGGACCGGAGCTGGGATCTTTTACGGGAGACAAGAGTGTGGAGCCAAGGGTTACTGTGGGTTCGGGAGTTAGGGCCCTGGGGCTGGGAGTGCTTGCAGAGCTGCTGGAGGAAGGCAGCAATAGGGAACTCCCTTGGCATGGGGACACCCACTTGCGTTCACGGTGGGGTTATCGATTTGCTTGCAAAACATCCCAGCCCTGCTCCTGTACTTCTTGGGGTGGTTGTGTGAGGATAGCTGTGTTTTAAGCCTGGTAGTTTTCTGGGAAGACCTGAATAATTTTTTAGTGTTGCTTGGGTATCTGCAGGCGAGACGACTGATTTTCTGTGCTTCCATTTACTTGTAGAGGTGAGGCTTTGGAGCTGGTAATGGGTAACTATGGGTCACGTGTTGCTGCCAACCTTCAGTTTCCCAATAGTTAAATTCTTCTGTGCACCCCCTTTTTCACATTTTATATTTTTGGAAATATCAGTAACCATTTCCTCCCTCCATTCCCGTCTATCCTGGCTGTGATTCAGGGGATCAGCCCAGTTTCAGGTCTTCACAGAGGGGCTCTTTCCCTTCCCCTTTTCTGGAGGTAATTTCATCCTCTTGGTTTGGTTTAAAGAGGAGCTCTTTGTTTTCTGCCTCTACAAGAGACCATAACTGCACCGGCTCTCATCTGCCTGGAAATGTCCCAGGAAAGCTGAGGTGAATTGCTTTCAGGCGGGGATATTTTTCAGCCCATTCAGCCCCACAAACCATCAGGAGGTGAAAGAGTGAGATCCCCTTTCAAGAGCCCCTAGACATGAGGGGCTCAGCATGGCTTCCAGTCCCAGCTGCCTAGTGCCACGTGGGCATCAGAGACATTCACGTGGGATCAGCAGATCTGACACATGCATTAGGGAAATCCATAGCACTAGAGTAAGCCTTAAACAATGTCTGTAAACACTCAGCTCCCTGGAAGAAGTTAAAGTGCCTATGTCCACGTGGCTGTGTAGTATAATGCCTCCTTGTGCTGGCACTAGATTTCTTTGGTTTTTTTTAATTGGGGTTATTCTCCCGACAGGTGCCTGATCAGGCTAATTGGTGCTAGCTGTCAGCAGGAGGGTAGCAGGGGGAATGCGTGGTCGTGGGAAAAAAAGGTGGAGGTAGGACTTCTCCTTGGTATCAGCATGGATGTAGCTTGGTTGATGCTGCTCGAGGAACTGCACCTCCGAAATCTGCAACACAGGATCCTGTGCTCCCACAGCCTTCCCTGTCTCAGCCCTGCGTTGTTTGTCATGGGACACAGGCTTGTTTAATGATGCAGTAAAATCTGATGAAATATGTACTTAGTTACCTGCAGTATTTCCTGACAAACTAATATTATTGTAATATTTTTGGGTCTGCTGGAGTAATGAACGTAAGAAGCCACCACATGTGGATTTGGCCTGCCTAATAGAAAATCTATGTAATTGCTTCAGTTTAATCCTTTTTTATTTACCTCAGCGCTTCTCAAAGGTTGTTTATTTATTTCCAAAATTGTTGTTTATGGACAAAAACATTTTGCAAGATCAGTTGAGATTATTAACTACAATATTGATCTTGGTTTGACTTTGTATCAGAGAAGGAGAAAAGAGCTGGGCGGTAATAGTCAATGAAAGCTTGGATGTAATACTTCCATAACTCAGTAGTTCACATGGCTGTTGTGTGTAGTCACTGTGTGTAGTTGTTCAAGTGCGGAAGCTGAGCTGGAAATGGAAATTCATTTCACTTCTGCTTCTTTTTCCTCCTTTGCCTGTCTCTTAAAAAATTGGAGTTATTACTGGCTGCCCAGACACTCACCTCGAGAGATTGTTTTATTTCGTGGGTTGTGGTAATAAATAATTTTGGCTCTATATTTGAGGTTTAAAATGTTGACAGCTCCTTCAGATGGATCTGTGGCCTCTTGTCCCATGACAATATATCACAGCCTGTCACAGGCCATACGTGCAGGTGGCAAGTACGTGCAGCCAGGAAACCTGATCCTTCGCGTGCTCTAATCAGCAGGTGGTGGTGGCTGCTATCAAGTGCGATGAGAAATCCCAYGGATTAAACACATCGTTGTGAGGTCTTTCTATGCTGCCTTCTATTGTATACATGAAATCTAGATTTTGTGTGAAGTGCCACAATTAAGGTTTTTAGCTCATTCTGTTCAAGGAGAAAGTCTTCAGTGCTTCAACTCACCCCACCTTGCTAAGGGCTTGATGTCTAGTGCCATTGAGCCTCAGCAAGGTGAGGGCATGGTTTGGTCCTGGTTTCTTCCAGTGGCAGCACAGTCCCTGCTGGTACTTCTGCCGCCGTGGGGACTGCTGCCCCTGTACTGTGAGAGACCCAGTGCAGGAGGGCAGGGAGCTGCCACCATGGAGAGGAAGATTATTTCTCCGTTTCCCTTGGCTGAGGAAGCACCCCAGAAACAGTGAGGGCCTCTTCAGCTGGCACTGCCACCAGAGAAAAGAGTTGTCATGACACATCCTACAAACATTGACCAGGATATTTTAAGCACTTAAACAATGAAATTTCCAACCATGGTTTTCAAACAGGGAAAGCTCTAGAGCAAGCCAAGGCGTCCATGGAAGTGCGTGTGGGAGCCAAAGGGCAGCATGGCCACAGCGCACATGGGTTTCAACCAGGGCAGCTTTCCTCTGCAAGAAGCAACCACCGGATATTATCAGGCTAGTAAAGGTGAAGGCAAACCCTCCTGTTTTTTTCCACGTCAAGTGTTCTGTAGGTTTTTTTTAATGTCATTTTCTTAGTCTCTCTAGGGTACCTCATGCTGCAGTCTGCTCCCTGATGGACTGCAGATGTTAACTGTTTCAGGTTAATTCAGTCCCCGAGCATGGGGAGAGTAGAGACAAACATGTCCTCACCCAGCTCTCTGCTGCTGTACTCATCTGTAAAGACTATGGTGAAAAGTTTTTCCTCTTCCCCCGCAGGTCCTTATTCTAAAACTGTTCACTGAAAGCAGACAAGGGTATCAAAACACTGACTCTATTTCATCATGTTGTTGTTTACCTGTCAGATCTCAGAGTTCACACAGTTTCAGTTTCTTATATCTTATGGGGGAATGTGTATGGGAGAATATGCATACTGTTTTCTTAGGTGGGAAATGTGTGTTATTTTCAGCCCTTATAAATCAAAAGTTAGGAAGAGGACTCTGTTCAGCCTTTCAAATACACCTTTTTTGAACCAGTCATAGGGAATCCAAAAGTCAAAGCTTATGGTGATGAAGCATTGCAAACAGTTGCTGCCAGTGCCAATGCATGCTCTTCTGGTGGTGTTTTGCTGTCAGGAATCCAGCAGCATTTCCATGGCTTAGTCCCCATTTAATTAAGCTCTGCTAGAAAAAGATGTGTGGCTTTGGGTCATTAATGCAGGACTGTCAKCTGGGCCAGCTTTGCACCCAAGCTTTCAGGCTCTGCTAGAGATGTGGGTCTGATCTGCTGAGGGTTGTGCTCTGATTAGCTTTAGTGTGAGTGAGAAGCTGACATGATAAAGCAAAACAGAGCACTGGTTAGAAAGGATCACCCATATTTTTTACAACCTCATACAGCCATTCTGCCTTGCCAAACATCAACTGTCCCTGCAGATGTAAAGATCACAACATGTCTGGTGTGAAATGAGCACACAGCTTATATAAGCTGCAGCCTTCGTTTGGTTAAAGAAAGATCAGCTGCTGCAYGGGAACTTACTCATTACTCAAAGGTAAGGGATATAAATACAGGAGAGCCTTATCCCTTGCCTGTCCCCTTGCATGGTACCATAAGCATGTTTGTATCATYGCAACTCTCAAATTCCTTAGGGAAATGTAGCTTTTCTCCTTCAATCACTCCAAGCAGAGTGGGAATAAGCCATGGACCTGTTTATACCTCTGAATATAGAGGAGGCAGGGGATGGGGCAGCAGGTCTGGAACAGATGCCCTGGGTGAGAAAGTAGCTCAAAGACTGGAGGTAGCATGCAGCTTTCTGAGCCAGCCTGAGGAGTGACCTGCTTATCTGGTTTCCACCAGGCACTACTCTGGGTCCCACAACAGCCTAATTTCCTAGTGCTGTCTTATTGGCAGGCCTCTATCATCCTGCTCCGGTTTCTCCTACCAAGGCTGGAAGGAGTCAGGTACCTGTGGCAGTTTCCCCCTGTCGTGGTTTAACCCTAGCCAGCACCTAAACACCATGCAGCCGCTCACTCACCGCCCGTTCCGGTAGGATGGGGGAGAGAATCGGGAGGGCACGAGTAGGAAAACTCGTGGGTTGAGATAAAAACAGTTTAATAATTGAAATAAAACAGAGTAGAACAATAATAGTAACAGTGATAACAACAACAACAACAGAATATACAAAGCAGGCGATGCACAATGCAACTGCTCACCACCCGCCGAACTGACGCGTGCCCGATACGCGAGAGCCYGTCCTGGGACCCAGAGCCCCCCCCACACTTAGTTTTTATACTGAGCATGATGTCGCATGGTATGGAATACCCCATTGGCCAGCTGGGTCAACCACCCCGGCTATGCTCCCCCTGCCAGCTTCCCCTGCACCTGGCAGGGCATGGGAGGCTGAAAAGTCCCCGGTGCAAGCACCACCCAGCAACACCCAAAACATCAATGGGCCATCAACGCTCCTATTATACCAAACTCAAAACACAGCACACATCCCCAGCTACAGGGAAGAAAGTTAACTCTGTCCCAGCYGGAACCAGGACACCCCCCAAAGCCCAGCACAGTGCTGGGTAGCAGATACGGCAAACCAACTCAGTTCCACGTTCTGAGCTTGGAACTTCATAATAAGGAACATTACAATTCTTGTCATTTGTCAGAAAGTGGGGTGCAGAAGACAAATGCAAAGAAACTTGAGTCACAAGTTATACATACCCTACCTAATGCAGAAATTAGTTTTGCTTTGGACTGCTTCAAAATGGTATTTTACAGAAAGATTGGGGGCATAGTGCAGAATCTGTCTGATATCCAGCTCAGCCACTGACTAAAGGGCTTAAAACATAGGCACTGCTCTTCAGCACAGTGATCCAGAGCAGCAGAATCAGATTTAGTCTGGAGCCAGCAGAGTAGGGTGAGTGCTCCTCTTCCCTTAGTCAGCACTGAGTAGGAAATACCAGGCGTGGGACGAGTCTGAATCCCTACCCTGCTTTGGAGGTGTCTGGCTCAGTGCAGCGCTTTGCCCTCCCTGCCCCCAACTTCTAGATACTCTGCAAATAATGGACTTTAAATTAAATTGACCATGGCTACTGTGTTGATTTTGGTGTCTCACAGCCTTGCCTGGGAGTTGCAAGGTGCTGTAGGGTGAAGGTCTGGCTGCTCAGGCAAACACCTGTCTGCTACTGAGATTTCATGAGGTTGCTGTGTGGATCTAGGACATCACTGCCACCCAAAGAGGTGGTGTTGCTCCCATCTTGAATCTGTGCTTCTGCTGCTTCATTTGCCCTAGCGCTCATTTGACTCCTTGGTAAGGCAGTTTTTCTGGCTAAATTGACAGGAAAATACTCATTGATATCATTTTTTAAATAAAAGTTGCCCTTCTCATAAAACCTCACCTGTGACACTGTGGCCCCTTATGATTTTGTGACCCAAAGAAGACTTTATTGCTCTTTGAAGCTGAAGTATGATCTTTCTCTTCCTATGCTCTTGAAGTCTGCTTTGGGCATCAAAAAAAACCCCCGTCTGAATCTTATCCTTGCATGTCTCCAACAGTCTGCTGGATCTGATTAACTCCTGTTTGAAGGAATCAAAAGAATCCAAATGACTCAAGTAGAAATTTGACCAAACTCAAAAACCAAGGCTTTAGAAGATAAGCAAACAGCAGACTGTGCACTGCACTTCAGTCATAAGGGAGGTGAGGACCTTTGGCTAACCTAGTAAGTGGAGGCTGCGATTATTCCATTTGGAGTTTTGGTGACATGTATAAACTCTTATGCTTATGTTTATAATGTCACCACAGATTGTCCCAGAAGAATGGCATTCATTAATGTGAACAGTTGGGAGATACGCTTTCCATTCTGTGACTAATCTGGACTTTGAAACGTACTGCCAGCAGCTTCAAAAGACAGCCAGTTGGTGTGCGAATCAACGCCAGGCCTGGAGCTGAGAGCTTAAGAAATGTGGCAGTGATATTTGCAGAGTATGCTCAAAAGTAAATAGTCAATATCAAATCAAACAGATGTGTACTGCTTAAATCGAGGTTATACCAGTATAACTGCATTCTCCTCCATGATGTCCATGGTTGATTTACATCATCTAGGCTAGAAGCTTTGGCTTTGTTTGGTGATAGGAACTGTTTAGCCCATAATGTGGAAATGAAGAGAGATTATGGAACTGTGATAGATATCACAGGATCATTGGAGTTTAACTCTTGGATGAGGCACGCAGTGACTCTCTGGCTATATTCCCCTTCGTATCCTGCTGTGTTCTGCAGAAGCAACCCTGTGATGCAGAGGCCTATGGTGAATGCAAGTTCTGGACCATGATGAGTGCAAGGTTTGGAGGAAACCCCTCCATGTGTGGAAACAATGACTCACAGCAAAGCAAATGCTGGCTCCTTGGACATGGTTTCTTCATGCTGGCTGAGGTGAAGTAGTAACATAGAAGTACMTCTCCTCTTGTGGACAAGCCTAGCTCTTGCTGACATTTAATCCCCTAGAACCAAATCAGCTTCATGGGAGCTAAAATCTCCACCAGAGTCTTAGCTAACATGTCCAATGACTTAACTGTCATCCTGCTCAAAACAAAGTCATTTTGCCAGCTGATATGGATTGCACTTGAAGCCTTTTTCTTCAACAGCCAAGGATATCTCCACTGGAAAGAGATTCCTGTGAAAAACAACCAAAATATGGGTTTTGTGTACATAACAGACTTGTACCCAGAGAGTTAACTCCTGATTAAAAACTACTTTAATTTTTTGGGGCTCCAGCTTCGGAGTAAATGGATCGTGACTCCATTTACTTTGTTTTATGACTCTAACCTTCTATTTCTTAATGTTTCTCTTCCATTTTTGTGGGGGTTTGTGGTTTGTGTTTTTTTTTTTCTGCTTTGGAATTGTCACAAGGTTCTTGTATTTATTGACTTCTAATGACATTAATCTCTTTGCTTTGTTTCTCTCTCTTTCAGTGACAATCTTTTGTTCCCTGCAGTGTCTAAAGCACCGTGAACATTATCATTCAGTGTCTGTGTTATCATGCAGCAATTACTCAGTCATCATGTCAAGATGATGGAGAGCAAAACTTGTAGTGTCTGCAGAAGCTTCAGTCAAACAAATAATAGCAGCTTTCATCTGATCAAGACATTAGCTCCATCTCTTGACTATTGTAYTGGTTTTGGCTGGAGTTAATTTTCTTCATAGTAGCTAATATGGGGCTGTGTTTTGTATTTGTGATGAAAACAGTGGTGATAACATGGGGATGTTTTAGTTATTGCTGAACAGTGCTTGTACAGCATCGAGGCATTTCTTGTTTCTCATGCTGCCCTGCCAGCGAGTAGGCTAGGGGTGCACAAGAAGTTGGGAGGGGACACAGCAAGGACAGCTGACCCCAACTGACCGAAGGGATATCCCATACCATATGATGTCATGGTCAGCAATAAAAGCTGGGGGAAGAAGAAGGAAGGGGGAGGACATTCGGAGTGATGGCGTTTGTCTTCCCAAGTAACCGTTACGCATCATGGAGCCCTGCTTTCCTGGTAATGGCTGAACACCTGCCTGCTGATGGGAGGTAGTGAATGAATTCCTCATTTTGCTTTGCTTGCACATGCAGCTTTTGCTTTACCTATTAAACTGTCTTTATCTCAACTCACGAGTTTTCGCGCTTTTACCCTTCTGGTTCTCTCCCCTAATCTTGCTGGGGAGGAGTGAGCGAGCAGCTGTGTGGAGCTGAGCTGCTGGCTCGAGTTAAACCACAACAACTACAGATCAGAGGCTACTAGGACAAACTAAAAAGCAGTGAGTGGTTTACAAAAGCATATAGATGATAGCATCTGACTCAGGAAAAGGGTGCTCAGTTCTCCTTCGTTTTTTTAATTCCTGAAAGGGAGTAGACAGAATTTATCTTCATGGCCCCATCTCTATAGTAATCCCTGTCAAGAAGAAACTTTCTAACTATTATATCCTACACTAACACTAAAATACCAGGAAAAAAACCACCAAGTTCTATATGGGAGAATCCACATAAGGTACAGTTGCTGAAAGATCAGTAATACTCAAAGCTGGGGGAAAAACCTGCCACCTTGTTATCTCTTTAAGTGCAACAGAGAATATAGAAGGTGATAAAGGTACCTAGAAGGGATCATCCAGCTAAACTGATTTCTGTTTTCTGCAACAGAAGGCAACTATGTAGTAGATGTTTTGGATTCTTGTGAACTAGACACCTACTCCTTATGTCAACACCCACCATGAACTAGAAAATGGTAACCAATACTTTAAACCAGGTTACAGTTTGTAGTAAAAGATCAAAATGCACAACTGCAGTGTGTCACAGCTGGGAAAACAAGAGCCCATTGCCTATATCTCAGGCCCCTGGAAGAAATTCACATATGAGATCATTTCTTTGAAGAGTTTATTTGTTATCCCCAGATTTGCATCTTAAAGTTTTGACCAGAAGCATCTGCAAATTAAATGCATCCAGTTGTGTGTTTGTGTGTGTATGCACCCATGTACATACATGTGAATATTTTAGAGAGTGCAAGACCTCCTGTTTTTAAATCATCACTGATAATCTAGCAGTTGTTTATATTTAAATGAATAATGTTGCTAACCAGAAGGTTTTGCCTTCTGGAGTCCAGTCATTTTTTTGCATTAGGAACTATCTGTAAATGATTAACRCTCTCTGTGGAAATGAAATTAGGAGAGCCAAGTGCATGAGGTGCAGGAAGGAAAGCAAGGAACTGAAGTACAGCAACCCTCCTCTGTAGGAACAACAGACTGAAGGGCCTTTGGCCTACCCATTCCCCTACCATAAAATCAGGTAAATCTTTTAAGATGGATCAAACTTAATTCTAAACGCAGTCAGTCAGATCTTTTCTTTTTCCCTTCCCCTGTTGTTACTCCTGTTAGCAACTGTTCTGAAATGCCACTGGCTTGGAAGTGTCCTCATTTCCAGCCTAGGTTTACCCCTGGCCCACATGTGTGACACTGGGGTTCAACAACTGAGCATGTTCACTTGGGTTGTGATGTGGAGAAGTGTTTTCTGTGCACATCAAAGGAAGGGTTAGTTATAGCTAACAGAGGATTAATTGAGACAGGATGGGAGACAAGCCTGCCTTTGTTGGAAAGTGATGCGGGAGAGGTGCATGCTGGAAAAGGCATGTCATTCCCCTGCTCCTCTCAGCTGGTAAAGGGAGATTTTTATATGAAAGTTCTTTTTAGGATTTGGTAAATAATGTATTAAGCTGGCTACACTGCTGTCCGGGTTTTGTGTACCTGATTTAAGCAGAATTAGAAATAGCTCATTTGTACTCCAGCAAGACTTGTGCTAAAATAACAAGAGGAAATGAGCTAGCTATGCTTGGTTTGGAGGCATGTTTTTGTGTACATGCAGAGCGAGCCATCTCTTCAACAGTACTCTCTGTGCCTTGTCCTGCAACCTGATGTAACACTTAACAGCACTATTTGTGCAGATGTTCGCATAGCTCCCTTTTGAGCTTGCCTGTCTTTCTGAGCACAGGCAGATCTAGCTCCATCTCGCAGGGCATGAACTGGTACACTCCAGCTCCCCATGAACCTTGTGTCCCCTCCTCGGCTCTCGATTTAGGGGTCCAGGGAGCCACATAAAGCAGGGAGAGGAGCAGCGCAGTCTCTCAATGTGAGCCAGGCTGTAGCTTCTGGGAATTAATATACCTAGGCTTTGAGTGGTCTGGCTTGAACCTTACCTTGTACACCAGGAACTAGACAGGGTCAAACAGGAATATCCAGAAAGCCTGCTCCTGGGCAGCAATAGAGGAGTATCCCTGAGCCAACTGGCCTTTTTGTGGGAGAAGCTGGTCAGGCAATGCTGGCTTGCCTCCTTGTTTCTCCTGAGGGACCTGGAAACTGGCAAAAGTTCATAATCCTATTCTTGCTTTTCCTGGTATGTAATTTCTATAGTTGCCATGGAGATGTTATCTGATGGTCCTTGAGAAAATCTTTCTATTAAGATGTTATCAACTATTAAGATGTTATCAACTATGACTGAAATTTTTAGATCCTCTGTTATACTGTCTTTGGAGAGGTTTTTATCTGCAATCTAACAGGCAGTATTAAAAACATGAAATGGTCTTTGATTATGCAGCAAACTATCCCAGGCTATTCACCTGAGGAACAGTGTAAAAATCCATTCTGCCCCTTCCCCATTCTCCCATTTATTTCTAATTTTGACATTTGTTTCCTGAGAATAAGAAATTTTGGAGTTGGGAGGTTTGGTTGTAACTCTTCAAAAAGGAAAAAAAATTACTACTCATGATGCTTGTTAACATTATAGTGGATGGATATGTTTGTATATAACTTTAGTGAGCATATCGAAAGTTACTTTAGTATATTTCACAATTCATATTCTTTGCCTCAGTTTGTTATCCGTTATAGACATTAATTAATCAGGCTGATGAATATAAATAAGATCTCAGGAAAATGATTAAAGCATGGAGATGAATAGAAGGGTCCCACTTCTGTAGTTGCTTTATCCTCTCAAGTTCCCACACCTTTTGATCACTTACCAGGCTCTCCTTCCAGCCTTTACAGTTTGTCTCTTTTCTGGAAAAAGATATATTTTAAATTTGTGAGGTAATGAAAGGTAAAACCTAGCAAAGGCAAGGGTACTGTAGTATTCATGAGATGATAGGAATTTTATCTACTGTGGTCTGGAATCCAGCCTGGTGACCTGTGTAAAACCTACAAACTGTCTTGTCTCCACTCAAGTTTATCCTGACTTAGTTACCAAGTTCTCCTCTCTCCTTCTGTTCCTAACAAAAATGGTGCCAAATGTTTTAATTCTCTCCTTCTTGTATATTGAACAATGTCCTTTTTCTTTTATGTCACAACGAACAAATCAAATGTATTTTCATTACATGTTCCAACACTGGTAATTGCCCTTTTACTCTTACTTCAGGTCTCCTTCAGTACTTCATATGGGCCTGAACCCATATATGAGTATATCAATTGCACTATGAAAACCATTGAAACAAGGACCTTGTTTTCTTTATACATCTGTAAAGCACCGAGTACAGCCAGAACTCTGTGAATAATAATAGCTAAATGATAAGCCTCTCCTAATTCCACATGGTGGCTCTTTGAAAAATATGGTTTTTGTTAGGGACTCTGAATTGCCCTTGCTTCAGAGTTTACTCAGAATTGGAAGTTTAGGAGGCATTTTTCCCCCTTTTTTTTATAAGCTCCATCGAGATCTGACAAAATCCTAATTACTGGAAACGATGTGTAGTTTTTGAAGCAGTATATGTCATTACATTTGTTGGGAAGACCTTTAGATCACAAATAAATACAGAAATAAAGAAAAATAGGAGGAACAGTTTAACTAGCCTTGATGAGTGAGCCGACAACATACATTTGAAGTGGTTTTTTTCTGCTCATCAGTACAATTTATAGACATAGCAAGTTTCCATAAATAATGGCCATATACCTTTTAGTCAATGCAAATTAAGTTAATCTTTCTAAGTTTTCATGTCACAGGCCTGGCAACTGCAGTTTAATGTGCATTAGGAAAACATAGATGTAATATGGATAAATTGCATCTCACTGTTATAACTGAGTCTCCAGTGCAGATTTTAGTCTGCAAGGGATAAATTTATTAGAATTAGTGCCAAAGATTTAGATTTCAGCCTGGCTTTCATTTGCCATAAACCCCTTACTTTAACTTGGACAATAAAAAGGGACCTTGCATGTAAAATGCCTTTTAAAACACTGCCAAGATGATGTGAAAAGGTGTTAGGGTAAATAAGCATCAGGTTCTGCATGAGTGTTCGAAGCAGGACTGTATGCAGCAATATGCTGTACTGCCGCTCATTTATTTTGAATAGCAATATGTTGCCACTCCGCTTGGCAAATGGATGCCTCCTGACCGATCCTTCAAACCTCCCTTCCCCACACCTGGGCTTGTGCAAGAGCCTCACGCAGCTGGGATGGGAGATGCCAGGCGACTGCTGAGGGTGCCTTGCTCGAGACAAATTTGCCACCTCTCAAACTCTTTCCCCCCTGCAGCCCCCTGTACAGTCACATCCCCTTGGCCACTGTCACCACTGGCAAACCGTGCGGGGTCACCATTTCAAAATCCTTGCTGTGGCTTGTGAATTTTAATCTGCTTTCAGTGTTAAACATTGGCAGGTGGCTTATAAAGAACATAATGCTAATGGCATATATTTTGGGAGGGTTATTTCAAACCTGGAACAGCGCCTTGCCAGCCTCACAAACAGTTGTTTTAATGCAAATGAGGCAGTGAGGGAGCGAGGGGCCAGGGGAAGTCATTCCTCAAGCCAGCTCTGCCACCAAGGAAAATGTCAGCAGATCCACAGCCTCAGTCCATGGTCTGTGTGTCCGGGGACTGTCTAGAAAGGACTGCAAAGCCAGCAAGTGACTTTCATGGCTTGTTCCAAACCATATTAAGGTGAAGGAAATCAAATTTCTGTGGTGGTGTTTTACTTTCTGGAAAACTTAAGGGCAGGATATTTCTGTGACAAGTCTGATGCATTTGGAAGCACTGGAAGAATGYGTCAACAGTTTGAAATCTGGGGTCTGACAAAGTGGCCTGTACATTCAGACAGATRTTTTGGTGATGAAGGGACTTGCATTTTATGCCAACAGTTTTGAATATTTAAGGCTTTTTCCTGTAGAAGTCCTCAGTTGACTGAAGTAGCACCATGGCTCTCAAGTTGTGTCTGCAACTGAATTCCCTCACGGAGGTTTGTCTCAAGACTTGTGGGTGGGAAGGCCTGCAGTGCTGCAGATGATATCACAACTGGATATCACAGCTGGAAACTCTGTGTTCAGAGAATATCATGTTTATTACTTATAAAACTGGCTGTTTCACCAGTCCTCTAGCCTCTAAAGGATGCTGAATGGCAGACACAGCACAAATAATGAAGCCTTTTACATGAGAAGATGGGAACAGCAGGGTTCTGGTGGCCTTCAGGGCAATACAGCAATCATTTTAGTTTGCTAGGGTGATCTATCTTCTGTCGCAGGTCATCTTTCATTCATGCATGGTTTTACTAGCCTGAGATATGGTATCCTATTTTTTCGCTCCTGCTTTGAGTGCTGCTGTGTATGATAGTTCTTGTGCATTAGAAAATGCCTGCTGATTTAAGATACGCTCTGATTTGCAATCCAGTTTTCCTCTTTACTGCATTTTTGTTCCCTGTTGTTTTCTTTAATATTGGCATGTCTGAGTGTGAACCTGTAGAAGACCATTTTGCGATGCTGTAACTGCATGGCGTTACTGTACTTTCATCTCATCTCCCTGAGCGGATTCATGTGATATTTGACCTCCTTAGGGCATCGTATGCTGTTTTTAATCTTAGGGGTCTGTCCAGCCCTGGGTTTGGAAGTATGGTGCTATCACCATATTAACCAGAGCTCATTAACACATGTCAGTCTGGAGCAGGCAGTGCAGTATATATGCCAACAGCAATGCTCAGGTGAAACATGTGGTCATTATGATAAAATGACCTGAGCAATGAGGGTAAGTTTTGAGCCCAGACTGCCACTACAAAAAACATGCACTGTTTTTCCTGTAGCTTATGTGCAGACACACGAAGTTGCCTAAGTTAGACACAAGCGAGTATCACCTCAACAGCTTTGCACGTGTTTGCCAGGGCCCTGAGAGCACCCACAGCCCTGCCCGTCCCTGCCCACTCCCCGGGCTCCCCGACCCTACCCACAGCCCAGGACCCCATTTCAGCCCCCGGGGCCATCAGTCTCTGCCCCAGCAATACCACAGCAGGACCCATCTCCAGCTCCCCACAGCCTTGCCCTGCCCAGCCATGGGCCCCACTGAGCCAGGCCCACTCACAGGCCTGGGTACCGGCCCAGCCTCGGCCTGTCCCCATCTCCAAGTAGGTGCCCGATGCCTGGGGCTGGGGCTGCCCTAGTGCTGCCAGCTGCCCTGCTCCTGGCTGGGTGGGGATAGGACCAGCCTACCAGGTCCTTCCCTGCTGCCATGGGGAGCCCCTGATGCTACTGAGATGTCAGTGGAAATGCTGAGGGATATACTGATCTCAGTATTTCACAGGGAAGTACTGAGACACTGGTCACACATGTCTCAGTATTTCCCAGAAAATGAGGAGAAGACTGAGAAGACCCAAGTTTTTGAGCTGCTTTCTGTTCCTGGCAGTTTCTGGAACCTGTAAGAAGAGCAATGACTTTTGGGAGATGGTTCCTGTTCAGACACGGGGTGGTCATCAGGTTAGAAATCTTGTGTGTCCGTCCCACAAGAATATCTGAGCCAAGCTCACAGGTACCTGAGGAAGCAACTACCATGGTACGAAAGCAGTCAATTCTGGAGAGGACACCAGTGATGCAGGGCATTGGAAGACTTCTTGCTGGAGTCCCTATCCGTGCAGTGTGTAAAGCCACGAAAGGGGCATTCGATTCACAGTCTCTGGAGGCAGGTACTCAGGTCATCATCAGTACCCATATGTGGATCTGATTTTGCACATTTTTTTGGATGACAGATGGAACACATAGTCTCATCCTCTGCCCACCAGCTGCATGCAAGTTTTACTCAAGAGCTGGATGGAGATCCTCCTTTGGGCTTGCTTGAGACCAGCTGTGTTTCCTCCCTGGGGTGCTGGTTGCCTCCTGAGTCCTGCACAGTGTCTGTGACCCCCAGCTGAAAGCTGGGAGTAAGGAGCTGCAAGGGGTTATCCAGAAATGCAGCCATAAGGGCAGGATTGGCCACTTAAACGGAAAGAGCCGCAGAGAGTCTGGTTTCTCTACCGGGAGTGGTGTGGATGTATTACAATTACTGATGTGAAAGCAATAAAATGATGGGGTAAATGAGGTGGCAGTTTCTGCTTTCTATTCCCTGCTGTCTCCTTTTTCTTAAACCCTTCATGACAAGGCTGACAAGGCCACTTCTCCACCCCCTCACAAGGGAGCATGTTGTCATTTAAAAAGAACAAGTTTTTGGGAGCAAGAAAACAATTTTGATTTAACTGCTGTTTTATTGAAGCTGCTGTGTGTGCAGGATGATGAGGCGAGCACAATAATCCACCTGTGACGTGGTCAAACTTTGTGCAAGATGTAGTACCACCAGCATCAAAGCCTCAGGAAGGAAAACCCACTCCCTCTGCTCCTGCAGAGCCCTGGGTGGGGGCCATTTCACAGCATTTCCCCAGTATGTAAGGAGGCTGCAAGGCTGCTCGTGTCCCTGTAACAGTTAGTGCCTAATCTCAGCAGAGACGTCTGTGCCGAGGTGTACTGAGACATCTTGTCACATAGTCCCCACTGCTCCCAGTGAAGGGTGTTCCCAGAGCATGGAAAATACACCATGTATGAAAGCCCAGGATGTGCTGCTGGAGCATCCACTGGGGGATACTGGGGTGGCGGGGAGAGGATGCAAAATGGGAAGGCTCTCCAGTGGCCAGGCACCAGAGGGTATGGGCAAAACTCTTGAGTAATGCTTCTCATTGGATGCTTCTTGCACACAGACCGTGGCACTGTACTTAGCACAGAGGGTGTGTGAGCAAACGGAGCCCTCTCCCCTCCTGCATTCCCCTCTCTGCATCCCCTTGTACCCGTCAGTCATGTCTTGGTGACACCTGGCAGTCGGCCAAGCATTTCACCCAGAGCGATTCTGTTGTCTGCACCTCCTTCTCAGTCTAAGTCGATACAGAAATGCATGGGCTGGAGACAGTTGGATTCAGCTGTGTCTCTTAAATAAGAATATTATCACCCAGTTGTAGTAAGGATGTGGTTTCTTCACACTTTTGGGGATGCTCTTTCCTAGTCTGGGAATTATCTAGCCACAACGATAATCCCCCTCTATTGTCCTCTCCAAGGGCTTGCTGGACCACATATTGCCTCTTTATAAATGTTGAGGGGCAACAGTCTCTGTGGCTGGTAGGCACTGCCTGTTCATAGGTGCCCAGGGACCTTCTTGGAGAAGAGTCATAAAAGCTGAGTCTGTGAGCACTGAGTTGGACACTGCTTTACAGCTTGCAAGCAATAGTTATGCTGGGTTATGTTACCATGACCTTGTTTATAAAAACTCACTGATAGTATGTTTGTCTTCTCTACAAGCTAATGGGGCTCCTCACAGCACCATACCGGTGACCTTGAGTGGGTCTTGAATACACTTATGACAACGTACAAAGTGTTACAACATTTTGAAAGTAGACAGGGAGCTCTACTGTTACCTGTTACTTGAGCTTGCTGAAATGGCATCTTTAAATGTGTGCTTTCCAAAATAATGAATCCTGCTTGAATGTTTTTAATTTCTCAGCTTCACAGAAAGTTTGCAAATCTTACTGAAAATTAGACAGGCTGATTAGAAAAGAATTTGATGAAATAACACAATACATTAAAGAAACTGTCAGGAGACCTATGTTCCTGGCAGCCCTGTCAAACAGTGGAAATGTTAACACATAAGATAATTGTGTTCCAATACGAACGGTTCGATTGCTGTTGATTTTCCTTATGGATTATGTAATAAAACAGGTCCTTTTTTTGGAGAAGAGGAATACATGTGTGTAGTGTTCAACTGAGACCTCTCTATTTTTTTTCTTTCATGAGATTTAAGAAGGTGTTCTACTGACGGACAGCAAAACCACCTCCTGCACTGGGATGCCCTTTCCATTCCCAGCTGTTTACTACCTAAGCCCTAGTCAACTGTGCAGAGACTTTTTTTTAATCAGTTTACTCAGTGCAGCATGAACTCAGTGACTGAAAAGTGCAATAATTTGTTTTTGATTGGGTTACAATGTGCTATCAGAAAACCACTGTTATATTGTTCTTCTTAAACTAATAAGTATTTTTGTATTTCTTTGTTTTGTGATCTTGCAGACTCAGCTCTTGGGAGTTTCACTTGCTGCTGCTTCAAATTTTCTGATTAGTGTCTCTTTGAATATACAGGTATAAAATTATTTCTCTTTATTTAGTTGTTTATATTTAGCAAGTAATTTATGTTACAATTTGGTTTTATGGTGAAGTTCAAAATACAAATTTTGTTGCATTTAATAAACATTCCCTCTCTTTAACTAGTGTCCTGCTGTAGTTTTTGGCAGTATGATAGCTCTCAACCTGTTCTGTGCTGTGATTCCCATATGGGAACAGAATAAAATTCATAACTCCTCCTCCTCCTTGTAATGTGCCATAAGGAAGTACCAGCTGTGACCCGCTTGTGGTCTTACTGGATGTCATGTGAGCCTGTCTCAGAGTGTCCAAATCTAAAATGGAATTGATCATGAGGTCTTAGGGGCTGCTTAATGGAGAGATTAATGTAATTAAATGCATAGATACATAAAGTTTTTTGCAATATTGGGCCCCAAAACAACTTTGACCAATTTAGTTTTTCTTCTGCAATGAAATAATCTGAGTAAATATTATTTTAAATCATAAAAGCAATGGGAGGTGCTGACGTTACGACTATGGCAAAGTATTGTAGGATGAGATTTATAGAATCCTTTCTGCATTAATAATTAGAATACATACTCAGTAGAAAGTTAAATAATTCATTATAATCTGTATCTGGTAGACTTCATGGTATTTTTAGGTCTTCTAACAAAAGTTTTAAAGCACAGAAGACATTGTTGTGTAAGTTGTCCAGAAAAAGCATTTTTGCTAGCTTGTATTTTATGAGTTGTCTATGTGTCATGTAAAGCTACTTCTTGCTTTTTCTGAAAAGGATGAAACAGAAAGCTGTGGAATATGAAATCTTCTATTCATAATAACCAGTTTTATTAATGCTGGAAGGTTCTTCAATGATTCCCTTCTATTTTAAGTATCTCTAGTTGGAGAATCCCATAGAAAGAATTCTATTTAGCCAGAGATGGCAGGCAGGTTGAGATGACTGCTGCCTCTCCAGTATGAGTTCCAACCTGCTAACGGTGACAGTACTAGGACAGGCTCTGTTTCAATGGAAAAACTCTCGTTGGTGAAGTGGAAATTCAGTCTAGCCCATAACAATGAGGTTGTTCAGACTTCATATCTTTTGTCTGCTAAGGGCACTGAGTGCCAAAGTGGATGCTTTGCCAGGGGATGTACTGAGGCATGCAGACAGACTTCTATTGACTTGTAATCATTAACAGCATTTACTGGATTTGAACTACCTTCCAGCTTTTTAAATGCTGTTTAGAAAATCCAATAGCTCTAAATTGCCATTTGACAGACAGTTTCAACTGAAATTTTTATTTATCCTCTAAAATAGGTTTCTCTCCATTTAGTAACAATATCATATAAATTTGAATAATTACTTTCCCTAGATCTCAACATTTATTTTCACACTCATATTAAATGGACAGGCCAAATTTTATTGTTCTCTCTCCCTTTCCCACCATGCAGTCAGTTATCCTCCCAGTATCTTCCCTCTAGCTGGTTGTCAGCTAAAGAACAGTCCACCATTTGCAATGTATTTCAGCTGGATTATAAACAGCCTACACCTACCATCCACGCATACTATGCAAAGGCAGCAGACATCTGGAGAAAGAAGGCTGTAGAGGAGCTGCTGAGCTCACCCTCCTGTGTTCGTCGCACATCTTTTCAATCACACTGTGCCCTCAAGAGTTATTCCTTCAAGAATCTGGGGAGAAACCAGAGCTCAGGATTCAGTTAAGAACTTGTTCTATTTGGTTTTCAGCAGAAATTTGGATTCTTGATTTCACAATATTATTTAATATCCATTTCTCTTTTGGGCTTTGTTTGTTTGTTTGTTTATAAAAATGAAACATGCAAAATCCTGGATGTTACTGTGAATTGCTGGTCTGTGGCTCAGGGAAGTTTGATTTCCTTATGCTCCCTTTCCCCTTGGAGGTCTAAACTTCTTCCTAGGATTTCATCCCCTCAACATGTTCCACAGCATGAAGCTGCAATAATGTGCTGTATCCCCTCAACAAGAGGAACGACTGAGACTATGGTGTATCATCACAGATGTTACTGTTTGGCCCATACTCTGTAGCGTAGCCTGCAGAGTAGAATGGGAGTATGAGAAAAATTGATTACAACTTCCCTGGGGCTCTGCAGGGACACTTCCAAAATCAAGTATCAAGTGATGGAGAAAAAAATGTATTTTACCACCACTTATACTACAATAGTCATATCATTTGGTTTCCAACTTTTTTGACCTATGTGCAGAGAGGCTAGTGAGGAATCTGAGAAAGGAAACAATATTCTGCAGAACTAATGTGGTAAAGATTGCATCCTTCCCAATCATGACACCTTCCTGATGGAGACTGCCTGGACTCTGTTTCAGAAGACCAGTGTGGTCAAAGTCAAATTATCTTGTTATATACAGGTCCTCGCTGTACAGCCAGAGAGAAAACAATTACAACATGTGTCAATGATACCTTCTCCATGTAACAAGAAGTGTTGATGAAGTATTACCTGAGTATATATTATACCTGTTGATACAGGTATAGCTGTTTTTTCTTCTGAAAATAATGTTTTACCTGAGATCTTCTTCTAAGGTCAAGCAGGAGATTGTAGCCAAATCCTAAATTCTACCTAATTAATTCAGAGTCCTCCCTACAGCAGATGTGATTAAGTACTGCCTTTTTCATTTTGAAATTGTATTTCTGGCGAGGATACATATCATGGAGCAGGAACACCATGTTGTCTGGTCCCCTTCTGCCAGTTTGTTGCCACAGTTCTGATTCTGCCCCATCTCCTGCCTTTGAGTGTTTCCAGATTCACAGCACAACTGCTGAGCTTTGCTTTGAGAGAAGAACAGAGGTGTGCAGTGATAACTAGGAAGCACTAGCTAGTATTCACTTAATATTTTTCAGGATTATTCAGAGGTCTAATTTTTCAGTCATTTCCACCACGGGTAAGAAAGCACATATCTGAAGCAGCACTGAGTTAACACAAAGCAGCGAGTCTGCAACAACAAGCTGAAAGTCATGTTTAAAAAGAAAACCTTGACACACCTGGAATTTGAAGTTGACAGTCCCCTTAATTATTCCACTTTTATCAGACATAAGAACACAATGGAAGTCTTTCTTTTCATGCCTGTTCCTAATAATTAATTTTCTAGAAATGCGCTCATCTCCGACTGGCTTGCCAAAGAGAGCCGAAGCCCTACTACATGAGCAAGCTATGGTGGTGTGCGATTACCCTCCTGGGGCTTGGAGAGGTGGGCAATTTCACAGCCTATGGATTTGCCCCTGTTGCCCTTGTCGCTCCACTGGGATGTGTATCTGTCATAGGTGAGATGGTTTGCCATTTCTTGCTTGGGTACATACTTTAATCGAATGCTTGTTTGTGACTAGAGGAATAATACTGCAGGAACTGCAGCAGGAACACAAGGGGAAAATGTTAATGTTGTGGTTTGAAAAGAAATTATTCATATAATTACATGAGCTGACAGTTTAACACAAACCCTCTACRTAACTCAGAGACTCTTCTAATATCTTTCTTTTTAGCATAGTTTTGTCTTTTGTGTCACTCTGTGCTCTGCTAGTTCCTGCCAGTTGGTCACCCAGTGCTGTACCAGCGTTGCCAGCTCTGCAAGCGCCCGAAGCGGGGGGCTGGCATCCTGCTGGCTGCACAGAGCTGTGGTCTGATCCTGAGTACCTACAATGTGTTTTCTATGTTACCGTCACACCAAGCGGTTTCTGCTGCCTGTCACCATGATTCATGTTGACATGGGCAAACTTGCTTGACTCTCTGCAGTGTGTGACAAAAAGGGCCTAGAAATTTCCTGAAATGTTTAGTTTATTTATGGACATCATCAGAGTTGTTAATTTGTTCCTTCATGTCCAGATTAATTGGACTTTAGCAGAAGTCCTATCCTTAGGACTCATTTGATATGATCTTACTCTTTACTTCATGTGTTTTTTTGTAATTAAGGTATTGACAGGTATGAGATGTCTGTTTCTTTGATAAAGAAACATACATTTTAAAATATGTTTTCATGTTGTGCTAATGCAAAGCAGAGTGGACAGGGCAATATTGTACAGAGGCTGTGAAAACAGGAATACAGGGTGCAGCTGTATCCCTTAATCGAGTCACTTCATATCCACAGCTGAAACATCCAGGGCTGAGATAATCACAACAGCTCTGCATATGCTGGAGCTCATTCACTTGCTATTGACAAATGATAACATTTCATGGTCTGTCTCCAGCTACCAGTTTCATGCTTGGAAGTGACATGGCAGTGAGTGATTCTGCATGGGAAGGTAGAAAAGATGAATTATCTTCCCGGTGGACTGCCCGGCTGTAGTGGAAGGAGGCAGCCAACCATATGTGGGTGCAATTTAGCAAAGAGATAGCGGGGGAAGGAAACTGCAGGCAATTTACTGTAACCTTTAATGTTAAACTATTGCAGAATTTTGGAGAATGAGATATAAAGCCGCGGTGGTTCACCATTGTGGGAAAGATTTCTCAAAGAAAGGAATGAGAGATTACCTGAGATGAAAATGTAAATTAATATGACATATCCCAGTGTGATTTTGGTGGCAGTAGTTATATCTTTAACAATTGTAGACATTTCCAGATGTCTCTGAACATAAAGGGACATTGACCAATCTAAATTGTTGCCCAGACTGAATAAAATGCAAATATAGAAAACTAGAAAGAAGTGAAAAGCAGTGGGAAGGGAAAAAATTCCATTGGTTATTAAACTGCTAAAAAGAAGAGGTCACATTTAGGGTTGATTTTTATCTGGGCAGATTTCTTCTTCTTTACCTTTGCAATATGCGAAGAAACGTTGCATCTGTTTCCTCCATTCTCCATTTCCCCTTACTTACAACAAATACCAAGAAACCATTTTCCTAACTGTTACATCTTATCAAAATTCTCATCCACTTTTTTTTTTTTTTTTTTTTTTAAACAGCCGCAGACTGCTTATCCTGGCAGACCCTAGCTAGAATTCTAGCATCTGATCTTCTGTTCCCATATATCAGCTGACAGTATCCATTTCATAGCCCAAACAATAGAGATATCTGAAATTTTATTTAGTCTAGCAAACATTCCCTTAAGGAAGGGAAAGTAAAAATTATGTAGACAGCCAATTACAACAATAACTTCCCAGCATTGGGAAGTTCCAACTTCCTACCACTAGATACTTTCCTGTCTTCTGAAATTAAAACCAGAGAGAGAGAACATCCTTTTAATTTTAGAAGAGTTCATCATTTAGGGCAATGACAAACTGACCAAGACACATGTGCATCATCTGCTAACAACTGGGCAAAGGACAGTTCAGGCAGCAGGTCTTCCAATTTAAAAGATCTAGAAATATTTTTCTCATTAAGTTGTGAGCTCTTTTAGGTGGTGGAGGGTGGACTTTGCACAGTCTAGTTGGCAGTTGTTTTGAGGTATTGTTGAATGTGTGTCTTCCATAAGTTAATTTTTTAAATGAAGAAATTAAGCACTTTTGATAAACTTCAAATGTGTATCTGAACCCTAAGTCCACCCTTCTGATAAGCATTTTTTTCCAAATTTGTTGTCAACACATCCCACGTGGTAAGAGCTGACTCTCATTGACTTTGGGTACTCAGTACCTGTGGTGTACTGAGGGGAAATGTGCTTTGCAGTATGCCCAGTCATCTAGGGGATTCTCTGAAGATCTCCATCACTCTGGGTCTGCATGGAAAGTTTCCTTTGCTTGGAAACCAGGGTTTTGGAGGAGGATAAGGCAGACTGGAGTCTCTGCCCAGAACAGATTTGGGCTGTACCCATCATATATCTCCAGACCTTTAAGACGGGAAGCATCCTTGGTCTTAAAATAGATGGAGCCAACATCTATTATGCTCTGCTACCACATTTAACTGCATCCAACTGAATTTTGCACTTAACCCGGTATCAATTAAATAGTGAAAATTTTGTGCCTCATTCTATTGAGCTGGGTGCTTCTGATGGCTGGTTTTAGAAAGAATCCAGCACCACAGACCATGAATTGGCATGACACCAGTAGATCTAAAATTTTTTTTTCTTAGAATTAAGCTACAAAGACTATATTTTTCTTCTTACACAGTGGAAGTATTTCTGTGTGTGGTTGCAATGATGCAAGCTCTACATCTGTTCAGGGTTTTAAATAGTTTGAGAAGACAGCAGTTGTTTTCTTTAAGAGGAGAAATTGGTAAATTTTTAATTTAAAAGTGGAGGAGTAATACATGTTTGATGTGATCATTAAAAAGCTTTTTATACTTAAAAATTAAAAGTCATGTTTTACATGTAGCTCGGGTAATTTTAGGCTGCTGTGGTTTTTAGCTCATTGTCTTGCTTTTGCCTGCAGAAATAACTTGGGGCAGTGGGAAGGGCGGGATGAGGAGAAGCCAGTGGTATCAGAGATTATTTCTTCTGCAGTTTTCGTCATTCTGTAGAGAGTTGTTTTACACTTAACTCGCTTAGACTGACATTGTTGAGATCCTTTTGCATTTTCATATGCTCCTTCTAAATAGCTGTGGGGCAAGAAATTGCTTTAGGCTTTGAAAATTGATATCCCTGATGGTGCTTTTGGAAAAAGATTCTCAGATATTCTTGTAGAAATGGATTTCTCCCACTCACTGTAATGTAACATCTTTGTGGCCCAATAACTTGGGATTTTGAGAACTCTGTTACTAATGAGAACTGGGAAACATTCACCAGATTATTCTTTAAAATACTTTATTTGTACTTGTTGAGAAGATGCCACAAAAGGATTTTCAGGGTTCTTCCTTCTCCCTGCAGTGTGTATGTCCTATAATCCAGTTTCCAGAATTAAGCTCACCTTAATGGTCTCTCTTTTGAGCAATTCCTCTGATATTTGGCTTGCTTTTTTATTAGGATATTGGCATTAACGATGGGGAAAAATGTTTCATGTTTTGCCCACCACTTTTCCAGTGCTAATATTTAATCATGTTAGAAATGTTACAYGTTCAGTGTGCAGGACAGCTATCAAGAGGTCATGCACCAACTGACTAAATTCTGTAATATCTTCCTTTGTATTCAGTGCACCATTAATATCTATCATATAAACTAAAAATAGGTTTGAGTAGTCAATTAGCTGTGATGAATTTGTTCCCAGATGTCTTGGGCAGAGCTAGCTCTCTGTTTAACTCTGGCTATGCATACAGGTATTCTTTAAGTTTCTCCAAATTTGTGTTAATCCTCCCTGACACAGAGCTCTCGCCCTGAAGGAGACCCAGGTCCCACCACGTCTAAATGCATCCATCCTCCTCATACCTGGATCCTCTCCCCTGTCTACCCCAAAATGACTCACAGTAGGTCAGCAGACTGGTTTTCCTCAAGCTCCTGCCCTCCCCTTGAGCAAGACAGTATATCCGAGATGTAGGCAGGATAAGATGAAGGTTTTAAGCTAATAGTCTCAGGGCAGGGAGATTCTCAGGCATGAATTGTCTATATGCAGACTCCACCGTGGAGATGGTGCTACAGGTGCTGAAAATCAGCTGTGATTTATCTGCCAGTGCCTGCAGAGTGCCCATGGACTTGCCTGTCCTTGGGCTTTGTGCACGGGCATTAGGGGCCATCTGTGCTTCCTGTCCTTCTGTCCCCCGCAGTAGCCCTTTGCATGGGAGAGACATATTCTAGTCTGCTCCAAGGCTGTGAGCACAGCTCCTTTCTCCAAACCAGCTCCTTTCCTTCTGAATGTGCTTAATAAAAATGCTTGGGCACTTTTTTTAGTAATTTTTTCACACTATACTTCAGCTAAACCACATTCCTCTCATGACCGGCAACCTCATCAGTTCAGCCTTTTTTCTTGTCCCCCTCTTAGCGTGCAGCCTCTGGATCCCCTGTGGAAATACTGGTACTTGCCCAGAAGACCTGTTCCCCATTCTCTGCCCCCTTAACCTTCTACTCATTTGAGCTACAGTGATCAAATGTACTACCTGCCTCATCATCTCTCCAGATCTTCCTGACTGTGTGGCAGACTAAAATAGCTTGAGTTTCGGGATGGATTAAAGCATCTCCAAGTGCTTCTGTACTGGGATGGCCCTGAATCTCTTCAGCTTGGAAGGTAGACTTAGGGTCTGTCTGTATAAAGCATACTTTAAGGTCACATCTTAAAATGTGACTGGCAGCAACTGCATCCTCACAGCTTGAGCACTGCACAACAGATTTAGAGCAAAATCAGCTGTGTGAGCTTAAACTGCTTCATTAGATGGAGGCAGACCCTTAAGTTGCATAAAACAGAGTAAATGCTTGGTCTCAAAGTGAAATGTTTTTCTTGTTGCACAAACTGGGAGAAGTGCAAACATTAAACAATAGTCTTTGAATCATGGCTAGTACTCCTCCTTTGGTATTTCATCCAGACCACAAGTGAAATGGTGCAACAGTATTCTGCAAAATGGGTGGTTTTAAATGCCTTTACCTGACTGAATCAGTTAAGCTTAAGAGAACAAACATTTGAGGCAAATATTAAATTTTGTGTTTTTATTGGAAAACAATTGGACAAGACAGAAGCAGTAAAAGCAGTCTATGCATTTATGAGGAGAGTACTAACCTACTTAAAATAGTACATAAAGCTCATTTAAGAATTGAAAAGAGGAAAAGGAAGGATATACTAATATTTGAAGTTATGAACAGTTATAAAAGGAATTATTTAGTGTAAGACCTGACAATAAAAATAGAGGTAAAAAGATTAAATTCATAAGTAGCCTCAGTACCAGGAAAACAACTTAGTAATGAAATATACTTATTTGTGAAATAGTTTTGGGTAGGAAAAATAAGTGATGGACACTCTTTCATTTGAGTTTTTTAAGGCTGGATTGGACAAAATACAGAAAATACACTCTACAGATCAGTATGTATTTTCTATCTTTAACTTCTCCTGTTGTGTATTATCCCTTTCTTAAAGAAACAAACAAGAAAAAATCCTAACTGCAGCTTTCATGTCTAGGAGGCAGAGGAGTTGTTTTGTGAGCTGGGTTCTCACCATTCAGTGTCTGCTAGTGGCAGAACCCACATATCACACTACTCTTTATTTCTATTTGTGCTGGAGAAAACCCACATATGGAGATAATCGTAAACAATCACTTTCCTAAGAGAATGAGCAGCTGACTAAGCTATGTGTAGCACCATTACAGCCCTCCCTTAAGGCACTTAATTGCATATCATGCAGAAAATGGATATTTTCTACCATTTTTTCAATTTAAATTGAAATTCACATGCTGCAGTGAATATATATTCATTCAATAATGTGAATATATACTCATTCAATATATGGTGAATATATATTCATTCAATAATGAATACAAAACAGCCTGTTTTATGCTGATGTATGAGAAGATGAAGGTGTTTCAACATAACAATTAAGCTCCTGAACAAACTCTTTTTTTCCCATTTTCTACCCAATGGTTTTTATTTATCATGATTTTGATGTAGTGCCAAATCATAATATTTTTCATTTGAAATATGAACTCTATATTTCCAGTTTGAAGAGTTTCATGAGCCTTCAGAAAGGCTCTGTCATATAGATACAGATATTTTACAGCACCTATTTACTTCTCAATTTGTGGATATTAATATAAGCATGATGCAATCAAGGCATGAAGTGAACTCAAGGATTTCATTAGGACATGTTGGTTCTGTAATGTTTAATCCTTAACAGATCATCTCCCAGATTTTCTGCCCTTGTCTTGATCTAGCAGTCTATTTGCCACCACTCAGTGGAAGTAGGATCTGTGCCTAGTTTTGGAAGCTTTACCTTAATAATTAGTTAAAAAGCTAAAAATGTTCTGATTCGCCCGAAAGTATACAAGTCTTCTCAGATGACCAGGGATGCAGTCTTTGCTTCAGCGACTTACAGGCTGACAATTTGGGCTTAGAGTTGTGCATGTGTTGTATTGCTAAAACCAGTGGTTCAAAACCAGTGAGGCTTCAGAACAATGATAAATTGCTTGTTTTGTTGCCAAGCTGTTGCCAGCTTACACTTTGACACAATTTTTTGTCTGCATTTCTGTATTGTTGTATTCTATTGCTGACCAATTATAAAAAAAAAAAAAAGAGCCTATTCCTCACTCTGACACAGATCTCAATCTCTATAACTGTCTATAGCTTTTTTTTAAAAAAACAGGCAAACAAATGAACAGTTGCAAAGACACATTGATACTTTTCAGCACAGCAATTGCCCAAGTTCCGTGGTCTATTCATCCTTAGAGTTGAACATAATGTTCAGTGATTTATTTCCCACATCAGTGTAACGGTGTAGGAGGAGGAGGCACATAGCTTCTGTGACAGAAGGGGAACAAGAGGACCCTGGCGTGGGAAAGGGAAAATTGGGGCTGGGTGGTAGGAAGTTAGACTCATGCTGCAGTGATGGGGCGAAATCATGGTGAAGGGGAAGCGGGCTAGGAGGAAAGTGCGAGGGTGTAACATCACTGGTAGTGAGGAGGAGAGGTGGGGAGATGGGAGGCACCTCACCTGTGGTCTGAGGGATGGTGGGAAAGGAGCAGAGGGTCTGGGGAGCTGAATTTGGGATGCAGTAAGGGCTTTAACTCATATATCTGGTAGGCTTAGCTGTGGTCTCTGGATGCCCACTTACTCTTCTGCCAAGGGTTCACAGGGTCCTAGGATAACTCAGGTTGGAAGGGACCTGAGGAAGCCCCTAACCCAACCACCTGCTCACAGCAGGGTCAGCTTGGAGGCCACCAGGCAGAGAGGAGATGGTGGGGGGAATGTGTTGGCCATCTAGCATATTGTCTTAAACTGCCTCTTCTGGAGGAGTTAATGTCTTAAGCAGCTAAATACACCTGAGACTGTGAGCTGGAGCCCAAAGGAGTTAAGGAAGAGGAACAGAGCAGCTGTGAGGGCTGTGCATTTCTCACTGGGCTCCTGGGGTACACTTTGGTGCCTGGCATTTGTCTTGCTGGCCAGGGAAAGCTGCAAAGCCAGCAGAAGGCAAAACGAGAAAATGCCAACCTGCACTCCTGGGGCTCACAGCCTCCCTTCATACCCCTCCTCCTCTGGCCCATCATTTCTAGTGAGCCACTGTCTGCGTCAAGATGATCTGCCCTTGGTTTCTTTGATTTAACCTGGTTCAAACCCACCCCGCAAATTGAAGAACACAAAAGACTATTTAAAAGTCAAACTTAAGGAGCTTAAAACCCAGAAAATAAACAAAATAAGAATAAAATTAAAATATTGTGTTAGCCAGTGTGTAATAACAAGGTGCTCTCTTGGCTGTGCTACTGTAACTTGCTTAAAATTCAGCCCTGGAGGTAACAGCCAGAGTTTGCCAGGCTTCTGATCAATCATGTATGTCCTCTAGCGTCTCATCAGGTCTGTGTAACTGTTCTCTGCTTCTTTGCTTAGATTTACCCCATTTGCTTTTCTTCTTCACTTGAATGCATATGAAGTGTTGGTGGCTTATCCACAAGGAGAGTTGTCTTTTGTATTCAGAGTCTCTCCTGGGTCTCACTCTCCTCACCTTGGTGTTGCACCTCCCCTCCTACTTCAGTTTTTCCACCAATCCCAGATGGCCTAATACATGTTCTTAAAATCTCTCCTATTTTTAGATTCCTCTACATATTACACATCATAAAGAGCATTAATTATACATACTTTCTGTTAAGCTCATGATCTCTTGTGCATTACCAGCTATCTCTAGAGAAAGAGCTTGCTGCATTTGAATGCATTATTAAAGCGGATGACAGGCTGAGTGACAAGCTTCATTATCTGGATGCATTCCAGTGCCTCCCTGTGCCCACTGCCAGCCTCAGAGATTGGGATCCCCCCAAGCTGCCATTTGTCATCTCCAGAGAAGTAGGCAGTGGAATTTTGGGCATAACTCATCTCACCCCAGATTGGATGCTAACACTGGAATTGAACCCTAAATTGCATTTACTACATCTCTGCTGAATGCAGAGAGCCCAGACAAGGGGGTACTCAAAAAAAAAAAAAAAAAAAAAATCACTGAGGCATCAGTTCATTAAGCAACAGGTCTTTGTTGTGACAGTGACTGTCGGTGGGTGGGCTGAGGTGGAGTTTGGGAGAGCTATGACAGCAGGGAGACAGAGCAGTGATTAATTCCTGCACTATCTTGGGTTGCTTCTTTCCTGGTTTTTGTCCTCTCTCTTTTCTAAACCTAGGTAGCTCTGCTATTACCATTGTTGCCTGGATACCAGTGTCTTTTCTCCAGCAAAGTTGTCACTGAAACATTGAATAAAGAAAACCATGTCAGGCAGCTTACTTTCAGTGAGGCATTTTCAGTTGAAGATTCTTTTATTGCACTTATTCATTTGCATAGATCTCCATCACCCTTGATACAGTTTAAATTTATGACTTCTACTATACCTGATTTTCTACTGACTGGATAACACAGACATGATGCTGAATTCCAGTTCTCTGTTTACCTCTTGGTATGAACCTCCCTAGATTTATCTAGAGTACATCTACTAGCTAACCACAAATTAAATTTTCCATCAGAACAATAGAGATAATGAGGCAAAGGTGGTTACAAAAAGTTGAACTGTTATTTCAAGAATAAACCAAGAATTTTACGCTGTAGGCAGGAACAGAACTCTTGTAACAGCATCCCATGATTTAGGTTCAATGTGTCCCTTCACTGTCCGTCCTGGGCAGAGTCTTTCTTTGAGGTTTCTAAATGAATCTAACATTACTGATGCACCTCTCCCAAAGGCCTTTCCTCATCTTTTACATAAGAGCTATTCAGCCTCTTTTGCTTCTCCTTAGAGGTAGATGCTCTAATGTTGTGTGCTGGAATAGAGCCATCTCTCCCAGGTGGCCAACAGTCTCATCTATCTTAAGCCCAAACCCCTTCTTCCTTCTCTAGCACATGTCCACACTGAGCTCCTTACCAGAAATCCTGTCCTGATCACTACTGCTGCTCACCCACCCACTGTTGCCCAACCCAAAGAGGCAGGGCTAGGAGCTGGCAGAGGGGAGATGCGAGAGCTGAACAAGTGAAAGAGTTGCCCAGGGAACAGGAGGTCATTTCCAGGGCTCACTTCCATTTTTCTCCTTCCTCATTACAAGTCACTCTAGAAGACCATGGGCAGTGCTCCTGTATGGTACGTATGTTGGTTCTTCCACCTGCTTGTTTGCAGACATCATGACCACTCTCGTAGTTCATACTAAATATTATGCTTTTGCAGTGGCTTTCTTCCCCTCAGTTGTACTGCTGCTACTTTTCTTATACCATACATTGAAGTCTAAATAAGCAGAATTTTATCCTTCTATGAGGCAATTTGCCTTCAGCAAGTCCATACAGTGAGTTGGTGGCAAAATGGGGAGTGGAATGGTAAGGCTGATCGGTGCCCAACATTCCTGACGCTTCCACATATGACTGAATCAGAGCAGTTTAAGCAGTGTCTGCGTGGGAGATGGGAAGGGTATTGCATCTCTTCAACCACGTAAGAGCCTGCTGGATATGTTTAAAATCTTACAAAAACTGAGGGTTGGTTGGTTGCTGGAATGGACTCCTGGCTGGTTATATCATGGTATGGTGCAACAACAACGGCCATGAGATATATTTATACTTGGCCCAGGGCAGCTTTTTGCTATAGCACTTGATATTCTACCAAATATGAAAAATGTCTTTATATTTCTGTTCTAGGTAGTGCATTTATTTCTGTCTTATTCCTAAAGAAGACCATGAGGGCTGCTGATATATTGGGTAAGTAAGCGTTTGCTAATAGGGACATATGTGTTGCCATATGCTTAGCAAGCTGTAACTCTCACACAGCCCCCCACCTTCACACTCCCACTTTCCTGAGCAAGTGTTTCGAGGCAGATACTTTTGAAATTGGGAAGAAGTGACAAAAAGAGAGAGAATCTTCAATGCATGTGGAAAAGACTGCATTCCCAAGTCCTCTGTTCTTATAACCATAACTCATTCCTTATGTGTCCTTATTGCTCAAATTTATTTTCATTGTCTATTTTTGCCTCTGAGGTTGTATTTAGTATTATCTTTATGAGTACAACACAATTTTAGTAAAAACAATGAAACTATTGAGTTTTTCATTCAAATATAAGGGTTTTTTTTCTTACTGCATAGACATTGCACAAAAATTCAAGCTCAATTAAAAGTGACAACTTCCCTTTTGGTATTAATTTTATCACTTCAAAGAACAAATAATCATGTTGTCAATGTTTTGTTGGGAAACATGGTCTTCACTGTAAAAGCATGTCAACATTTTGTCTGTGTCCAAGATTTTTTTGCACATCAAAACTGCCCTGCTTGAACACAGTAATAGTGAGAGACAAGCATATTTAAGGGTTTGGGCTTTACACAAGCCATSTCGGCTGGGACAGTGCACCTGATGTTGCTACGGGGCACCTGGTATTTCTGTGGGGTTCCTAGCGTCTAGGCTTGATTGTCCATACTATAACAAGGACATCCCAGCTGTTCTCATGAATGTTTTGGAGAGATCTGTTCAGTATTCTTCCAGGAATACTATAATATTTATTTAGGTTTGGGATCCAAGTTTGCCAGCTCAGCTGCTACATTCAAAATCCCCCCTCCCTTGACTGATCATGTTTCCCTTATGGCCTTATACACTGTGTGTTGCTTTAACCAGTGTTCAAGCACTGATTTATTTTATTTCTGTGAGTTCAACTTTGCAAGAAGGATTTAACAATGTTGCTACATTCCATAGGAATGAGCTGTATGATGGGAAATATGGTGATGTTTTTGCAAGCACATAAATATAGAATAGTTCTGCTTTTCCAAAGGAACTGTGTGCAATAGCAGTGCCAGCAAAGTCCTCCGGATGTGCTTTGTTTTGTATCCCTGAGCCTTGTATTCCACACCAATTTACAGGTTTGCCAAGAATTTTAAAGATTACTTAAAAAAAAATTGATTAGCTAATATCTTCCTTAATCCAGTACAGTTTATGAGCTCAGGATCAGCTCACTTCTATCTCAGTACCTCGATGAACATCTGTGTTTGTCAGCTGGCTGTCCACAAGGCAGAACTTCCAGATTTTTATTAAAAGCACAATAATGCAAGTTCAACCTTGAAAAGGGGCCCTGGCAGCATAATGGCTGAACAGTCTTTTGCAAATCAACCTTTTATAAAACAGTTCATAGGTCTGCAAATACAACAGGGAGTGGCCAAAATGTTGGCTTCATGACAGCTTCACATGAGCATTGGACTGGAACATATCTCTTGCACTTAATGTTTCCAGGGCAGGTCCATAGCTGATGCAGATCTCTGTGGCCACACTGACTTCAGAAGAACTGTGTTTATTTACCCTGGTTAATGATCTAGCTGTCTGCCTCAGTAAGCAACTTGTCCTTTCAGTTTAGAGTAAGTTTATGTGACCTGCTTTGTGCCTGTGAGAAATACAAAGGATCGATTCTCCTTTGTCATGCACTTGGTATTAGAATTGAGAGTATTTGAAAATGCATTRCATTGCATTGGAACCCTAATTCATGAGACTTTACTGACAGCTTTTCTCATATTTCCAAAATCCTTTGAGTCTTTAATAAAAATTACACTAGGTAAGACCACAAATGCAAGGCAACGCAATTACCTAAGCCCATCTGATTAAATGGACTTAAATTTTCTTCTAGAAACCATTTCCAGTCAGCTGGAAAGCAAGGATGACCAGGATTAACAAATATTTTATTACCAAAATAATGTGTCCTTTTCTTTAAAGGAGGAACACTGACAGTAACAGGGACATACTTGTTGGTGACATTTGCTCCAAATGTACCCCAAGAGCTCACAGCAAGACGAGTACAGAATTACTTAGTGAGCTGGCCTTTTTTGGTATATTCGGTGAGTATCTGGTTCATACTACTCCCTAAATTAGAAAAACTGGGGTTATTGGGCTTTTTGCAGCATTATGAATTAGTGGCAGAAAAACTGCTCCTGAAGATAAATTGTGTGATTTTCATAGGAGAGAGAGCAAGTCTCTGGGTCATCACTCCAGTCCCCAAGCTGAAAATAAGCTGAACCAAAAGATGTGGTCCCCTGGTGTGCCAGGGGAAAGTGGCAGTTGTGCAGGATTAACAAGAATGGAAAGATTTTGGGTTTTACTGGGCTTGAGGAAAAAACTAAATATTGGCACTGCTAATATTTCCTATATATGTGTTCATGCCACACTGTCTGCATGTACATCTAAGTTACAGTGCTTTTCTGGAATGTGATGGACTTGTGCTTTTAAAAATCAGGCTATGTATGCTCTTGGTCCTGCTTTTTTCTTTCATATCACTCTGTTTTATCCCCATGTTGCTAAGCCTGGCCGAAAGGAGCTTTGTATGGAGTTGAGATGTGGAGAGGCAGCCTGCTTCACTGCCACTCAGGCTAATCTGAACCTGAGTTTGAATTCAAATAAAAAAATACCATTTTGATTAAAGTATCTGTATACAAACTTCAAGTACCATACGTCGTCTTTGATGTATTTAATTAGCATCAGGAACAAGAACAGAGTGAGCAGGAAGAATTTCTCTTTCTCTTTTCCTCTGGAATGCTGAAAATTTGTCCCTCCAGCTGAATGTAAAAGATGCAATATAGGAGCTTCAGAAGCAGGTACTTTTTTCCCAGTAAAGTGACTCACTAGATTATTAGTGCCCTGGGATTTCTCAGTAGGAAGCTCAGTTAGAAAGCCACTGAGTAGACAGTTTAAGGACCTTAATCTTTTAGGCAACCTGCAGGCTTTAAATACATCTTAACTATACATGAGACTACTGATTAAGCAGAAAGTACATGCTAACACAAAAAAATCTTGATCCTCTTGCTCAATTTTGTGCACTTTAAAAGCTCCTGAAAGGTGGTGATACAGCTCAGTGGAAGAAATTAATGCTCATGCTACGTAAATCATAACATGCACTTTCAATCAGGCAGTAGAGAGGCTTTTGAAGGCAATGCCCAAGAGTTCTGGGGTACTCAGTAAGGGTAGCTTCAGCCTCAGCAAGAGCTTCAGCAAATCCATGTAATCAGCAGAGGGAGAGGGACTTCTTTAGGAGGTGGTTCAGAACAGGGGTCTTGGTGCTCATTGGAGGACCCTCTCTCTTTCCTAGTGAATATCCCCCTTCTACCATGCAGTTCCACCTATAGATACTAAAACAGCCTGGCATTTTAGACACTGACTTTAAATTGCTGCCTCATCCATTTGTGTAGAGGTGGTGGAGTGAGAAAACTCACCATCTACGCCCAGTGACACCAGAAATCTCTGTGCTGTATGGTCTTCACATTTTCTTAAAACCAACAGGTTGCTGGAAAGGGACTTTTCTCCATCTGAGGACTTTTTTCACTTTGTTTCAGGAAAAGTTAATAGGAATGCAGTTGAATGCCTAGGAAGACTGTGCTGTCTTAGAAGACATTAGGAGACTTAAGAGTCTTAGGAGACTTCTTAGGAGACATTATGAGGAGGTGGTAGGTAACACCTGGACTTTCGTTCCCCTCTTCTCTCTTTTCCCTGCCTCAGCCAGCATCCAATTCTACATGTACAGCATGGGTTGCAGGGAAGGATGGAGAAAGTACACAGCACATCTTGTTGACTCAACAACATATCAAGCTTTATTTGTTCCTTCTGCTCCCTGGATTCATCTGTTTTGAGCTTCCTCTGTCCAAAGAAGTGGGAGGAGTGAAAGGCTCCACAAGACACTCTGAGATACCAGCCTGATTATCCTGTATGCTGCTGGAAGTTCAAGCAAACCCTGCTGTAAACATTCTCTTTGGGCAGGGAACTAGCTCTTCATAATTGTTTGTAAAATGCCTAGCACAGGTTGGCTGCCGACATATAAAAAAGCGCAGCAGAAGTTGCAGAGTTTCCAGTATAAATATATAGTGAGGAGACAGTACAGCAGTATAATGCAGTCAAACAGTCTTTCTAAAAGTAGCCCCAAAGTGTGGTCTGCTGAGAAATACAAAGCCCCAATGGTACAAAATGTTCTGTGTGGGTGATAAACCATCCCCATGTGGCACTCCACTGGCATCAGAGGAGTTGGGCAGAAATAGCCTCTAGTTCCCACATGAGACAACTTTGAGTCACCTTCTGAGACTTTGCAGGAGTATAATCATGTCTGAGCAAGAATGACTATCCTAGCTTGTTTTTTTTCTCTTTTGCTTATGTGCACTTTGAGTCACTACAGAAGACATCAATTATAGATGAAGCTCTCAGGTTTCCCTAAACAAAAGCATAGTGAGTATTGGGTTGTTAATATTTAATCTCTGTAAAATCAGGTTCAAAGCATTTCTGCTTGTCCTTCAAAGTGCATAGAAGACCCTCCTGGTTCATTGGTCCCTATGTTGCTGTATATCCCAGAAAAACAGCTGAGGCAGACAATGTGATATTTTGTTCTGGTGCCTTCTGGTAATGCTTAGAAACATGGAAAACATCATGATTATAAAAAAATGTTGATGAGATGTGGGCTTGAGGAGACTTCAATAGAGATTAGTTGTAATAGCAAAAATGATTGTAAGCAGGTCAAGTTCCTTCAATTCCTCTAAACAGAATATGTGAAGCTGATATAATCTACGCACTTCCCATTCCTGGACTTTGTATTTAACACTATCACAGCTATCAACTATGAGAGCGAGCACTATTTTGGGTCATTCTCAGGACACAATCGTAGGTAACAGCTGGGACACACCAGTAAGGTCCCTGTCTGCATGAGGTCCTGTTAGGAGCCATACACTCTGCTTGCAGCGTGACTCAAGGTAATGGCCTCTCCCTTGTCTTGTGATTAAAGGTGACCTGTTGGTGGGTCACTGAGTGGCAGAGAACCATGGAAGAATAATTTGGCTGCTGGGCAGCACGAGGTGAGAACTAATTGTTTGAATTTCATGCTTAGTGTGCGAGACTTGACAGAGCTGAGTAAACTTAAATAACAGCCCTGAAAAGCAAACATCAGCTTCGTCCCCAGGTTTGGCCACAGGACTGCCTTCTCTGTCCCTACACCACTGCTGCTCTTGGGACTTCCCCAGGAAGCAGAAGCAGCCAAGCACACAGACCCATGCGCCCCTTCCAGAGCTGCCATCAGGGACACTTTTATGTCCTTTTGATGGTTTTGCTTGGCTGTTTCCTTTCAGAAGTGAGTCTTCTTGGTGCATTTGTTTGCTTTTAAACAGGAGGAGATCACAGTGAACCTTTATGGTAGCTTTAGCAAGAGAAGAGCTGATGACAGGATGAGGACCAACAGAGGACAGATGATGGACAGAGCCAGCAACAGTGACTTGGCTCAGTTGAGGTCGGTGGTGCTCGGCACTACCTGCCACTCTGGGGTTCGGAGTGAGGTAGAAGAGGGAGTGGAGCACCACAGCTGATGTGATGGAGCGGTTTGAGCCAGTGACTGTCCCTGGGCTTGTTTTTGGATGATTGTTCTTGCGTAGTTTGAAATCTAAGTCACAGGGCAGATGATGGTGTTTCCTTCTATTGGCATTGTGATTAAAGTTGTCTAGGGGATATAAAATGAATCAATACCTGAGGTATAGCTGGCTGCCTACAGTAGGGCTGTCTCACGGGTTTCTGCACACTCTGTGGCAACCAGTCCGAGGGTCTGGGAGAGGTGATGGGTGCTCAGGTTTGCAGTGGGGGGGAAGCAGGTCTCACAGTGCTGCGTCACTTGGTGCCATGGCCCCATCCCAGTCACATCATCCTGTGTGCAAGTCCTGAACTGGCACGTCATGGAAGAGGATACCTGGGACATCTCTGGAACTTCTTTCTTAGCCTTCTTTCTAGTACCTTTCCATGTGGGAAATATTTATTTAGCACAGCTTTCTTCCATTCTGTTAGCAATTGTTCGCAGTCAAAATAGCAACTGAAGCTATTTGGAGGCTGTTGTAGCTGCAGCCTGATAATGCGATATTCCCCGCTGGCCCTAAGATGTGTTTGCCAGTGGCATGAAGAGTGAAGCTGCTACCTTTACTTCTCCTCTCGAGTTCCCTCAAAACCCTGTTGTAGTTTTCCACAGGGAGGCCAAGATGAACTCACGTGTCTGCAGACCTTCTGTCTTCTGCAGACTTCTGCCTTGGTTCCTGATTTAGACATACCCAGTGTTACACTGTTGAATAAAGCTGGGGAGGCTGGCCAAGTTACTTGCTGTGAGACTGAGGCAAAGGCCTCTGTTCTACCATCTGGTGGCCCAGCTCTCACCTCTAGGTGCAAGCCTGGTGGGGAGGGATGTCACTCTGGAGGGAGATGAGACCAGCACTCCACAAGAGATTGCAAAGATTATTAAACAAGGATTAGTTCAGGAATGTTTTTTTTTAACCAACAGCGAAATGCTTTATTATATTCAGCACATTTTATAAAAAAAAACCACAAAACACTTTGCATTCTTTTTTAATTTTTATGATAAATATTTGACATTTTTTAAAGAAAGGTGGTATAAAATCCAAATTTGTGTTTTTAATGTTCTGAGATGCAATTGTGTCTTGGTTGTCTTTGGGAGCAAAGGATTAGTGTGAAGGTAAATAAAAAATGCGTTAAAGCATAATTATGTTCTGTTCACATTTTTGAACACTACTAAACTGGGGGAGGTTTGAGTGTGGTAGAGAATTTTAGTAACTGAATGTAGCTGATGGCTGCTTTCCTGCTGCAGTCACTCTCCAAAATGAAAAATCAGCTATGTTACGTTATATAACCGCCGCTAGTAACTGTTCAGTCGCTTCTTTGGAAATTTCGTCAGCACAGCACCCAGGTCTTTTTGAGTCTAGTGTTGCCTGGTTTAGTGTTGGCTTAAGACTGGCATGATAAAACATAAATTAGTATGTTGGTGATGAAACCAAGGAGATAGACATGAGGTTTTTCTATGACTTGTTTTGTTGGTAAAAAATGACAATAACCAGATACATTAATGATGGCAATCTCATTTTCTGTCTTATTTCCCCCATTTGATTACTTTCCAACATGCACAAATGAACTTCTTTTTCTCCATGCAGTCTCTAAGGCTACCAGGCTTCTGAGCACCTCTCACTGCACAGGTCCACCATCCCTGTTTTCACGAGTCTTCTGGGCTTCACAAAAGCTTTTTGGCTCTTGCACTTGCTGTTTCCTTTAAGCATAGAGCGGTATTTGGGCAACATGGGTAGGAGGGAGAATACCCACACTTTTGACATGGCAAAAGGCAAGAGTTACTAAGGGAATCTGCAAAGAGACACATTAACAGCAAGTCAAGAAATTTAACTGTCTGTCATTTAGCTCTCAGATGTTATTGAAGGAACAAGTTTAGGCCATGCACAGTGTAGGTAAAGCTGCTTCAGCAGCTACAGATGTCCTGCAGTGTGGTCTGCTAGTGTGTCATTGAGCTTTTCAAGGTAAGCTCCTGACAGGTACCTGTGATTTGAGAACCACCACATGAAATAAATATTTTCCTCCTTATGATGTATGGCAGAAAGTTTGAACAAAAAGACAGTGTTTGGCGGGATTTTTTTTAGTAGGACTGGGGAGAAGGGCAAAGAGGATAGCAAAAACAAGCTTGCATGTCACAAAGAGTGACACTAGGAATACCATAGCTAGAAGGAGAGACTGCTGTTCCTCCAGGTAAGTGCTTTACTCCGTAGGAATTATAAACAGAGTTTCTGTAAGAATTATTACCAATAAACATGGGTATCTTTGCTGTCCCATTAAAAAAGTCTTCTCAACGCTACCAGTGACAAAATATAGCTAGAAGCGCAAAAAGAAAAACTAAAGAAATAAGAAATGCTCGAAGTTTAACTTTTGCTATAATAGGAAAGATAAATGACAACAATTATTTGATAGCTCAGTCAACTAGCAGTAAGGTTAGTTTTTAGCAGAAGATGCTTAATAAAGTAATTCGCCTTTGAACTGTTAGAGCAGAGAAAATGAATGTGACATCTCAAAGACTTTGAATGAAGCATTTATTACATAGTTTCACAGCTCTAACTTTCTTTCCTTTTATTTTCAGATCTTAGAAATTATGATATTCTGCATTCTCCTCTATTTTTACAAAAGAAAGGCTGTGAAGCACATCGTGGTTTTGTTAATGATGGTAGCACTACTGGGTAAGAACATTTTATTCACTTTAATGTTTCTTGATAATTCCTTGTCACTCAGTCTCCCCAGCTAGTTTAGATTAGGGACATTTCAAAACAGTGTGCTGAAGGAGAATCATTGAAACATTTCACATGATTCTTACCGTGGTCTCTTTTTGAAGAGAAAAGCTGATTATGAAACATAGTTTCTATGCTTATTGCTGGGACTATTTCTTTTTACAGATTTCCTGAAATTAATATGCTGTGTGCAATGGTATTCTGAAGCTTTTTTTAAATAACACTTTAGCTTTAGATCCTGGGAAAGGGGACTGTTTGCAACTTTGTCTTGGAGAGCAGGCTAGCTGTGAAAGTCAGTTCTTTAAAACAGAGCAGCTTAAGACCTTGTAAGCACTCTGTAAGCAAATGGTATGCTGTGACTGTACGGGAACTTTTCTTTGAATTATCCTTGCTTGTTTGCATATGCAACATTTCATACTTTACCACCTTTCCAGAAGCACAGCAAGAACTCAGTGGGCCACCGAAGTTTGCCTTCTGATTAACGTTGCCACAATCAATACCCAGGGAAACAAGGGAGATCATTTTATCAGGCAGCTTTCAATAAAGTTAAACTTGAATCAGTTTTGAAAAATGTCAGGAGGTTATCTCTAAAGCTCTACTGCTTGCAGGCATATATTAAGAATTTGTCACCACCCCGTGTCTTCTCCCATCCTTGTCTTGTCACTTGCCATAAAACCCTGATGGGACACCGCATTTCTTTGGTTGAAGTGAAAGGTGCTTGAACTGTGCCACTGAAGTCAATGGTTATATTTTCACTGAGTTCAGCGGGTGCATGTATCAGTCTGCAAAGACTTATAAAGCACATTTCTAATGGAGCTGGTCATGAGTGTTTTGATAAAACAGAATTTCACTGAAGTTTGCCAGTTACACAATTTGGATTTAACTGAACGTGAAAAACCCTCACAGATTTATTAACTGCCTTCCTTCAGATCCCTGACTGGTTTCTTACCCAGCTGAAAATCTCAGACTTCCAGATCAACTTTTCTGGGACAGTCTTCCCATTTAAGTTTCCCAGCACTAGGAACTTTAGGATCTGTAGCTCTGCAGAAGCCTTGAAGGATTTCCATGCTCCCTGCATGAGGCAGAGATGGAAGAGCCCCAAAAGCCTTAGGTCTAAATGTTCGACTGCTCTTGGTTTGGAGGAGTGAAGTGTGAGTCCGGCCATCCTCAGCTCCTAGCATAGAGCCTGGGAGCTTTGGCAGAGCTCACTTGAGCTGCTCTGCAGCTTCCAACCCTGCCATGAGGAGCGTGAAACACTGCGTGCTCCTGAGTGATGAGCGGGTCCAGCCTCCTTGTCGCATAGCTGGAAGCCTGAAGATCCCCAGATGGGGTTCTACACTTGACTGCTGCTGTTCTAGGCAGACCCACCATGATGGCTGCCCCAAGCAAGGTCAACACATGGCTCTGGGAGACCTGGGCCATTGGGCTGCGTAGCTCTGCGTGCTTATTTTGCTGTGGAGCCTGCCAGTCCTGATGCCACCGGTGCCAAAGGGACATGTGGAGCTGCTGAACAGCAGCAGGGCTGCAAACCTGTGCCCCAGCAGGCACTAACTGCAGTTTAGTGGTCAGGCTGCAATCAACCAAAAATAACAATTTCAGCTGGTGGCTGCTGAGGTTTTGGTGAGCATATGCAGCTTCAGGAAAAATGTGTCATTATTTCTGCTCTATTAAAAAAGACACAAACAAACAAGTCCTGGTTCATGGGAACTTTTGAAATACTGATATTTCCCTTGAGCAGGAAACCCAGAACTGTGGCTGGCTCTGGTTCCTGCAGCCATCCTGGTGCCTGGCAGTCCCCACAAAGCTACACTTAGAGCCTTCTGCTTGTTCTCCAACTTTCTGCTGAGCAAAGTGATGGGGGGCTGAGAGAGGGCCCAGCAGCTTTACTCCCAGCTGTCTGACACGTGCACTGCCCTCAGAGGGCCCTGGCTGCAGGATGGGTGGACGAGGTTTGGGGTCTCTGTGCAGAAAATTCTCGGTGGCAGCTCGTGGAAGAGGATTTCTGCCTTTTCTCAAATCTGCACAGATACATTCCTGGTAGAGGGTTTGTACAGATGTAAATGAAATGTAGAAAGGTTTCTTTAAAAAGAAGGCAKCCTTTGTGCTTCATTGGATATGAGAGCTACTTTCATTATGAAGAAAATACAGAAGTGATCGGAAAATCTGCAAACGTTTTGCTTAGTACAACTCTGCAAGTTCATTTGGTGAGAATTATCTTACCTCATGTATATATTGGGAGTTATCATAAATTTGGGGGGAAATATTTCAGGTTAAAGTGGAATTTCTGAGTTTCCTGCCCTAACAGCTGGAAAGTGACATCATTTGTCACACTAGCCTTGGGGGGGTGTCATTCTATCAGAGATAGGAAAACCATTTCCTAGGTTTTGAAACTTATTCCAGGGCTACTTTAACTAAAAAGATCATTCCACTTTCCAAAAAAACCCAAACCAACCAACCAAAAAAAAAAACAAAACCTTGATGCTTTCTTCTCTGGTTTGTTAAAATTTAAGGGATGGAAACTGCCCTTTCATCAGAAACAATTTTTCAGCAATCTTTACCCTTAGTTGGACAATTCAAACTACTAATTTTTACCTGTAAGTGTTCTTTTAAAATAATAAATCCCCCACGTTAGAGTGCAAATCTCAGTTTTTATGTAGGCTGCTTGTTGGGGCTTGAGTGTATTTTTTGGCTTTTTATCATACCATTAGCACCACTGCAGGCCAGGATTTGACCTCCTCTGCTCACTTTTACTGCTGTTTGCTAAACTACTCCACCTATTTCCATTACAGAGCAAGAAGTGAAGTACTAGGTGGAAAGGTTGTCATGAAAACAGTGAATTTCATGACAGTGAACAGTATCATCACAAGATGTATGCAACTCTAAAACTCCCCCTGAACTTTTGGACTTGCTATAAGAAAAATGCTTGCAATCAAAACCACAGACATGAATTTGTTCTTCTTCCCCCACCTTTCCTCCCAACCCTTGGCCTGAACTTTTTGCACAGTGCAGCTCTCCTTGCCAATCTGAATTTTGCAGTTACAGGAGGATGAATCAGACCACCGAAATCCAACACTCCTCAGCTCTGGAAGAGGGTGGAACTGGATCCCAGCTGGGGGATGGTGTTCCTGATGATTAATTACCTTTCTTCAAAGGTCATCTCTGCACCTTGACTCTTCTTATCATTTTTAGTTTCTTTTGAATTTGTTACATTTTATTTGCAGTAATCACAGCCTACTTGGGTTAGCTTCAACAAACCAAGAGTGCGCTCCAAAACGAAATCTAAAGTAACTCTTAGCTGAACTGTCAGCCCCTTTTCTAAAAGATGTATATTGCAAGACTTCTCTGAACTGGCAACGTGTTAAAACCATTGCCTGCTGTCAGATTTGTTTGTGGTGATGCAATGACAGTGACTAAATGGATTGAAAACACACTACTGAAGTATTCTATTCAGTGGGCTAAATCCAGTAATGGTCTTAAGAGCCTGGCCCCTGAAACGAAACACAGATCCCTGTGTTGGTTGTTTGATCTCTGTACATAACCAGTGCGGAGAGTTATGCGTGATGCGATCCCAAAAGTCAGCTTTGGCCAGCTCCCGTCTCAGCAGAGAAATCCTGAGGATGAGGAGTTATTTTAGGCTGCTGGTGTCACATGCAGGTTGCTATCAGGAGGTGTCCCAGCTGCTTTGAACAGATAATGAGACCTCTCAGACCTCTCCTGAATAATGCAACATGGGCTCCAAATTAGCAGCTGGAGCTAAATAAAGTATGTCTGGAAGATGTGGAGGCTGTTGTACCGCCTCTGACTGGTAGTCCAGTGTTTAGGACATGTGCCCAGCAGTGGGAAATGGATCCAGTTCTTTCCTCTACCTAAGCTCAGCCTCTCTCACACACGCACACAGAGTCCTACGTTGCAAGATCTTATCTGACTCTAACCTCAGCTACCCTTTGAAAATGGGTAAACTTTGAGTAGATGCAGGGTTGCAGACCTCAGTGCTATAAGAACTTCCAAGCAAAACACAAAGCACACATGGAGTTAAGGCCACTCTGAGTTTAGGCAGTAGCTTAGCGAGTGTTTATAAAATCACACGCTTGGCTTTAGGTGCCCAAATTCTACCTCAGTGTGTCTTTAGGTGATCAGCTCTGTGGCTCTGACCTGGCACATTGTCCTCCCTCACTGATGCTCTGAGGTCCCTGCTGTGAATCCTGCCCTGCTAATCTCTCCCTTTCCCTTTCAGCATCGTTGACTGTCATTGCTGTAAAGGCTGTGGCCAGCATGGTAACACTCTCTGTGAAGGGGAAAATGCAGCTAACTTATTCTGTTTTCTATATCATGATTGTTTTAATGGCAACTTCTTGTGCTTTCCAAGTCAAGTAAGTGAGTTTCTACTTATCTCCTAACATTTGTACCCATTTATGTCAGTTTTGTTCAGTACTGATATTGACTCCAGATCCAAGTTGCACTTAAAGGCAACAAATTCCTGGCGAAGCCTTGACAGATGCATGAATTGCCTACAGCTGATTATATTGTTTATTTAGGCTTTATTTCTCAGTTTATAATTGATTAATTACACAAATGTTACCTCATTTCATTATCACCTTATACAAGGTCTTCCCAAATTTAGTCCTAGTTTTGGCACAGGTTTTGAACTCATGAAATGAAATTTATGTTTATGTAATATTATTTTTTGTTACTTTCAGCAATCTTCATTGCTGAATAATCAAATGGCCACGTTTACCCTCATTATGCATCTCTTTTCCCTAGCTTATGTCACTCATCAGACTGAAGAAGAGAGTTTACCCCAACTTTCTCCCTGCCTCTGTTAAATCTGCATGTTGCACTTTGCTACCCTGTATGTCTGTATCTTTTTAGGAAATAGTTAACTTTTAGTGTGCAGGCGACATCAGAGTTTTCCCTGCTGGCCTCTGGCCTGTTAAGTGATTGTTTTATGCTGCCTTCGCAGATTGCTGGGGGTGGCAGCATGGTAAAATACGGCTTGCAGCTGAACAGAGAGTCCATTCCCTTTATGCCGGTCCCTCTGCTTCAGGTGCTGATAGCATCATTCAGTAATCTCATCTAGACCGCTCCAGTGTGAGCCTGAGTGTTTACTTGCATGATTATTTTCCGGTAGAAGAGCCAACCCAGCTTTCTCATGGCAGAACATACCATTCCCATGTGGAATCAGAAAGTCCATGCGTTATTATGCAGTGACTCTCCATGGCTGACTCAGGAACTCCCCTGTAACAGATTATAGAGTGATTTACATCCAGCTTGTCTTCTCTGGGAGAAGAGCTCAGGGCATTTACAATAGGAAATAAAAGCTTGGCAAATAGGAAGCTGCTGAATTAACCTTTCCTCCTTGCCAGTTTTTTCTTTCTTTCATTTGCTGGGTCAAAATTAAAACAGAAGTGAAATGTGCCCATTTCATTCCCTGGAATCAGTGTCTCTCTCTCTTCTCTGTTGGACACGTTTTCTAATGGAGACAGTGCTGTCAGTCTAAATTTTTCATTTTATTTGTTTCCTCTCTTATTTTATTTGACTGTCATGTATTAGCTCAGAACAGCCTGTGCTGCAACATCCTCCTGGATTCAATGCTGGGCCTTGGTATCACTGTTTTAGTCCCTGTGACCAAGTTTGTTGCAAATGGGAAAAAATAATGAGGTGTTTTCAATGACTTCAAAATCCTGACTATCCTGTGGATATGTAGGATTTCTTTATTTTTAAAACACCATGGAGACTGTTCAACAGTTGCTAAAATAACCATGCAATTACTTTAATGGCTAAAACAGATCCAAGCTTGGATTTTTACTGTGCATATATATTGTACCAGTGAAACTTTTAAGTGTGGTTCTTTTTATAGGTTTTGAATACACTCTGCAGCCTCCTGATTTTTCTCTTTCGGTCTGAAATGCACCGTTCACATAACAGAGTATCTGCTGGTGCATCCGAGAGTTCACACTCATGATTCATCACCCTATGGGTAAATGTTGATAGCTCTGGTCTCCGTACAAGTGGGTTAATTGCTTTGCCTTTTTCATCCGCTGATGCAGACTGTGCAGGCTGCTCCATGGCCAGTGTGTCGGTCCTGCAGGTTTGTGTGCAGTGTATGCTCCTGTGGTCCTGCATACTCTTGCTCATGATTCTGGTGAGGGTTTGTATTGCCTTTCTGAGGAGCACAGCAGAGAGTTTCCAACCCAAGGAGCACAGGCTTGGAGCCACCTTCCTGGACTTTCCCGGCAGGACAGAGTGTGTCTGGGGTATGATTGCATGGATAAATATACAAATATGTGTTTTAGCCAAGTTGGATTGAGCAGTAGCAGCAATGATGTGGACTTCAGCAAAGTGAAACAGTTCCTACGAGGACTTGCGTGTTCATGTCCGTGCTGGAAATATACCCTTACACAACCAGTTTAAATTAGAGCAGCTTGTCCCTGGCTGCTCGCAGGCAGCACTGCTTCCAAGAACCGATGCAGACCATAAGCAGTAATATCCTAGCATTCCTCCCTTATCTGTGGCAGACAAAATTTTTCCAACACTGCTTCACAGGACTCTCCAATGACAGCCTATGGCCAGAAGAATCCACGCCAACCTTCTTGCTTTTGCCTATTTGTTTGTACTCTGCAGAGTCAAAACCAAGAGGTAAATTCAATACATGTACACATCTGTCCAGGGCTACTTGCTATTGTGGTAAGAAATGGTCACACTTAATGTTAAACTGACATAAAGCGGCTTAACCTGACTTAAAGTGCAATGAACCTCCTGTAGGCATGAGGTGCAATAACGCTTGTCTTCCAGGTTCTTGAATCAAGCAATGCATCTGTATGAAGCGACAGCAGTTGTGCCCATGAATTTTGTATTCTTCACCACCAGTGCCATCATCTCAGGTTTGTTTCTGGCCTTCTGCCTCTACAGAACGATTTTCTAAACATCAGGTTTTCAAGAATTACTGCCTGTGAACAGGAACACAAACCCGTCACGTTTGTTTTCACAAAAAGAAGTTTTTCCTAAGTGACAGGTGTTTAAGTTCTGAAAAATGAGTAAGTTCAGAACTTTTGAAGCAAAATAAAGATAATCAAATTCTAGCATTTCCAGAATTGATACGTATGGTTTACTGTGCCTTCCTGGCTTACTAGAAGTACCTGCATTTATCCTAGCCTCATCTTGACATCCAGTAAATGCATTTACCATGTGCACACCAGCCTCTCCATATCCAAACTGGTAGAGTAATTTTAACAGCCTGGCAAACTACTCAAATGACAACACCAGCTGTGTTTCATAGTAGTTAGTGTATATTCCATTTCAGAAGGTGGAATTCTAGGTTAAGTGAAGGAAATAAAATGACTCCAAAGACCTTTTAAGCATTTAACATTTTATTCTGGGTGAGAACTTTGAACTCAGTGTTGTTAAAGAGGGGCTGCAAACTTTGGAAATGGTGTGCAGTGTAAGAACATGAGCAGGGAGGATGACTAAGATGCTGTATCAGCAATGAGCCAAAATGATCATGTTGTTAGAACATTTATGACTCATTTTAACACACACTGGGGGCTTTCCTGTCATTGCTGTGCAGGAGTTTCTCATGCAGAGCTGCCATTAATGAGAAGGGGAGTTAGCTTCACACACAGATTGCCTCAGCACCTGTGTTAGAAGAGACCTACACTTTGTGACTGAGAGGAGACTCGTGCCAAAAGGGGGTTGCGTTCTTGTGACCATATGGGGAATTTGGCCTTGTGCCTCCTTAAAAGATCAAGTACCTATTCAGGAATGGCTTAATAGCTTTGAGACTGGATACACATGCATTTGCACCATGTTAGTTAAACCACTGTAGGGCTTAGAAGAACAACCTCTGCTGAATCTTGCTGGGGTGCTCATAGAAGATACCTCATCTCATGATTCCCCCAGTTACAGCCTTTGAAAATACAGTCAGACCAGCTGCGCTGGTTTACACTCTGGCATTTCTAAGCAAAACTATGCTCATCAGTGGTTTAAAGCTAATATACTTGGCTGGGAATTGGGGCAGCTGAGATCCAGATACACATCTGGTTCTGTCACCTCCACTGCAGAGGTGCTAATTCCTGGAAGAGGGGTGACCAGAAAGAGCTAGTGATCCCTTCAGCCAGAAAGATTTGGCAAACTTGGCTGCTGGAGCCCTTAACTTGGTGTAAACATCAGGGACACAGCTAGTTATGAAAAACCTGTTCCCAACTGGAGTTAAGGTGTTCACATCAGCTGTTGGAGTGGCTTAACTAAATCCATGAAGAACCTGGTAGCTATATTGGTATGACTCTGCTTGTGAATAAGACCTTGAGTTTGACCTGCATAAAAACTGCTGCTGACAATGCAAAAAAAACCTGCATCTGTGCAGTTACTAACACAGCACATGCTCCAACCTGATAGACTAAATGTTCTCCAGTCCCATGCAGCATCTTGAGAAAGCCTAAATAATGGAGTATGGGCACATAAAGTGAACCCATCACAATGTGTATTAATACCTTATTTGGGATTTTTTTGCTCCGTTTGAGCATGACACTGCTCCTGACCCTCCCAGCTGTAATTCATATCACTTGGAAGCCAGTCAAGATCTGCAATTCTTGTTTCTGTCACATTCCAGGAGTCATATTTTATCGGGAATTCCAAAGTGCAGCTTTGCTGAGCGTGTTCATGTTTCTGTTCGGGTAAGTGTATCGGCCTAAAATCTGCACTAACATTTGTACTGAAACAGCATTGCCTTGTGGAATCCCTTCTTTTCTCAGTAAGAAGAAACCTGTCTTGTTATTAAAGTATTATGGAATAGCCATTATAGTAGGATTCAAAAACATTAAAGGAAAGATTGATGTCTGTGCTTTGGGAGTTTGGAGGCCTGGTTTTGAATCCAAATATGTAAAACTGTGAGACACTTATGAACTACTAATCTCATGATGGAATGAAAAACCAGCAGCATGTGTTCCTCCAGCAGGAAGGAGAAATCACTGCTCTCCACCAAAGATCATGTTATGGGGGTGCTTTTACAACTGCGAGAAATCTCTTCCCATGTTACCTTCCACTTGCGTGTCTGGCTGGTCTTTGCTGTGGGCAATTACATGAGTTGCTTGCCTACAAGGCAGTACTATAATATCTCTTCCTCATCCTCCTGTGCCAAGAAAGACACAGCATGCCTGCGGAAAAGTTCAGAGCACACTAAGAAGCTGTTAACAATAAATGTTTGAAGAAGGGCCTTGATGTTGTGAGAGCAGAAACCTTCTGCTGGCTACTGGCACTGTAACAACTCTGGGGACAGGTGACAGTTACTTGATAATGGGTGTGAGATGGTTAAAAGCATCTCCCAGAACTGCTGGAGGTGTCTTGCCACAGTGCTGTCAAATAAATGGGGCTGAGAGCTACAGACGTCTTCATGCTCTGCAGTCGGACTGAAGTAGGTGCACACAACTGCTGTCTTGCTTGACTGYAGGAAAAGTGACAGAAAATGGAGATGAGCAAATTCAACCCATGTATTTGGCAGGCAGGAATTAGTGGTTGTGTGTCCAACACAGAGCGGATAGACGATTTATCCAAGCATAGCAGTTTCTCATTGCTCCTGGCTTACTGCTTGCCCCTGAGACACACAGTCAAATGAGAAAAACAACAGAGATGTTGATTGTCTGCAGCTAGACTGAATTGTTAATGAAATTGCAAATGCTAGAATGCTAGCTTAGATGCTCTGTGAAGATTTGCTCAGGGATTCAAATGCTGTGGTCTCACACTCACGGGCATTTGATTAGGTACGTATTGCTGAAAGTGTAATTTTGCCTGCGGAGCCTTTGGAACTGATAATAAAGCTTCAGGAGGCAAAAACTAGACTGAAAGGGAGCCCAAGATGAATTTATAGAGCTGCCAGGAAGAAAAGTTTCTTTATAAACTGAGCAGCTTGGGTTTGGAAGTCCTTGAAAAAGAAACTTGGAAAGAAATTCTCATCTCGGGTGCAGTGAACTGTTTCTAATGATACTATGCCACTGTTATTTTGCAGGTGTCTCCTATCTTTCCTTGGTGTATTTGTAATTGCAAAAAATAAAAAAGAGGAGCATTTACAAATTCCTTTTATTGACTGCGGACATATTCCTGGTACGTAGGGGTTTTTTTCTGTCTCTGTTTAAAAATGAGATATCAGATAATGGGATGACCTAGGAGAGTTGAGTCACAAATGTGCTCTAGTCATATTTAATAAATATACTGTTCCCTTATTTTCTACTCCTGTTCCCAACAGGTTTTTCAAAGAATTTTTCAGAGTTTTTCCAAGTTATTGTTACAACCAGTCAAATGAAAACAATGATTACTGGAGCAAAGAATGTTTAAATGATGGATTGGTGGGGGATTTGTTTTATTAAAATTCTTCACAGGGTTGTTGTTTTTCCCTTCTCTCACCCCATTTCCTTAGGACAAAAATTGACAGGCAAAATACAACCAGATTCTCACTATTCACGCTATGGCACTTTGAATAATGAAGATGACTCGGTGAAAAGTCAAAGCTGAAAGAAGAAAGCACCTTACCTGCCAATTAACAGGAGGAACGCCACTGGAACAAGGATCAGCAGCACCTTTTTGTTGGACATATTCAAGTATATGTTGAACTCCTGTATGTTGATGAGTCATAGTATTATTTAATCCTACTTAATTTATCCCATGGCTGTCCCAAATGTATTCTGAAGATAAAGGAAGCCTTAAGAAAAACTAAATAACCATTAATGAAACTGAACTCCTAGTATCAATGCCTCTTGGGGATAATTTTAGAGTCTTAATTGCCTTGAAATGCAAATAGGCACAGAACAGGATTATAAAAATTCCCCTTTGAAGCCCCCCAGGTCTGTGTAGATGCTTAAAGACAAAGGTGGCAAATGAGAAGAATTTTCATAAGTGACTTCAAAGTATTCTGCTATATGTATAATACCTTTAAAAATCTTATCCTTCCTGTTCAGGAGTCAAAACTGTGGGCATATATACAGTATACACAAATATGTACACACAAAGTATTTTATATTACGTGTAGAGGGAAAATCCTGATTATCCTCTGCCATCAGATTAATTCTCTTATCTTCCAAAGAAATAAACACTTGTGTGAGGAGGGGGAAGGAAGAGAACATTTGCCATAAACCTAGGCACGTGTGCACATGCACACGTTTGTGGTGCCCAGCCAAGGCAGAGCTAAGGAACCACACTTGACATTTTACATCTTCCCAGGAGACTCAGGTGCACTGGGCTGGACTGGGCTGGGCTATACTATCTGTTAGTATAGTCTAGCCTGAGGTTTAGCCTCTGTTTTAAGGAAAACAAGGTTTTAGTGAAGAAAGTGCAAAGTTCTCCAGAGGGAATGGGGTAGCCAGGATCCCTCCCTTGATGTGTCTTGGAAAAATACTCCTGAAAAAGAAAAGTAGGGCAACTCCTGCCTCCTTCCTAAACCGCTGGTAATCCTGGATGAGGAAAGGCTGTAAAACACAGGATCACAAAGAGTCACGGTAACAGTACAATTTTTCCTTCAGTAAACAGTAGTGTCTCCACACTGATTTGAAGAGCCAGCAGCGATAGGAACCATGGCAATACGGGCTCTGTGTTCAGGTCTGGGAGGTCTCAGTGTACCTCAGCCCCAGCCTCCCGGCAAGAAAGCTTCTTCTGGGCATTCATCGTGGGTCCATTTACCCCTGCCTGGTAGCACCGATCTACCTCAGCCAGCACAGTGCGGGTCAGACAGCTCCTCTGCAGGAACAAGTGAAAGTGCTCTTGAAAAGTGTTCGCGTCTTGGTCAAGATACTTCTTTTAGGGTTGAATTAATCTGCAGTAATCGATAGGGGCCATAGGCTGTGTGTATTTCATTTCAGTGGGATATGAGGTCTCTTTTTTCCCCCAAGTAACTGTATTTCATTTTAAAATAGGTACAGCTGAAGATCTGTAAGACGGTTTCATTTCCAACCCTACAAAGCACACACAGAGCTGCAGTTCTTCCTATGCAGCAATGACCCAGGAGCCAGGGTGCGGGGCGCAGGGTTGTGAAGTTGTTTTCCAGTGTGGATCTTTTCCAGCTGGCACAGGACAAGACTCTGTGTCTGCACCTTACTTGTACCAGCTGCCTGGCTGTGGCCTTCCTTTCCCCTCTTACAGCTTGAGTTCAAGTTTCTAAAGCTTAAAATAAAAAAAAAAAAAAGCACATTCTTTTTCTATGCTTTCTCCAGGGAATAAGGGCATGCCTCTATCTTTCTTTTGCAAGTCAAATTTAAGCCACTTTCTAAGTCTCAAGTGAGAGTGTGTGCTTAAGATGGAAATAGGAGACCTACAGTTTTTCATTATGTGACCTGGGAAACAAATGGGTGAAAGGATTTGGTTTTGTTTCTTTTTTAAATGATCGGCCTAGGGCATCTTTCTGAAATCTGTTTCCATGATTCAGGAGGGCTGGAGGAGATAATATTACCAGGTACAAGATTTTCTCTTTAAAGCAGGAAATCAAATGCAAAAATCTGTGGCAAAAGTTATTTATTTTAAACTACTATATTTCTTCTTGAACAACACTTCTTTTCTTCCTACAGGTTTATAAAAAAAAATAAGGGTTAAAATGTCTTCTGTAAACTTGAATGTAATTGAAATCAATTTATGGAGCAAAACACTGGCGGAAATTATGTGCAATTAAAACTTGTGATTTGACATGATTTTTGAGATGTGAGCATGTTCCAACTAATTAATGTATTACAAGATCGGAAAAACTCAGTGATGAGAGTTCATTACTGCTCTGCCAAGAAAGGAACATGATTTGTTTCAAGAATCAGTTTCTAATCAATGTCATTTTCAGATTCTGCTTGCGATACTTAGGTTACAAACACTACAGGCAAATGCCTGCTTTTGGAATACAAAAAAGTCTCCGGAGCCCTTCTCTTTAATGATGAGTTATTTTCTTGTGATGTTTTTCCTGACATCAAAAATGTGGGCCAGATATAAGCTGCAAAACTTGCACCTGCAGACTGAACTTTCTTGAACAGATCCTCCATGGGATCTGAGGAAATCAAACCGCGGGAAGGTGTGGTGGGCAGGCGGCAGCTCACGTGATCCCCCAGGCTCCAGCTTGGGATTTTTGACAGACCAGAACCAGCAGGACTTGTTTAGCACTTGTTCCACTGCTGGTCACGCTGCGGTAAGAGATGAAGTATTAACTGGCCATGGGCCTGGAAATGGGAGCTCTGGAGTAGAGCGAGGCCATTTAATTTTTGCCATAAAATATCAGGATGCATTTACCAAATGGTTTCAGCTGGCAAAAAATAAATTAATTTCGGACTGGATTTGTATTTCTGCCCATGGTAGGGGCCTGGCATTCACCTGGGAGGCTTATTGCCCGCTCCTCCCCACAGCCCAGCTTTTGGTGACCTCATGTTTTGCATGTAAGGGCACTGGTCACATAAAACAAAAGGAGAGAGGTCGGACATCATAGGGGCTTGAGCTTCTGTGCTTTAAAGCTGTGGTTTCAAGCACCTGGCAAGCTGCTTGAATGGTTCAGTGCTGCTAGGATTCTCATCCTCTTTTTCCCAGCTGTGAGGTCCTGCATGGCCTGTGGCTCTCTGTGAGCCAGTTCAGCTCACTCACCCCGCAGAAACCACCTGCTTTCTTCTCCTTGGTGGGTTGGCTATCTGAGCTGAGCCAACCAGGCTGACTGGAGTGTTTGGTGGGAAGGAGGAGAAAAGGAGGAGAGGGAGTGAGGGAGTGAGACCTCTCCTCTTCAGGGCAAAGTATTACATTAGTTCTCTCCTTCGGAGGAGCTTCACCGTAGAGCAAGCATCCTGCTAAGCTCACTCCTCATGTGTCACCATGTCCCAAATGCAGCAGCTATGAGCTGCTTGAAGCATTTTTAAGTGTCTGACTCCTGAAGCAAAACTCTGAGCCAGACTCACTGGGCTGTGCATAGTGAGTGTTGAGTGGCTCCATATGGGGCTAATACAGGCATCCTGTGGCATGAGGAGTGTCCTAAGGTCAGCTAGAAGCCCGGACACGTGTCTGACTATACAACTTGTTCTAAGGACTGATTTTTTTCTTTCCATCGACTGTTTGCTATAAGGTGCATAAACAGCACTGGAAGGATGGACTGGGACCAAACGTCTTCTGAACTCAAAATGGTCTCCCCTTGCAATCTCTCCTTCCAACCCGCTTTATGCAGGATCATTGGTTATTTGCAGAGAAAAATGTTGACTCTGATAACACCGGGGTGCAGATGAYTAGACCGAGCAGTCTTTCTGTTTGCCCTTTTGTTACTGTCCTCTGAGGCTTGGCCTTTTTCTTGTTTAAATTTGTTTGTTTATTCCTTTTGGAGAAATCAGCTGGACTGTGTTAGCAACTAGCCCAAAGGAGAGAGGCTAATTACCATAATTATTATTGGAGGGCCAAGCTGGAAGATTTACAACCTGAGGCCACTTCAGGAGAAAAAGAGAGAGAACTGTTTAGTGCTATGGATTCTCAGGAGTTTGAGAAATCCTGTGTTTGAAATGTTTCTGGGTTCTGGGATAGAATTAGGGACATCAGTGAATAAATAGTGATTCCATATATTTTTGTATGTGGTTTTAGTTTGGCCTTTTTTTTTTTTCACTGCTTTAGGAGTGAAGGATGACTATTCTCTGCTTAGAGAAGCAGAGAGGAAATAAGACATTCCCTTGGCAGATGGGAGATGTTTCAACCTTCTGAAGCTGGGAGAAGTGTAGAGGCACCTTCCAAGCACCCTGGCTGAAGTAACCATTGAGTTATACAAGGAGACAGCACTGGCAAATACATCACTAAATATTAAGCAGTCATGACCATTTAGAAAGGATCCTTGTCCACTTGTCACGTGTTAAATCTGTTCAGAGCACATGTAGCTGATATGGCCCCTTAGGCTGCACATAAATGTATTTTTGAAACATGCTGAACCAGTCTCTGGGGTCTGGGCCCCTTGAGCACCCTATCGATGCCTCTTTGGCACATACTGTCTCGCATGCAGAGCTCTTGCCAGGTCCTCCCTGTGTGGAAATTAGACTGTGTTGTGGGTACACACCATAGGCTTACTCTGATAAGAAGATACAGTATTGCCAGGGCATTTCCCTTGACCTGGGAAGTGTTTATAGGATACTTCCCTACAAGGAAGTTGCACAAACCTACAGTCTTTGATTATGTTCCCTTTACTTTGTGATTCTCACCGGATAAAGCAAGGGCAATTTTGGGTATCCACAGAAGCAGAATTATTGGCACCTCAGGAACTTCCAGACACAACAGATGGACCGTAAATAAAGAATTAGGTGGCTGATGAGTAGGTTTCTTATTTAATCTAAATTCCAGTTTTTCACTTAAGCCCTTAAAGTTTGTCCAAGCCTTTGAGGGAGAAAGCGCATTTAATAGTATAAATCTGCAGTAGCATTTTGACTGCTGATGGACTCAGGCATCGGTGCCAGGGGAATTTGTATCAGTTCACAAGGTAACGATGAGGGAGATGGTGTTCAGCAGCAGAATCAGAAATGTATCGTGGTGGCAGGAGAGTTTTGCATGAACACAGAGGAATGACTCCAGGGGGCCACTAATATACAGTGGTCTGGACTCCTTGTTGACAGTGTCAACAAGGCATTTGTTGACAGTTTTCAAAGTAGAGCTACTGTAGAGGAATGATTAAACAGGTGGTTCTAACACTGACTGTTTTACATGAAGTGAATGTATCACTGTAGCCCCGGCACTAATACCTTAAACATGAAAAGTGGCCTGTGGCCATTGATGAAGGAGCCAATTTCTGTACTTTGCTAGATCACATTGGGAAAAATAGAAATGATTGATTTAAGCCTCCAGCACAAACATGCGCTTGCCAGCTCTGCAGTTGGAGATTTCCACTCTTGGAATAGGCATTGCCTTGCCTAGATGAAATCTTTGGAGTATGCTGCCAGGTCTTTTGCCAGAATCATTAAACTGGTTGAAAGAACAGCACTGTCATTTGTCTTCTGTTTGATAGCTGGTGGGCATAAATCCAGAGCAGCATGAACACAAGATCAGGACTTTTCTCTCCATTTTGAAAAAAAATTCAAATGTTTTTCTTGAGTTTCAATAACATGTGTACCAGGCCCAGAGCTTTACACTCTCTAATGCTCTATAATGCCCTCAGCCAAGAGTAAGAGAGAAAGCTTGCATGGCACAGAGGCTGCTAATTAGGCAGTTCTTACCTGTCACTGAAGGTTACTGCTGGTAACACTTCCTACAGCAACAGAGTACAACAACAAAGTGCTGGAGCTTCTATTCAGTTTTCCAAGAACAGCTGTTCTGTGTTTTACAAGGGAAAGGAGCTGAGGAATATGATTTACTATTACTAAGCATCGCAGTTACCCATGTGTTTAGTTTTTCCAGACAATATTTAACAGTTCACTAACAGGCACGTCCTGACAACACTGACTGGATGCTGGGTGTGTGGATGTCCTGCAGGATTTGGTGCAGCGGTGTGAATAATGGCAGGTTGCTGATATGAGAAGGCAGCTCGATGTCATCTGGCCTGGCCTCCTGCACAGCTCCAGTCAGGCAACCTCCTCCAAGCACTTCTGTGTGAACCCTTTGGCCCATCTACAGAAGAAGGCACCCCGTCCTCTCCTACTAGTCAAAGTAGAGGATCCACCAATGCCATTACTAATTTGTACTAGCAATGAGTCAGTGTTTGCTTTTGAACCGTGCCTTACATCTATTTTAACTTGTCTGGATTTAGCGTGCAGCTATTTGTCTTTTGCCAGTGATTTAAAGCACTCGGTAAGTCCCTCTAGTAAAATACAGTAAGATGACTTGGGCTTTTCGCTAAGCCAAACAGACGGACCTTTTAAGTCTCTCACCATCAGACATTTCTGTCAGCCCTCAAATTGTTTCCTGTGGTTGTTTTCTGCTCTCTCTCCCTTTTTCCAGTGTCTGCAATTGGCCAAATACAGAGTCAAATCAGATCCTAGCAGCACGGAAGAAGTAGCACAGAACTGGACCAGACCCAGCACACCACGATCGGGTGCCCGGCTTCCCCTCTTCCCACAGCTGCAGCCCTGCCACCTCTCCTGCGAGGTGCCTACTCTTTCTGTTTTGACACTGTAATTTAACGGTGGCTGTTTTGCACGCCCAGAGATGCAGCAGCCTCGATTATTTTCAGCAGTTTGACTTCTGACTCATTGACGAGTTCGGTGACGATCCAAAGGGTAGGTGCCCCTGCTCAGAGGTCCCCGGGAGGCCCAGCACAGCAGGAGATCCGAAACCCTCTGGCCCAGGGGCTGGCACAGACGTGGTGGCACCTGGCAGTGGTAGTAAGCAACCTCACACAGCTGCCCTTCTCCAGCGCCTGAGAGATTTGAGAGCTCAGCGCGGATTTGAGAGGAGGGTGACTCATTCAGTGACTGTTTAAGGTGCAGTAAGTAAATAGTCTCTGGGAGGTGTGCCTGGATGTGGGGAGACCCTGCCCAGGTCAGTTGGTCTCTCCTCAAGGATGGTGATGGTGCACCAGAAAGAAAAGATGCTGATATTTGTCATATACGACAGAAAGGCTTCTGCTCCCTTTGCCCCTTGCCACTCACAGTGAGGATGTGTTTTGAAAGCAGCAGTTTGGGCATCTCCCCTCCGAGAGGATGCAAGCACCTGCTAACGCTGAATGGGCATCCAAACCCCACAGAGCAGCAGGATGTGCATGCCAGCCCTGGCCTCTTTGGCTCGTTCAGGCGATCAGCCATTTGCTCGGGCTGTGGATGTCCCCACCCTGAGGTGCCCAAGGCTCCCCACAGGGTCCTGCTTCTGGGTGGACCCTGTGCTTCTGGTCCTGCTTCTTCTCCCTGCACAAGGAATGAGTGTCCCCCAGCCCTTTTGGGGATCTAGGTTTTGAAATGCATTTGTGTTGGAGAGAACGCTGTGGTGCATTTACAGCCCAAGGTCCCATGTTACACCACAGAGCAGGCACAGCTATTTTGCTGGTACCCTTGCACTGTGAATAGTTTGAATTCAGTGCTTTGAGGTGTTTGGGGTGGTTTTTCTTAGTAATTTCAAATTAACAGACCAGTAATGTCACCTCAATTAGCCTGAGGTAATTTGTGGAGGAATTCTTCATTTAAAAAAAAAAAGCTGCTTTTAATAGTGAAGTCTTTGCAAATAAAAGGCCATGCTGGAGCACTTTGAATGTGATTACAGTGACTCACATTTTTAATGGCTTTTTTTAATCTCAAAAATGGCTTTTTTCCAAACAAAGTCCTACAAGGCCTCATATAACAAACAAGGGTTACTGCTCTTTTCCACACATAACATGAAAAATATCCTTGAGCGGAGCGAACTGCAGCCCATCTGCTGTAGCTTGGCCCGGCGCGCGGCACAGCTCCCTGACCATTACGCATGGCTCTTGGTAAAGCAAACCACCTGCTTCCTGCACAAGGTCCCGCCTCGAGCCTCCCTAACACTTCTCCGAGGAGGAAACCCATCCAAACCGCTGATGGGGATGACAACCTTGGCATTCCCTTTTGCTGCATTTGTTCTTATGCCATTTGTTGTTCGCTCAAGTGCTCCATGGACTTTCGTCTTCTTTTCCATCCAGACTAGAAAAAGGCAGGCTGCGCCAGAGATAAATAGACTCTTACTTTCCTGTTTATTGCGCTCCCTTGCTCTCCAGCTGCAGTCAGCAAAGTCTTCATTTGGGAACCCAAAAGGGCACCCTTGAAAGGGAAGGAAAAGAAGAGAGAGAAGTCTTGGGGCAATTTTGCCAAGGAGTGATCTGAAAGTCAGCCCCCTCCTCCCCGATTCAGGGTCTGGTGCTGCAGACGCTTAGCTGAGCCTTTCATGAATCCCATTTATGTCAAACAAGTACTCACATGAATTCCAGAAGTATCCCAGACGTGCACTTCCCAGACACTTTACCTAGACACTTATAGCACAGACAAACCGTAATTTTGCAAAGGCTGTGCTGAGTAAAAAATGGCATTTCCCCCAGCTGCTTGCCATCATGCTCCACAGCTCTGCCAGCTGAACGGACCAAAGCCAACACCATTACACAGCGCACACTGAGCACCCTCGCCTTCACTGTCAATGAAGGGAGATCTCCGCTAATCTCACTGTCACTGCTCGAAGCAGATTAGGGACCATTTGCATAACCCCATCCACCAGCTACACTGGGAGGGTGCCCTGCAGCCCTGGGCCGAGGAAGTGGGCATGGCTTCAAAGGACACAGTGCTTTACAAAACAAATGGCTTTCTATGGCCTAAGCGAGTTCAGGGTACGCATTGCTCCAGGGTACCTCTTAGTGATCAAAACATTAATGTGAAGTTTAAAAGTCCGAGTTGAAATCTTTTCCCAGTCTGAACTGGAGACCACTAGCTACATCTTCAGGAACTGGAAGAACTGGGCTATTGGGGGATGAGGACTTCTGCTCGGACGTGACCCTGCTGCTGCAGTTTGGAGGCTGCTGTGGTGGCACTTCATATGGCCGTCAGGACAAGATGCTTCTTTCGTCCTATATTAAAAAGAAAAGAAATTCAGTGCTGGTGTTTTGCTAAGAAATAAACAGTTTTCACTATCTTTTTCTCTGAAGAAGTTAAACCATATTGTTAAATGGACTGATTATAAAAAACCATCAGCGGCACTCTGAGGTGAACACCTCATATGAAAAATTTCAGCTCAGATGGTAGAAATTTGGCAGAGTTTTATGATCAGCTCAAAATGGGATCTTACAGCAGAGAACGAAGCAGTGCTGCCAGCTGTGCCCGGGACAGGACATTTGCCTTCTTGAAATAGCGTTATGTGGAGGAAAAAGTGTTTGTGGATATGTCTGGCTAACTGGATGCTTGTGTGGCATAGATTATATCTCACTGGTACCAGCCCTATCACGTGTTTGTTAGCATGCAACGTGCTGTGCCACTTGGTGCTCAGAGTGCACCTTTTTTTTACTTCTTTCTTAGATACTGAACTTGTGCAACATACAGTAAATATCATTAGAACTGGAAAAAGTACTTATTTGCTATGCATAAATAAGTCTTCTAATGCAAAATAAAATCACAGCTTTAAACATGTCATCATTAACCGTTGGCCAAAACAAAATCATAGCTTAAAAATGTATCATGTCTGGCTGGCCAAAACTCAAGCCTATGTTAATTTGTTTTGTTATGCTAAATGGTGGCTTTAAACACACCAAGCCACAGGCAGAGCTAGGCTGCAGTTGGGGCTGTATGAAACGGGGTAAAATGTGCAACACACACTGCAGTAAAGCATTGTTTAAGATGATCTCAACATCAACCTACAAGAATACAGTTGTGCTAAAAAATGTTAGGAAAGGTCCTAACTCTATTTCAGCAAATGTTGGTGCTCATAGATTGCAGAAGCCACAGCGGACACCAGAGTCCCTGTGCTTTCCTTCAGCTGCTTCCAACCAAAACTGCTGGGGTGAGCTGGGGGGTTACTGGGAGGCATTCAGACCCTTGCCTTGAGCCTGCACTTACAACAGACCGTGCTTCCGCACAGGTAAGAGACAATCCTGAATTCCTGTGTGCTYGTGGGTACGGCAATGTTTTAGTTCCTTTTTTCAAAGAATCGAATTCAGGTGAAGTAGGTATAGCCATAAAACCTGGCTTCCTCTTCTCTGGAGCAACCACTCCTGTTGACTCTTCCCCATTCCCTCCATTTGCCTTTCACAGCAGGACTTTGGGGTATTTCTATGTTCCCTGTGATGGAAGAGGCACCAGAGCTGTCAGCAGTCAGGACACCAGTTTGAGTCCTCTGCACGTATTTGTGTTTGGCATCTTCTGCTTACGGTCTCGTCCTGAATCCTTTGGGGTCAGCTCCATATGCAGAGTTTGTTGGGTGCTCAGCAGCGTCTGGGTACGGCCCATGGGTGTGACTGCAATACAAATAATTCACTACGATAAAAGGCAGCATGAACACAAGAATAAATAGGCTTACATGTACCATAAAAATGTGTCTGGAATTACAAAGTTTCCAGCAAGCTCTGGAACAAGGCTCCAACAAGCTTTACAGCAGAAACAGCGGGAGCAAGAAACCTAACTAGTCTTAAGATGGAGCCTATAAAACGTATGATCTGTTTGTCCGCAATAGCACAAGAGCCTCTGATGTGGAGGTCTCTCCCTGTCTTATGCTCCACAATCTGATGTAGCTGTTACATTCAGTCTTGGCTTCCTGCAACCGTAAAGCTGCAATGTGAACTTCTGTGCATAGCAGAAAGCGCCTCCTTTCTGTATTGCAGAGCTGTGAGGAAGGGAAAAGACTTGCATTTGAGCTGAGGCTATGCAGTAGCTGAGATATTCCAGGACCTATATTTATACTGGAAAAGCCAACCCAGCCTCCTGCAACAGTGGTAGTAAGGGCTTTGGCAGCATCTGAGGTGGTGTCCAGGAGACAAAAGGAGTGGAGTAAAATAATATAAACCTGCTGGGTTTTATTACTAGCACTGTTGCATCTAGTATGCTTCATTGATGAGTATTAAGCACCTGGTGGAAGATGGAAGCCTAATGCAGCAAACGGTCATTTAACTCTAAAGAGTACAGACAATGCATGAGGCAGATATTTTGTGTCTTCCCAAATAAATAAAATAGTGGAGACCCTTCTCCAAAGCAGTGTTTCTCTATGCTTTTTAATCCAAAGATCCCTGAACCTTTTGGAGGACTAAGCTGCAGACTCCTTGAGCAGTCTTAATGCAGTGGTCTTCATGAATAATCAACTAAAAATTAGGCTGCCCTTTGAAAGTTGTGACAACGTGTGTGTGGGTTTGAGCAGTTTTGGGATGGGGGAGATAGTGGGAAGAGTTGCTTTGTTTTAGAGTGATCTCACAAACCATTCTCTGAAGTCTTTCAGACCACGAGTGGTCCCCAGAGCACAGGTTGAGAAATACTCTCCCATGGACACAATAACATCTGAGAGCAGAACTGCATTGTTCCCCAAAGCTGCTGAGTTCATGAGGGATTGCTCGGAAAGCAGGGGGTGGTTAGACCTCTCCATTGTTATTCACAGCTCTAACTTACAGCAAAATAGAAGAAAATAGCACTCTAATTGTTGTCATAGCGAAGGAAATGTTTAAACCCCAATGCAAATGTAACCCATGCTGTTCTTCTGCAAGCATGTGTGGAAAGCCTGAGATGTAGATCTCCGGGGTATTCCCATGAATTAGAGTATAAAATCAGAGCTGATACATTCAACGTCTTGTACGCTCTAACCGATGTCAGTGATGATCAAAACATGCAAGAACTGAGAGGGAGTATTGATTTTAAGGAAAGTTGCTTCAGCAGTCACCAGTGTAAGAGCATCCCAAGGAAGAAAGGTGCGTGGGCTCTAGAAGATACAGACAATAAATGTACAGACCCCTGAAAAGACCCAGGTTTCCTAATGGGTTTCTTTCATTTTCTGGGTTGAGGAGTAGCCTTTTAAGAGTCTGGAACCATTTTCTCAGTGAATGAGAGGTGCCTCAGAAATGAGACATAAAAGGATAATCTGACTAGAATCAGTACTCCCCCCCCATCAAATTTCCTTTTGAATAGTAATAAAACGTAAATATTGAGGAGTCTCCTTTTGGTACTTACAATGGTCTTGCTTTTCTCTTCCTTTTGAGGTGCACTTAAGAAAGATACCTCTTTTCCCTTTGTCAGTAGGAAAGCAATAAAATTACAGTCATCTGAAAAATACCGGCATTAGCTCTGAAAAGGGATAATGCAGAAGTATGTCAAAGAAAAAAAAAGGAAAATTAAATTTTTTTTATAGTCTGTTTAAGATAACTGAATTCCTCTGAGTAGCACATTTGTCATTATGAATGTCAAAATTTCCAAAGGTAACCTTCATTAAGTCTCTTAAAAAGTCAACCATCAACACCCACGTGGTTCAGAGTCTGCACAGCAAACCAATAATAAAACCAGTAGGTGTAATAATCACTGCTGTTCTCTCTCCCCACCGCTTTCTTTCTTTATATAAGAGTACGTGCATGTGTGTGTGTGTCTGTGTGTGTTTGTAAAACAGACGTAAACCCAGCAAAGAGCAGGACTTGCTTGTCTCTGCACTTACCATGCATTGATGACTCAAAAATATACCATTCTGAAAAATAAAGAAGTCTTCCTTCTCCCATTTCATCCCTCTACAGGAAGAACTTTCTTTTTCCTGCCCAAATCATCACTTAAAACATTTTAGGACTAAAACATGACTAAACCTAAACCATTTTGTTTGGAGCAAGCATTTTCCAGCAGGTTTGGGTAGTCACCTGTGGAGGTCATGTGGCTTCTATGAAGTTATTTGCAAAGAAAAAAAAGGGTTGTTACAAGTTATTTCATTTTTTTTTTCAAAGATTACTTTCTTAATAATGTTATACAATAAACCCCCAATAGCTGGTTTATAGGCCAGCTCTACAAGACAAACAGACAAGAGAAACAGTGAACAAATTGGCCTGGCCAAGGAAAGCTTTCCTAAGATAATTAAAAACACCTCGTGCCTGCACTGTGAGAGAGAAGACAGCTTTCAAAATGTTTATCTTTGAGCTAAAATACAGGTCCCAAGCCTGAGTTTGAAAAGCAGCTGAAAAACAGTTGGCCCCAGTGAGGAGCCAATGCGCAGCCGGGGGTAGGTGAGCCAGGCTGCGAGCACCACGCAGGTGGGACCGGGGCCAGTGGGTCAGCCGGGATGGTCCCGGGAGGARCTGGGCAGGGACCTCCCTCTTCTCATTTCTGTTCAGCTTCACATCTCAGAGAGGCACATTCCCCTGGTCTCAGAGGCGCATCCTCCGCCAGCTATCTCACAGTCCCTCCTCGCATGAGGCTTCCCATTAACCCGCCCCAGCACCTTTAGCCTCTCAGTTTGTTTCTCCCTTTTGGTCCCTCCATCCTTCAGCACCTGTGGATGACCACGCAGCACCACTGCACAGCTCCTCTGCCTCTCCTGCATCTTCTGCGGACCACTCCGCCGTCGGGATATCTGAAATACCTCTGGAATACATGTCCTTCTCCTGTTGCTTCTCTTCATGTTGGCTTCATGTACGTTATTTAGGCAATGGTTTATATGAAAACCTAGGGTGAGAACAGAGGTCGACATAGTAAAAAGGCTTTGGCTGTAACCTCACCTTCAGTCCCTAACTTTAGGAAACTGCCACCTCCCAGTTCCAGGTTTCCAGGCGTCATGGCTGCTTGCAACTCAGTGGTTTTGTTTATTTTGGAACATTTCCTTCACAAGAAGAAAGGAAGCAAAGTTCAGCCATTACCGCATGAGCAGGAAGTGAAGAAAAAAAAGTCACGTCATTATAAAAATCTACTCAGACCTTTTCCTGCCTTCCCCCACCCTCCAAGCAAGACTTCAAAGCAAAAGACAGTCTCAGGCAGTGACATTTGCTATGGAAATACATTTGTGGAGTGCACCACAGGGCTGGGTCCCAGAGGAAATTTTTGTTCTTGACTTGATAGTTACAAGGATTTGGAAATCACCTAACAAGCATGTGGGGTAGGGTGTTACTGTCTCACTCCCTCATTAAACCTGCACCTGGTGCATTTCTGTGCAGCAAACAGCCACGTGCAGGACTGCTGTCTCCAGAAATAAATGGCCTGAGGAAGCCAAGAGTCTGAAGAGAAGGACAAATCCCATGCCCGGGGCAAGCTCTTGCAGATCGCAAAATTGTACAGTAGTGCTCTCCCCTGTAAGCCTGAGCCTGGCACATTTGGCCGTCCATTGGCTGCAGATGAGAGCTTCGCCGAAGCTTGTGGGCCAGCTCCTGCTCACCATGTAAGTTCTTCTGCTAGTGCCGCTTGCAGATGCTGTTGGGCTACAAAAAAATGCAGTGTGCTCTGAAAACGCAAACAAGTTGGACGTCTAACTAGAGAATATGGTCACAGTGGAATTATAGTTTTGAAGACCCATTTCTCTGAGAACCAGGGAACAATAGAGCCCAATAAACAACCTAAGGATACAGTAAATGCTGGCCATCTCCCCAGAGAAACCTGCACAGAAGAGTGACATCTTTGGACAGGGATCATCTCTTATTTGTGTCTCTTACTTTCTTTTGGCTAAGAGCGGCATCTCTTCTTAGTAAATACCTAATCTGTCCTCACTGCATTTTGTGCTACTAAATGGCTTTGTGCCATTAGATGGCACAGAGGCACAGAAGCCCTGATCTCTTGCAGGGCCTCTGAGACATCACATCAGCTGTATCAGGAATAGCATCCAAGGGGGAAAGATTAAAACACCATACTTGTGAAAAAAATTGTTAAGAAAAAGTTTCAGACCCAGCGGGAAGAGTTTCTGAGGCTGAGAACCCCRTGTTGGGTATCCTCCAACACTGAAGGACTACTAAACTTACAAAAGACATGCAACATCAGATAACACCAGCAATGCATCCAGATCTTTATCCCATCTCCGGCCACAACCAGGTGGTGCCAGAGCAAAGGGCAGGAACACCTGTATCCGGGAACTGCATGTTGGGTGAAAGTGTTGACAGTCTCCTTATCAAGAGTCAAGGCTTCTAGGAACACGTTCTTCTAGGATGAACACAGCGTTGCCTCATTGAAACAAAAAAAAAAGGGGGAGGATATGCCACCAAATTGTAAGGGTAAACACCAGAGCAATGTCTCCATGTGCCTATGTGCTTACTGCTGACAAGTTACTATTCCATTAAAGCCAGATTTAAGCCCTGAACACATGGGACACATGAGCAACCTTGCACACATCTGAAGTTAAGAGGCTGCCTTCTCTGTTGCATGATTAGCAGCTAAGGCTTAGGCAGGTTCATTGCAGCTACAGCAGTTCTGCAGCACCTACTTGCACAGACAGAGCAAAACACAAATATGAAGCTGATAATTTCAGCAGCATGTTAGAGGTCTGTAGCAATACGGGAAAGGGCCAAAATGGATGGTGGCAAATAGTGGGGAAAAGGTCATGAGAAAAAAAATGAGGGAAGTAAATTGTAATAGCAGAAAAACAGGGCATGACCCTACCATTTGGCAAAGTTACAGAAATGTTAACCTTTGGAAATGCTATTAGTTCACTGCTGTTGGAAAGTTGGCTAGAAAGGCAACACTCAGGACTGACTCAGTTCTAGGGTTTCTGCTGTGCTAAGCACAGTAACACATGAACACACCTCCCCTCTCGGAGGCACGCTCGTAAGGAACAGTCACTAAATACTGTGTTATTCCTAATATTTTGCTACCCTAGGCAACCAACCACCGACTCCGCTCGGCATGACACAGCCTGGAAGAACTAGATAGTCTAGAATCAATTTGCTACTCCAGTTGAGTTTGATTTTATGATCTTCACACTTGTCATTTTGGGAAGGAACAAAACATTCACTGTTCCCAGGGTATGTAATGCTACTGGGAAGCCATAAATTTTAATTCAGTGCTTTATTTCCCTCGTGAAGAGATGTTGTTCATATGTGCTGTCACAGTTGGGGGTTCCTCTTTTTTTTCCTTTTGGTTGCTTGTCCCTTCATTGAGTTGGAACACACTCAGAAGCACGACAGCTTTTGTTTCTATCAATAATGGATGTTACAGTGAGAGTTTTGGTCTGGTTTCCTTGGACCAGGAATTGTTTCTCATGAGTTTTTCTGCTGGATGAGCTGGCACTCCTCGCTCCTCCTGGCTCCCTCTCCAAGCTCTGCCAATCACTATTTTTCTTCCTTCAGCATCCGGCTTGAATTTGAAGTGGCAAGAAATAGAGATTGATGGTTTTATTCTTTAGAGGAAAGGAATCAATTCAGAGTGCATGCTGGTGCCCAAAAGAGACTCAGGGAAGAGAAGTGCCCTGCAAGTTTATCCAAGGGTATTTCAGGGCTTGAAAGTGGAAACAGAAAACTTATTAAAAATATTTGTATTTTTTATTTAAATTAATATTCTAATTTATTGGAAAACCATACTCCTATAGAGTTTTCTGTAAGATATATTGCTTCATATTTGGGAAAAAAAATACCTGGATGTCTAAAGGCTCAGAGAAAATATCTGCTTTTCATTCTTCCCCCTTATATTTTCCACTTGAAAAAATTTTACCATGACAAAAACTGAAGGTACGTACAGAAAAACGTCCAGTTAATTGAAGGGTGCCTACTGCAGTCTATGAAAGAAGATAGGTGATATCCTAAAGGAAAGAAATTTTAATGATAGCAATCAAAGTTCAAAGGCGAATCTGTTAAAGGTTTTCTATAATTTTATGTTGGATATAGGATAAGAAGTATGTCCTGTCTGTGAGGTCAGAAACCCTGTTTAGCTCCTGTTTGAGAAGGAGACTCCAACTTCAGTCAGGAGGTTGGCTGAAGCTTTTCATATTTTTCAATACTCAGTGGTCTTAACATTTTGAGGACTGAAAAGGAGGAAACTGATACTGCAACTTGTATGTTTTTCTCCAAGTCTAGGTCCCCGTAGACTAATTTATATTCTTGAAAATATGCAAATTAATTTTACAAATGGATCTGGATAAGAATCAATTTTTAATGGTCATCAATTTAATGACCTTGCAGATAGAAGAGGTCACCTCTCTTGCTTCTTAAACTCTGGAATCTAGCTGACTTGTGGAGTTCACTGTTTTCAGTGGTGAAAGGGAAGTTATTATTTTTGGTAGGGTTTTTTGTTCCCATCCCTGAGGACCACATGAAACCTGGCTACTGTCCTGGGACTTCTAGTTCAAGTTATTGTCCTTATAGTCCCTGGAGTTAACCTAATAGCCTGGGATCTTGTCTGTAGAAAACATTTGGAGAAAAATGAATTTATGTTGTATTTCCTGTGTATTTTTGATAGCTGCTTGGCCAGACTAACAGCATCCCTCCTTGTACTGTGGGACAGTAATCTTTCAGCTTTTGACGGCCTTTACAGAAGGAAATCTGAACAAAAATTACACAGTATTTCAAAATGAAGACCGAGATTTACTCAGAGTAGGACCAAAGTGGAATTTAAAACACAGATACAGCACAAACGCGGCCTTTCCCTCTTCTGTGGTCTCTACTACACTTCAACAGGAAAGTTGTCAAAAAATAAACCATTCCACACCAAATGGCAAGTGCACTGAGTACGAACTCATGAGGGGAACTCAGCAGAGGACCTCACGGAAGGATTTGATGAGAACCAAAGCAGGGGCTGCAGACCCAAACCCCCCGCGGGCTGAGGTCCCCTTTGGGGTGCTGCCCAGCCGCACGCTGCTGGTTTGAAATACTTAGCTCTTAAAAAACAAGCATTTTAACTACTGAAAGAGATCTATTACTTGAGACACATACTAATGCTGTGGACTTACATCTAACTCTTCATTTGATGTGTTTTAATGTACACATTAAAGTGTATATGCTATAGTGTGTATGCTATAGAAAATAATCCCAAGGCCACAGCATTAGAATTAAAAAACTAAAGTGCTCTAAAATCGTAAGAAATTAAATAGAAAAAAATCAAAACAGCAAATGGATGACTGCTACTGTTTACACAGGAGACTCCAAGAATCGGGCTTAGTGCCCATCCAGAGAAACAACCAAAAGTTTGTGTTGCTGGTGGCACGTCTATCAGTTTCCTTGCTGTCCTGTACGAGCACAGGTCCTGGAAAAAACTCCAGGTGGGAACTGAAGCCACCTTTCTAGCCCTGGAAGGGATGGATGCCTGAGGCACTGCAGACGGGCCAGAAAACAGTACTTGGTGCATTCTTCTGCCTTGTTTAAAAACATGAATGACAGAACATCCTCCCCAAACGTTATCTCGCTGCATATATCTATCTAGCTTTTATGCTCTAGATTACAGGGAGGCCTTTCCTAGGACTTCCATTTTTCTGATGTGATCTATTTTACTGCGTCTGCAACGTAATTTCCAGAGGCTGCAAGGACACCTTTCACTAAGAAAAAGAAACTGAACTTGAGGCATTTTTACAAGTTAAAATATAGAATAATATTCAAATTACCTTTCTAAATAAAGAGAAAACTCAAGTTTCAAACCACAGTCCTTCTACCAGGGGAGATTAAAAACACCTCTGACTTTGGAGGTTTTTATTTTAAAGCGGTGTCAAGCCTCTTCTGCTCCTCAGGCAACAAAAGAAAATTATTTGCTCCAAGGGAAGAATGGATTTAAATGTATGTTCATTAGGAAGCCTCTTATCATGTGTGCCACGTGTGTTTGCCAACGTGCAAGCACTTGCACAGGAACATCTTCTAACGTTGGTGAGCTCTAGCTTTGCACCAGCGTGTTGTACAACAAAAAGGGGTTGGTTGCATATGATGTGAGAAACAGGCCTTCAGGCAGGGAATTGCTATTTTCTGGATATTTCTGGTTTTGTTGGACAATTTAAAAAGGAGTAAAACTAGCCTTCTGCATGTCTACTAACCTAAAAAAGGAAAGGGGTTTTTTTGGGTTTTTTTTTGGCAAATGAACTCAGAATGCCAGGATTGGGATCTCTGAGCTGTTTGTTAGACTCACCCTTCCTTCTCCAACATCAAAAGACTCCAGAGCTTCGCCATCAGCACGGGAAGGATGGGCTTCCACAGCTTTTGACTGAGGGTGCTGTCACGTTGCTCCAGGAGCAATTTCGACAGAGGTTGTGTCCTCACGCTCCCGCGCCTGTCTCAGCTGGCGGCTGCTGGACGTGCGCACGCAGGCTGGGCACTGCCCTGGAAACCTCCTCAGTCCCACCATCAGGTTTGGAGACACTTTAGGGGCTACAGAAATCTGTAGTTTTGGGGTCGCCATTTTAGAAGGTGTGCCACTGTGTGCTACCTATAGGCATAAAAGTGAGTTCTTAAAGACACTAATAGAAACTACAGCTAATTTTTTAAAAAAATAATTTACTCCAATGCTTACAAATCATTAACACCTCAAAATACAGTAGCTCAGTGAAAGTCTTAAAAGGACTAATGGAAACTACAATGAATTCTCTTTTAAGACTTTCCCCRGACTACTATTTTATTGATGCACTAATGTTTATTTTCATCTGCTTCTCTTTGAAAAAAAATCTGGTTACAGTTCTTAGACAATTTCATACATTTTTGTGATTTCATTTGGAACCCCCTTGATAGATTTGCCAACTAATTTAAAAGAATTATTGCATTGTAAAAATCTTCAGAAAACCTGGATGCAATTGATTGCTGTAAGACATTTTGTCTTACAGGAAAATAAATTATCTATCATTAACCCTTTAAGCTCTGCTGGCCTGTGTCAAAACCACTTCCACATGCATCTTAAAAAAAAAAAAAAAAAAAATTAAAAATCACTGTGTTAAGCAACTGCCAATCTGGAAAGTATATTTTTAATTGCAGATTTACAATTTGTTCTTCTGTGCACGTACTCTGGATTTTTTGGAGTGCTAAGGAAAAGTAACAGACTCTGACGCTTGTGGTCCCTCTTTCTCACCCATTCTGAGCAACTGGCTTCTCCCGTGGGTGAAGCTGCCTTGGGTGACACCTGGTATAACCTGGGTAAGATTTTTCAGAAGTATGTGTGTGGTATTTATAATTAATTACAACTGTAGACACATAGGATTCATCACTAGAGCCACAGTTAAAACAACTGGGGTGTCTCAAGTGGGGAGGAGGAGGTGGCTTATTTCTGAGGTGGCATTTAAACTCATTTTTGAGTGATAAAGCTCTAAATAACTCAGGTTTTGCCTGTCCAAGTTTGCTTTCACTTCATCCTTTTGCTAAAAAAAAAAAAAAAAAAAAAAAAAAAAAAGAAAAGAGCCTTTTTGATATTACCCAATGTGAAAAAAAGAACAAAACAAGAAATTAGGAGAAGTGATGTGTGAGAGTGAGCCCTGATGGGCACACGGGTTTACAGATGCATGAGGTCTCCCATCTGTCACAACCATTGTGTAATTTTTAAAATAAAACATTTTCTGGGCTAAGAAACAGGATGCTGAGAGAAGGACTGAGCTGAAAAAAACAGCCTTTCTCATCCTGGCTATTTATTTGATCTTCTTGAGATGAAATGAAATATTGAATTGCACTGTCCTTTCTAGAAATTACAGCAAATCCTCACATATTTGGATCATGAAATTTGAGCCGCACTCWTCCTTCAGACTGCTTTTTTATTCTCTGCTTTACTCTTGCTGTGTCCTGGATGTCTTTTTGATTTCTATTTCTTAAGAATCGGGCTTAGCTGTGACAGGCTGTCAGATTAGCAGCACTGCTCTAAGCCCATGATGAAAAGACAGCTAAAATGTGTCAAGCAAGCCGATGCTGGTACATGTTATGCACATCTTGGAGTGTCTAAAAAAATTAAAAAAAAAAAAAAAAATTATTCTGTGTAGGCATTTTTCCTACTAGAGAAGAAACTGTATTTCTTTAAGAGACCCAATGCAAGAAATGAAAGCTGTGTTTTGACTATTCTGTTCTTTTGTCACCCCACCTACTTTGCAAACTACTTTGAACTCATTAATTTTATTTTGTCCAGGGTCAAGCAGGCTCTGACTTTCAAAGCTGCCACAAAATGGTTTCAGCCCATCTCCTCTGTCCTTTCCCAGAGTCCTCATTATTCAGTACAAGTTTACTTGCTCTTGCAGGGATTTGATGAGACCAGTGTTCACAAAGAAGAATTTTAGTACAGCTGAGTTGAATTTGCAAGAGGTAAACTGTGGGTGCTATTTAGATTGTTGACCTCTGGGAAGAGCATTTAGAAGCATGGGACTTTGGGGTTCAGTTTTTTTGCATGTTGTGTTTTTGGAAAATAAAACAACACTATTGCTTTTCTGCTTTTCTCAGTCTTAGCACTTCAGAAACCTGCCTTTGGTAGTTTACTCCTCCGAGCTCGGTTCCTATTACCTACCTCACACGGACATGTGAATGGATCAGGTTTGACTTACTGGGCTCTTCCAGATTTAGAGCACTGAAAGAAAACTGTCATGCTGCATTTGACTACCCTCTGCCTGCGTGTGCCATGATCCCCCAAGGCTTCCACCTCCATCGAGAGGTCTGTCACCCTGCCAATAATTTTCCCAGATTTGTTTCAACAACCCCAGCTGTCTTTCTGCCAGGTAACTTCTTCCATTACTTACGTGGTGCTAAACAAACCGATTGCCCTGAACATCTTTAACAAATACACAGCAATCTGGCCAGGGTCTCACCTCACCTCATTCCACAGAGTAATCACCACCCTCTTCTGCAACCTGATTTTCTGGATTTGCAATGGTAAAGAATGAGCATCTCAGAGCCATGAGACCCTGAGCTTGCACCTGTCTTAATATAGCTGGCAACTACCATGTAAGTCATGGTTCAGGCTGGGAAAAGACCCTTCACCAGGTGAGTCTCAAGTACAGCATTTATTCAGCTGCTCTGAGGGAGCCGTAGGAAGAGCTACAGGACCAGCGCGGTAGCATTCGAGCTCTTCACAGTGCTACAGATAATGCCAGAATTGCCTTCTGTGCTTCACATCAGCTTCCAAAAGCTCTTGCCAAGCAAGGAATAAAAGCTAAGGGTTTGTGCTGGCATCCATTTTGAGAAAGTTATCTGGAGAACAGCATGGAAGCCAGAGAGCTTGTGAGAGCTTCTTTCACTGAGTGAGAGCTTCCTGGGTTCCCAAAAATGCTTATGTATCGGAGCCCACGGGAGCTGATCCAGATGCTCTGGGGTAGTTAACCAATGGGTAGTAATTGCAGTAAGATACAGCCCAAGAACAGATGTGTGCCACAAACTACACCTGATTCAACAGGATGAACACAGACATACTGTCCAGCTGATGCACTGATAACACAGGTTTAATTAGCCACAGTTTGATTATCTGGTGTTGACACAGTTTTTATGACTAAGTCACCCTTGAGACACTCAGAATCTGGAAATCCCAACTACAGATAAAAATTTCCTTGCAGCTACATAAAGTCACAGTATTTTTCTGACAAACTTTGGCCGAGAGTTTTGAGCATTTTTAACTTATCGGGCTCGCAGTGCATTTTACAAGGAGAGTGAAGTCTTAAGGCATAAATCATTGACTTAAAGGAAAACAACTGTGTAACAATATTACAAGATATACAGAACAGGATGCTCTTGGATTCCAGTTTCTGTTCATTGGCTCACCAGAGAGAAGGATCATAAATCAGAAATAGAGAATGGAAATCAAAGAAAAGTAACAGGAAGTGTCAAAATGAAAACCTGGCAGAAATTACCAATAGGAGGAAAAGAAAAAAAGACTCCAGATGTTTTTTAAAAAAATAAAAACCTGGGAAAGATTCAGTGAACAAAAGATCTACAAGCAGAAAAGAAAAAATGATAGCTTGGGTGGGGGGCTTCTTCTCTTTTCTTTCTCACATGCAAGCCAGGTCTAGTGAGGCAAGAAAGTATCTATCTACTAAGAAGATGAGGGAGGCGAAGGAGGGAAAAAGCCATATAAACATCACCTCCCCTCCTTTCTTCCCATGAAGCACAGGTCCGGAAACTCTGACACTAGAAATATTTCAATCGGGCTCACAATTCAAAAGGTTCATTAAATCCAGGATTATTACCATGAGAGACCTTGATCAGAGCAGCCAGGCTGTAATGTTTAAGGGGCTCCTTACTCGCACATACCTACAGGCTGCAGCGCTCACAAGTCACACAGCGAGGAGCATGTGAATTCCAGCCCTGTGCAGCACCAAGCATTTTCCTCTGGGGCCATCTGCCGGCTTTTGCGCAGATGCTTCTCGGGACCTTTCTGGGACAATGATTGCTTTATCAGGTGCATCGAAGGTGAGCGATGCTGGAGCCATTAGGCATGATTTCTCATGGAGCTGTAGTCCAAGCTGTGCTGGAGGCTGCATCTTCCATCCCACACGCCGCCGTAACTCCAACTGGCGCGTGATTCTTACATCGGTCTTCTGAAGACTTAAAAAAAAAAAAATCCAGCTCCACTTCCCATACTTCCCTTGCGRTCAGAAATGTTCTCCCCCCTTCCCCATATGTGTGCCACGTTTAATCCAACAATGGCCCTAAATTTTAATAATTGTAAAGGTAAGGTATTCCAAATCCTTCCTTCAACAAACAACTCCGAACAACATTAATCTATTCGCCTAAGACTTTTTCAAACAAAACCGTGAATGAGGGAATTAATTTGCAGGCTGATACTTAGAAAGAATAAGTCATTAACTGATCCATATTTAATTTCTTAAAGAATCAAGCTTAGTCACTAGACTCCTGAATCAAGAACAGATTAGATTTTTATTTGTACATGATCATTTCAGGGTAATTTTACCAACTGGTATATATTTGTATCATGCTGCTACTGAACTACTGTGTATTACTGTAAACTCGTTTTCAAGCTGCTTAACTCAAGAATGGCTAGAAGCTTAAGGCTATCATTACAAAAAAACCCCAACAGAACACCAAAATCAACAACCAACCCACACCGCCCCAGTCAGATCAAACACCTTTCTCCCCTCACCCCTCCTCCATACAAAAATAACCTTGTGTTTTAAGGAACCAAAATATCCCCTATTATTAACAGAAAATGTATGCTGACCCACCAACAGCAATTTGCATCGGAAAGGCTTACTACCTTTCAAAAATTGAATTTTCTCACTCAGACTAGAGAGAGAGACTGATATGCATTCCAATTTAAGAGCTCCAATCGCTATAATTCAAGATTAATATAGCTGGGCTAGATTTTATTTGCATTTCATTTAAGCACAGAGCTTTTCCACCAAAGTACCCTTCTGCTTTCTTAATAAATTTGTCTACTTAGCTCTGTTCCACTGCAGCCACATGCACTCAGACACAAAAAATCAGGAAAAGCCACTTGCTATATACACTGGTCCAGATCACATGCACTTATATATGAGCAATGCACTGGAAAGTTACAATCCATCTGACCAAAAGATTTCTGAAAGGAAAATAATGATTTTCTATGTATTGTTATAGCATCCACTGCTCTGAGGTGAAAAATGAACAACACGCTTCTTTAAAGAAGATCATGATAATGGATGCGTTACTGTTAGAAATCCTTAGCAATGCAGACATCAAAAGTAATATTAGGTCTGTTTATGCATTAGTTATTTTCATGAATAATGCTACAAGCTTTTTAATTATTTCATAATCCTCAAGGTGTTGTTGGGGCTCAGAAGCACTTCAAATTTGAGACATATCAGAAAGGCCACAGAAAACAAAACAGACATTCTTTGGTATTTTTGGCATTCTACTGCATTGCAATGATACTTAAACCTCAATATTAAGTCTTGCAAATCTGTACTGTAGAGATGCTGGAGTTCTTAACAAAACGAGCCCTTTTTTATCTGCTGGCTGGTTGTGTAACATACAAAGTAACCCTGTCAAGCTAACAAAACCCAGTGCTTCTCCACAGCCTGCAGCCAATGAAAAATCCCCTCGAGTGACATATCCCAAGAGAGTTCTGGAGCAGTGGGAAGTAACATCTGGGAGAGCATCTGACCAAAGACCAAGAATGAGGTCTTCATGCTCCTCAGTTGTTTCTTTATCTGGAATGCTTGGGGAGTCACTTTCTAGAGCCTTCATGTTATCCTTCTTCTTCTTCTTCTTCTTCTTCTTCTCCTCTTTTAGTTTCTGTACCTTGTGCTTGAATATGTCACGATGTTTGGGTTCTTGAGGACCACAGAAGAGTCTGTCTTTGCTTAGATGCAGCAAGTCGTCTTCTGTTGGGATGCAAATCATGGCATGTAATTCAGGATTCCCCTTTCTCAAGAGAGACAAGTTGACCCATACAAGAGCCCTTGGATAGCTCATCAAGATTGGCAAAAAGACATCTTCAGTCATTTCCTTCTGTCCCAGTCGAGAAATAAGGCGGACTCGCCGATCTTTTCCAGCAGTGGGATAGCACCAGGCTGATAACTGCATTAGTAATTTCTCGCTCCTATTAAAAATATTAAAAAATAAACATCAAGGCTAGTTATTAACAAGTAGTACAACAGAAATCCAGCGCTCTGCGTATTTGCAAGAGCATGATTAAAAAAAGCCCTGGGGCTTTCTGCAACCTTCCAAGCTGGTATTTGTATCACTCTGAGCACAAAAAGAACATGGGTGAGTGGAATTTGTGTGTGAAGCTATTTCTTCAGAAGGAGACATTACTTGTTAAAACCCCCAAAACTTGTTAAATCACAAATGCTCTAAAACCTTCAGTGACATTAATGCAGTCCAGAACTGCCAATGTTTTCTTCCCCTGATAACTACACAAAAATGAAAGACCTGTATTCAGACACTTTCCAAACACTGTTGCTGCCCTCATGCGTTGCATTGGAATGCAGGCGATTCTCTATTTTCATTATAGACCTTATTAAGTAGTGCAAGAACCACCTGTGATGATGTATTAGAAAAGAGAATGCAAGCTGATTTACACAGCAACAGTTTCAAAATCACAAATATGAGCCTCTAAAAGCTTCATCCACCTGGAAGCAGACAGAATATGCCAACTCCAAGAACACACTAAACTCAAGAGTGTTAAATTTAAGATAATTTAAGAAATTTACTTCATCTAGTCACCAAGTTTGCTGGGGAAAAGCAGGAGGAAGACTTCCACTCAACAGCAAATTCTGATCCACAACAAAACTATTTAATCTCCTCACTGTATTTGGATCAAATAATTCTCTTATCTTAATAATCAAGGCTGAGCTCTTCCTTTCCCCAATTCAATAATTCCCAATAAAGAAATAACACCTCACATGCGTGTATCATTTTGACATACCTGAGAACAATAAAGTCACTTCTTGTCATAGTTTCATCTCTCTCACCAAAGTCTTGGGTGCCTTTAACATCCTCTGTCTTTAGGACGCCTTCAGAGCTTGTTATTTCCATGGTCTCCTCTACCTCCTCAGTCTCAGGGGAAGCTTCTTTGACCACTTCTGCTTTGGGGTCACAAAAGCTATGCCCTTCAGTTGCGCAGCGCTCAGGGTGTGGGGAAGAAGGATGTACAAATTCTCCTGAAGCTTTCATTCTTCCTTCCCAGTTCTTCGTCAGCTGCCCCCAAGGACAGACAAAAGGGGACAGCGTGCCCAGCTTGACATAATTTGCCCTTTTTGCAGGTGGACGTCTAAATGATAAATCAAGTAGGTAAGAATATTTGTTTCCTGGGCCCTTATTCAGTCCCTAGCACTTCAAAAGGCTAACTGTCTACTTTGTCCTGCTAGTCTAATGATGTTTTCTGTTTTCAAAACCAAGTATTTAGAACAGAAAAGTTAACTGTGCATTCCCTTTGTAATCTCATTGAGCAAGAATTTTAAAGTTATACTTCTAGACAACACTGCTCTATTTCTGACCATTGTACCCTTTCAGCCATGCTGGATAATTCTATCTACTGTGAGTGACACCACCACCTTTTTTTAAACTTCTCCTACTTCCCCCTCCTAGCTGGAAGGGGAGCCAACACCAGCTGGTGCAGAGGACACTTGCAGCTACTCCATACTCATGGTTAAGAGTTCTGTGTTTACTGTAGTGAAAATGAGGGCAAACTTCAGAATACCTGGTATTTAAAAAGTGGACACTGAAATATACCTCTTCATACACTTCATTCTTCAAAACTTAGTACATACTTTTGATGTTCTGCCTTTGCCACCTTCTACCTCCTCCCTCATTTGCTGCTAAGGGAGCTTGAAATAGCTTTGTTTATTTTATTGTTATGCAGCCTTGTTACAGCCTTATAACTGAGCATATCTCTGGGAATAGAAGGTTTTAGTTAATTTATATGCACTGTTTAGCAGAGCTTTTCTGTTAAATACATCTAGGATTATTTTCTTTTTTATAATATTAGGATTTAAAACACTAGTGAAAGATCTTAATAAAGTCCAAGTCTAAATGAACACAACAGATAATTAAGGGAATATTTTAAGCAGTATTCATTTTTTTCATTCTCGCAATCAATTTTGAAGTTAATATTACCGTTTGAATTTTTCAAGAAGACTGGTTTCCAGTTCTTTGGCAAACTGCATTCCYGCCTGGCAGTCTGGGAAATCATTTGGAGTGTGAGGTGTTCTTTGATACTCAGAATGCTTTAAAGCCTCTTGCAAGCCACCGACTCGTACACCTCGATATATCTGTTATAAAAACCAAAACCCAAAAAAGCAATGTTTGTACTGATTCCGGGTTCCTAACTGAAAAAAAACCATTAATGCTCCAGAAGCTACTGCCTTAGAAAAGGGAAAGTCTATCACTTTAGCTTTCAAAAAAAATAAACTTAAGTATGGTTTTTGCAGTTCTAGATGCTCATTTCAACAAAAATGTTAGTCGTGGTCTTTAAATTTAATTCTGAAAAACTATCAACAAAACTGAAGAGAATTTCACAGGTTCTGATCTTGTACGTTGCCAGGAATGTCATATTACTTCGACAAAGTCACTGCCCAATTTATTTTAACTGTACAATAGGTATCACTGCAGTTAATCCCCCTGCACATTCAAAAGCATAAATTTAACTGCAGAAAGACATTAAAACTGCCATCTAAACATTCAAAGCAGGATGCTCCAAACAGCACCAGAGAAGTATTCAAGCTTAACTCAAACTTTGTGTTTCAAGCTCTCTCCCAAATCAGAGGCAACCAATTTGTTGACAGAGTGGTGGAGACAGCCAAACTGGAAATGGATTAGCAGCAGGCACCAAATGATTTCTCTTTAGAGACACAGGCCCTTAGAAACACAAAACCAAAGAGCTATAGCATCAGCTTTCTCTCCTTACACCCCACTCCRATTTCCTGCTTTAGACTGCCATGTGGGCACACTTACACCCAACAGAAGATATGGAAAGCTACTGTTTATTTTTAAGATTTTAAGACCAAGCCTCTGTCATCAACCAGTTAATACACCCTCTTTTAAAGTGGGATTTTGATCCTGTAATTGTGAATTGGTTACACAATGTGAAGTATACTCTCCAAAATCGATTATTTTGAACCAAATTATATAATTTGTCATATTTATTTGCAATTTGCAATGAAAGTCACTTACAAAAGGAATCCAGAAAGCCATGCCCCAGCCCTTTGGGAGATAGATATCCCAGCCACTCCCCCATCCTGGTCGATCTTCTCCAGCCATTCTCCCTGGCTGCTGCACCAGCAGTATGGGAATCTTAGATTCACAAGGACCCAAATCAAGGTGTGATCCAGGTACCAGTAACTGAGCTCTCATATGGTTTAAATCCTGAGAAGGAAGAGACATTTCCCAAAAGTTAGTAACCATTTTTCCCTCTTCTAGTTATCCTTCCAAGATACAGAGAGGAGGTAAGCTTATAACTAGGAAAAATATACTAGTAATATGCTACACATTTGAACTGACCCACATTGAGGCATAAAAAATGTTTTTAGAAAAAAGTATTAAGCACCCTTTTTCTCCCCTTCTTACTTCCACAGACCTTGATGGAGGGCAGGTACTGAAACTCAGAGCAAAAATGTACAGCAGAGATGAAGGAGGAAAAACAAGTATTGCAGCTTGGTATTTATAGATTTGTGCACAAGGCTAGACTGAACAGGTGCCTTGCTTTCAGACAGTCTGTCAATACATGGAGCAAATCTAAACTACATCCAGGGAGATGGGAAGAACATTTGGTCACAAAACAGTTTCACATAAAGCATGCTGGCACCAAGGCTTTGTCAATCACCAGTTGTTATATTTCATTGTACTACATTAAGAATACATTTATAAAAAACCAGACCATCAGACTGCCTCTTTACATGTCCCTTCTGCATCAGCTGTTTTATAAAGTAAACGTAACATTTCATGACAGCATGAAGAACACTGTCATATACAGAAAGATTGTGCTGATAACTGTTACGCGCTAGTGTAGTATTTTGTAAGTACTCTGCTTTTTTTACACTATGGCAGCCAATTTGAAAGAGCACAAAACTAATTTTCATAAAGAGAATATTTAGAGATGTTTCTGCCATACAAATATTTTCTCTTTTTGATTACAACAGTGCCGAAAGTTTATCACCTCTTGTGACTAAATCACCATTTTACCCATGCGTTTTATGGGTTGCTCCTCCATTGCCAATGGAAATGTCAAGATAGGAGATTTCAAACCTGTAACAGCTCATTTAAAGCTGTCTACAAATCACAGGTATTGCCCAGAATGCCCACAACACAGTGTGCTGCAGTTCAGAACCAGAGGGATTTATTTCCTTCCAACTTCCATGATTCTTTTGCAGGAGAATCATCCTGGCTATGACTGAGCAGTGAATGGCCAGAGCCTCTCTGTGCCACTTCATCCCTTTTATCTGCTGCACATGAGTCAAGGTGATGTAGGAAAATCCAATTCCAAACCTTTCTGATAAATAAACCTACAACTATTTAGTCCTGTAGACAATCCAATAAAGCTTTCTTTTAACTGAATCATGAACAATGGTTGTGCAAGAACATTTCACAAAGGCTATAAAATAAACACTTCAACTCAGCGACTGGATACTATGACATTAAGAAACTACTGCTCTTGGATTTATATAAGCTTCAAGAGTCTCGCTCTATGGACTCTATGGACCATTAGCCATTTTCTCCATGGCAATCCACCTTCTTAGTTACCTGCTCTGAGATTTTATTTTCAGTGACGTTCTTACAGATGTCCTGGTCCCAGATAAAGCTGTGAGCACAGTCTACAGGTACACCCTCCAGGTACAGCTGCCTAACTTTATCATTATCTACAAAAGAAGAGAACCTTCAAACAAAATTCAAACAAATTTTGTGGCTTAAGTATCAAATTACCAAAACCACTGCACTATCATAAGTACAATGAGCAGACAACTATGTAAACAGACTATTAAAAGCTTAAGGAGCATCACTGCTTCTGCGATATCTTACTATCACATGTTTTTCCAAATACAAAATATGAAATAAACTGTTAGTTTTAGAAGCATTAACCTGGCATTCTCTTACAAATAGGCATTTCTATTACGAATGACATCACCTTTGGCAATGTAAGTTACATCTTTAGCATGTCACCTTTAATATTCTGGAATCTGGCCTTTCAGGCAGAGTGTGAAGCTCAACAGGTTTAGTGAAAATCAGAAAAAGCAACATTACAAAGCCTGAAATAAGTCCACCTAAGTAAACTTGTAAGAGAAGCGAGGATGACCTTTAAGAAATGTACATACAGGAAATATTTTTATGGATATGACTAGCATGCAACTACTTATTTAGCACTAGCTTCCCACTCTGGATCTTTTCAGGCTCTGCACTTCAAGGAAGGGACTATTCTTTGCTTACATCTGCAAAGACCAACAGTTGGGTGTGTTACTGAAGATAAAGAACACTTCTAGCTTTAAAAATGATCGTTCAGATATTAAATAACCTACCTCTGCTTCAGCTCTGCAATCTAACCAAAGCAGAGAAAATGTATACCTACCTTTAGTGATCTATGGATTAAAAGCCTTCAGTGTACACTATGTAATGCATGCTGATCCATATTTTAAGTAAAATGATTCTTACCAATAAACAATACGACGAACCTATTAATAGTTCTGTGATTAAAACTTACAGGGACTGTGCTCATTTTGTCATCTACAAGGTCTTACATATTAAAGGAACATAATGTGTTGGGTTTTGTTTTGTTTTTTAAATCACTTAGTCTTTCAAAAGAAGATTCAGCTAATTTTTCCAGTTAATGTTGACAAAGACTTTCAGCACAGAAGATATGGATTATTCAGTGGTACTAACAATACAATAGGTGCTGCCAAACAGAATTACAATAATTATTTATTTTAAATCTATAATCTTTAAGATGTCCCCATTATTAAGAGTTGCAAAATCCTTCAAAAGAAATATTAAATACAGCAGCACTCCTGACAGTTTGATGGTGTTATTAAACTGATGCTTGCTATGCATTCTTGCTGATGAGTTACATTAACGTGAGAGGAAGAAATACTAAAGAAATTATGGGATTAGAGTGCCATTCCTTCAAATTAAGAACGATACAACTAAAAAGGAAATCCTTGCCAATTCCCTGACAATTAAGCCAGAATAGTTCCTTCTCAGACCAAAAATTAAGGACAGGAACCTGAGCAGGAACCTAAAAGAGCTCTATACTCTGAGAGGCAAAGCACATTCTGTCTGGAGATCCAGCAAATATCAATGCCTCAAAGGAAGGAGAAAAAGACAGCAACAAAACTGTGTGTAGTGGTGGTGGAGAATTCCCTCCCGACTTACAGATAACCAAGGGGGAAAGGCATATAATTACAAGCAAACATATGGTAGGGAAAGTGACTTTTCCATCTTCTGTACAGAAAGCATTTGTGAACACCAGAATCTCTTTTTGTTAAATTATTTAAACTTGTTCTAGTTCCTTCAACTGTAAATTATTCACTGTAACTTTCTCTGAATTTTTTTTAACCAGTTCTTTCTATTACCACAGTTTAAGCAGTCTATCCCTGTCATATTCTTGGAGTTCTTTACAATTCCTATATTCTATAATGGCATGAGTATTTTTTTTTCCACTTTAGAAAGCCCTTTTAAGTCAGTCTCTTTCCATTACCACAGTCCATCCAATATCCCCCTCACTACCCTAAAATATCCTTCTCTAACTTGGTACATTCTTTCTCCCTGATCCCCACTGAACTTGGAGAATTTAATCTCTCTAATAAGCATACTATAATTCAAATCATAATCCCAAATTCTCACACCAGTTCTCTTTATTTCTTACCTCTCTCCTGTTTTCTTCAGTCCACATTTTAAGATTGCTGGGGAAATAACCCTACTGATGAATAAGTTGCTGATGATAGTGGAAGTAAGATGTTAGAGCTAGTATAGGAAATACGGAGTTGTATTACTAAGCACACAAAGCTCAGCAACAATCAGCACATTATCTACTTCTGCTGGTGTCAATGGTTGGTGCTTAGACAATACAGGCAGATAGAGGAAGGTTTTGTTCCATTTCAAGCTGTTGTTCTGATTTGTGTAGCTGATTATCTTAACAGTCTTAGAAGACAGGCCTAAGAGTAAGAGTGCTTCTACTTGAAATTTTTCCTTCCCTCTGTGAGGAAAGAGCAGAAAAAGCAAAAATATAAGCACTGCTAGGGAGCAGTTTCAGAGCCATATGTATGTAGGGGTGCATGGTACCAGGACAACTGATGCCAGATACCTAAACCCCTGCAAGAGGTGCGTTTACAGGCAAGGACTCAGGTTGTGTGTCTGCAGAAGGAACTTTAGCTCACTTATCTTTCATGATGCATTCTCCTTCTATGCATCTCATTCACTGATTGTTTAAAAGCTCCACCATACTCCATGTTGAGCAGTTTTTAAGGCGGTGGAATTTGTACTCTCCCATAGAAGACAGTAAAAGCATATCAAAATGACCGAAGCATACTTTAAAATGGAGAAAAGAACAGCACTAATTTGCAGTCATATAAGCACTGACTGCTTACTGGGAGTCTTGACTTCCAGAAGGCATAAACGTGCTAAGAAGGCAGTGAAAAGTGATTTATTCACAAACTTTCTATCCCCCTGCCTGAAGAAATGAGGACAGTTCTTTTGATTAAATCCCATCAGCACGTGTCTGTAACACACAGCTTGCACACATGCATATGCATTCAGGAGTGAGAGTAACCGGGAAAGACTGAAATTACCTTTGATTTGTTAGCATGTCACTCACAGGGGAAAAACTACACAGGCATATCTTAGAACAGTATTTTGAAAAAAAAAGGGATATGGACAGATGTGTATCATTTCACAGATTGCATGTATGACAATCCACAGGCAAAAACGATGGCTGTAACTTACCTAAACTATTCACTCATTTGACAGACAATGCATCTTTAAATTAGTAAAGATTTCCTAAGAAAATCAGTTAGCTTTTATACAACATTAAAGAACAAGAGAGGCTAAAGCACATACAGACTCTGCTAACATACGCAGTGCCATTTCAATCTTACTAATACTAATCCTAATAGTATTCGAATGTCCAAGAAGCAAAAAGGGGAAAAAAGTGTGGAATACAGCACGGGTTCCTTTTTATTGCTCAGTCAACATAACATGTCATTAAGGCAAACGGATGACTACTAACATTTCTTAAATAAAGATCAGCTCACTATATTACCACATCTGAGTAAGGTTACATAAAAACCAAGGCTCAGAAAGTTTATGTAGTTCTAAGGCTAATCAAAAGATTTCTTCTTACAGAAGGGGCAAATTATTACCACCCAAATGGAATTACAGATCTTAGAGAAGTCTAACTTTTTTTTGGGTGGGTGTTACTGTGGAAATGTTGGCAATACTATTGCTGTAGTGATGTATACTATGTGCCATGATTAAATTCCTTCCTTTTTTGGTTAAACAAATTGCCCTTCAAAAAATTGCAGAGGAGGATAGCCTCCATTCCTGTGTCACTCTTGGCAAAAGAACCAGTAGAATGAGGTGACAGAACTGGTTGGAAAAATGCTGGCAAAAGTGCTAAATCAAACAGAGTAATCCTTGGGAATATGTTGCTTTTGATGGAATTCTTGCTGGATATTTCAGTAATCTGCCTCCAAGTATGGCCAATAACAGGGTCCTGGGGAAGAGTACAACACTAGAATCAGTATGTAGTGTTGCATTTCCTCACTCTGCCAGCTCCTAGCCACTTGTAGCTTATAGACTTCTTCAGTTAGAGGTGATCCTTTTGCACTGAGTGGCCTTCAATAGGTTCTCCTTCATATATTTAACTGATTTTTTAACTCCTGCAAACCTGCCAGGCAATCAAGGAGACTTAYAGGAAAAAGGAATAAACCGAATTGGTGTATAGAGGCAGTGAAATATGCAACAAGACCCCACGCTCCAAGAAGATTACAAACTAAGCTGACAGAATTCAGGAAGACCTTATAATGGGTCCTGAAACAGTAAATAGTGGCAAGAAAGCATAATACTTGCATAGAGAGAACAGACTAGACATAAAATGCATTCTGCACAATAACTGATTATGTCTAGGCTTCCTTTTATTAATACATATGCAATTTTACTTTTTCTTTCAAAACCACCAAGAATTAAATGCACTTGAATGCCTTCCCGTGACTAGAAAATTATAAAAGTATCTGAGCTTAATAATCTAACATGGATTAATTTTCTAGAAGTATTTAAAAAATATAACTTCTCTGCTTTTAACTACTTGAACAAGGAAGCCCATTAAGGCAGAGGTATAGCACAGGTCGTAGCTGTCACATAGCCAACTACAAAATTAGGTTAGGAACAACAGTCTTTGGAGAGTAACAATAGCCTCTCTTTGCAACTAACACCTAGGAATACTCAATGAGGGAGACAGGAGAGTAGCAGTTAGACCTCAGTCTTGAGTTTCTCAGGTAGGAGAGATGAACTACCATGCCAGAGGATTCCCTCACTGCACATGTAATAGGTATGCAGGAGATTGTGAATGATCCTGTAACTCTTCCCACACAGCATTAGGAAGTCACTCAGGTGGGAAACGTGGAAAACAGCAGCCACTTCCCCTGCTGAACCGTTAGTCCCCTGTATTCTCTCCTTAACTGCTTCTTGTTAGAAGGAGGGATGGCCTTTCCTTCTCTACTCCCTTACCATGACGTCCTTTTGATTTTCTATAGAAGACAGCTGTATTGTATGTCTTCTTTCATCCTTCTGCCTACTCAACTTATTTAGTAGTGATGTGCTTGTGTAACATCAAGTCCTTTAGCAGAACCTAAATCAGAAGGTATCATGCAGTTTACCTTTCCTTGCTAGCTGATCAAGGACCTTCTCCCTCTCCCAAATACAAGTCAGAGAGGGCAGCTGCAGTTTTAAGTTCATGATGAAACAAAAAACCACTCAGAAAGGAACCAGAAAGCAACACCAGATTTTCTGAATGTTTGTGGTTTAGAAGATTTTTTGCAAGTGAAGGATAACCCAAGCAGAAAGATCTTGAAGATGGCCATTTCTAGCCAGCCAAAGGAAAAAAGGCATAGGTATTTTCTTCCTCTTGACTCCCTATCTTACATCATTACCTCTTTACCATGGCCCTCCTTCCTGAGGGACAACCAGCTCTGGCAGTGGGAGAGAAACTACTATGAGACATTTCCAATGCCTAGATGCCTTCTGCTGATCTTGCCTTCTTGAACACATCTTCACAGACATGACAAGCAGAATGAAGGGAGCTGAATTACTTCTTGTAGTTGCTAACTCCTCTACCAGCTCAAACCAGTATCTGTAAACAAGTGCTATATAGCTCACCTTACTTCTCAGCAGGAAGGAGCCAAAGTAGAGGTCATGTATGCTGCAGCATTTCCAACAGGAACATTAATGATGAGAAAGTTAGCTGAGCAGAACTAATTAACAGGAGAAAGGCTGTTCTAGATAGAGAGGGTAGACTAGGACGATGTAAGAAAATCCAAATAACAGAGAGTTGTGCAGAGAGCTAAAAGACAGTAACTGAAATAGGTGTTCAACCTGATTTAAGTGAAAGGTAAGGCTAGATTATTCTAGCGTCTTGCAAACACACCACCAAGGAAATGAAGTATTTTCAAGTCTCTGGAACCTTCAACTTGTCCTATTTGCTACTGTTTGCTAGCTGGCTATTATGTTTCTCATATTAGGTGAGGCAGTGTGTCCAGTCAACCTAATCGGAAATGCCTACACAGCACTGTACACAAATCACATTGTATACTGTATATGCTCTTGCACGTTTTTCAAGGACATTCAAATCCAGCTGAATTTGAATTTTGCACTGAAATGTTGCGTAAGTCAGCACTGAAATGACAGTTTCAGAAATGACAGTTTCAGAAGTCACGCTTGCATCTTTCATTTTTTAACATAACCAGCATCTTGGCCATCTGAAATGCTAATCTTACAGTGGTAATTTTTTTTTTTCAGTGGAACTGCAACTTTCATCATTGTAGGACTATAAACCAGAAACAGCAGATATCTTCTCAGAGAGATAAACAGCATCAGAAAGACTAAACACCAAACAGAAACTTACTAAGTAGCTTTTAGCACCTGGTTGGCCTTGCCAGGATTCGAACCTGGATCATCTGTATGGTCAGACAGAGGCTTCCACTGAGCACAAGACCAGCTTTGGTGCATGTCCCTCCCTCACAATTGCTGTTCTAAAAACTATGCAACTTTCAAGCTGTTTCTGTTCTGCCAGGGGCTGTGGAGAGGGGAAGGAAACATTCTGAAATCGAATGCTAGAGGAAAACAGCAAGAGACAGTCAGTAGAAGATGACAGTAAATGAAAACAAAAGTGTAGAGAGAAACTGAATCTCTTGCATTTGGCAATTCCAGGAGGAGCATAATACAAGCAAGGCATTTTACCTTGGTATTTTTCAAAGTCTGGCATGGCTTTTTTCTTCTTTTTTGGCAAATTGACTCGAGGATCTCCAACAGTGAGGCCCAGTATTGTACCTGGTGGCATTTCTGATGGTGAACTTATCCCTTTAAAAATACACAGATGAACACTGCCATGAAACCACCAATTAAGTTGTGATCTTTTTCTGCACTACTGTTTTGTGCATTTTTGCCTGCAGGGATGTGACACCACTGTAAGCCAGAGAAGCAATCCAGAGTACTCAATTTAACATGTTTTGAAAACTCACCAATGCTTGTTAAATGTCCAATAGCAAAAGACAACAATAGCAGCGTAAGACTTAGTTTGCAATTACATTTATGCTTAGCATAGAAGCGAGGTCTACTCTCACAACTTACAGTCTCAATTCATCCTTTGCATTTGACACATCTCTTAAAGAACAAACAACCTTTGTTTTATACTTGTCTTCCAGAGAAAGGAAATTAAAAAATGTTTTTTAAAAGTTTTACCTCATCTCTGCTTAACTGCCTCACATTGGATAGCTCGAGTATAGTGTGAGATCTACCAAAGCCAGTTCCTTACCTGCTTCAGTGCTAGAAAGTGAGATGTTGTTAACTTTATGATACTTTACAACTCACCCAAATATACAACTGTTCATTAGAAACAAAAATACATAAAGCAAGGAATAATACTTTCACTTTGGATAGGAGCCTACCATTTTATCTGTGGAAGTATTGTACAACTTATTGCCTTAATTTGGTGTGTATGGGAGGAGAGAGTGAGTGTATACATCAGACTGTATATCCCATCAGCAATCTCAAATCTAAGTTCATGAAGATAAGAAACAAGATTCAGTTTATCTATTAAGAGTTTGGACTACACAGAGGATTAAAATTCCCTTAAAAAAAAGTTAATGTAACATTTCTCAAATCTTTGACATGCCACGGTAATTACCTAAGCACGTGCTCAATGGCATTGCTCTTTTGATCAAGTGAAAAATAAGCATTTCCAAATTAAAGTCAACTTATTAGCATGCCAGTTTTGACCACTAGAGTTTAAGACTTTCCCCTTCCTCCCATAGCACCCACACGCCCAAATACCTTCTAATAGCTCAAAGATAGCACTTTGACGTTGATGAAGAGATACTTTTTCAGAGTCCTTGCAGTTTTCTACCCACCAGCTATTCAGTTCTGTCTCTGAATCTGCCATCTCCTGGAAAACAAGACATCTAATTAAACTCAAGTGGTCATTCAGTATTTTCTATCAGTATGAATTCACTGTCAGTTTGCCTTAATCACTATGGTTGCTTTCTTCCTCTTCAAGTTTCAAACCAAAATAATTTTTTCCTGATGCAGTCTATTCCTATACTCCACCTTACAGTAATCCCCAATAAGCTGTTTAGTTTAACCTGTGTTCCAAAAATAAACAAAGCAATCCACAATGCTTCCTAATTCTGTTGTTAATTATCTCTTACAGAAAGCCAGAGATTTCATGGCCTCATCATGTTTGCTGCAAGAGACAAAAAAAACCCATTAAAACCACAGTGATGCTATGTGCCAAGAGGTGGACAAAATACTAAATCCTGGAGAAACGGCATATTTGATTGAAAACACAAAAGTTTTCTATACCTTACAAGTCTTGCCCTTTAGCTCTAGGTGCTCTAGCTCATTGCTCAAGAAGCATGATCTATGGTGTGTCAAAGAGAATATGAATTATTCTGGACCTCTCAGCACAATACATCACTACAGCAGAAACTACATAGCCTGCTCAACAGCACCATTTCTTCTATTTTCTTCCCACTCCCACTTAAAATCCAGATAGGAGTTCTTCCTGAGATCAGCGTCAGTCAAGTGGCTCAATATAGAGAAGCTAACAGAGCAGAAATACGTAAGTTAGCCTTTATAATAAGTAAGGCTAGATAGTTTATGATTCTTTCTAGCAAAACCAAGCTTGCACATTCTAGAAACCTTATCAAAATTACAGTAATATCCAAACTGCCAATTTCCTTACTGTCTGGAGAGAAGCAGCTTTCAAGGTCTCTGTAAGGAYGGAGTGTGATAATGGGCCAATCAGCCGGTATCTGAGAATCTCCATAGTTCTATCACTGAAACAGAGGAAAATTTCAGGTCAATGTACAATCGTACAACACAATTTTTTCCCCAGTACTGTTAAGCCAGAATTCAGCTATATTAACTGGTTAAAGGTCACAGTTTCTGACTCTATGATGAACAGACCTGATCACAACACCAGTAGTGTGCGAGATCCAAGAGTAGGACTGGAGTAGATCTCTAGTGCCGTCACCAATTATTTTTTTCACTGGCACAGCTTTTTCTCCCTCTTTATCCTCCTTCTTTCTTTTCTTGCCAAGGCTCAGAACAACATCCATTTGTTTTTCCTCTCGAATTGATGTTGTAATAGACTCAGGAATATAGATTTCTTCAGGCTCTGAACACTGAAAAACTGCTTTTAACTCTCTCAGCATGTCCTTAAGAAAAATGAAAAGTCTGGATTAGGATAAGCAGTGCACTGTAAAGCTTACGTACAGTTTTAAGAATTACACTCTACTATTTTATTTTCCTATACAGATTTAAGGGAATAAACTTCATTCTGCTGAAGTCCAGGGCTTACTATCAAGAGCTGAAAGTAATACTGAATGTTGCTAAGAATTTATTCTCACTCAAATTAATGTAAGAAAAATTGCCAGGCACAAGATTTTACTTTTTTTTTTTTTTTTTTTTTTTTTTTTTAAGTTCATAGCTAAGTATTTGACTATGATTATCTGTGATGAGACCAAACTTAGCCTGTTGGGGGTGCCAGTGGAAAAGATGTGAATCAAGCATCATCATATTGCAAACGTATCCTGAAGCAAGTGACACTAGAAAACTTTTAACAAGCTCAGACACTAAAAAAAACCTCAGACGCATGCACCTTCTGTACAAGCTTTATAAAAACAAGCTGCAGAACATAAATAATGTTAGAGCAGAAACAGTCTTCCAACTTTTAATTCCTAAAGTCATGTATTATATCCAGCTCTTCTACACCTTTCAGAAGGTATCTTCAGCATTAAAAATGTACAATGCATAAAGAAATCAGAGTTCAACTATAAAGAAAAAAATACCTGTTTAAGAGCTGGATGCATCCAGATCCACAAATGTCTATTTTCAGACCCATCCCTGGGTTTCCAAATAAATGTAACGGGACCAAGCATATCCTCAGGATAGCGATCTGCTCGGTAAAGATTCAGGGAACCCTCGAACCTTCCAGACAGACAACAAGCTTCTTCAAATGTTAATCCTACAGAAGATGATACTTATGGAAAACCAAAATAATCTCGTTTAAAAAAGAAAAAATTGAAATTCAGTCCAGCTGCTGGACAGTATCAAAGAAAGAACACGTACCACAATTAGTTTATTAATAAGGAATAAGAAAACAAGAACGTCTAGTCCTACTATGAGACATTTTAATTATGTTTTTCAACCAAAATCACAACTCAGTATCAACTCTGTTACTACTATTGAGATGGGCAGGATATTAAAAAAGGAAAAGGATTGGTCATCCTTTAGTCTATTCAGAATCTTAACTTTATTTTGAACTACATAAAATTTACCTGTGTCAATGCTACATATTCGAGCAAGTTGCTTCAGAAGCTCATTCTCTTTACCAGTCAACTCCAGGCAACAATAATATGATAAGTCCTGAAACAACAGGAGAGTGGTAAAGTGGGAATAACTCTTGAAAGTGAGCCCAGCAAGGAAGGACCAGACAGAGCTTCACAATTTACACTGAAGTAGTAATTTTTCATTCACTATAGTTTGTGTCAAAGAGAAACGAGTTTTCTTTTTTAACTTAAAATTGTTAGCTATAGGAGAGCTGTCAGGCATTTCTCATTTGAGGGCCAACCTGCCTCTCAAACCAACAGACCAAAAAGGACGTGGAACAAAGCATCTGTCTTCAATAGCATCCTGCTCAGGAAGATGATGCAGGGTTTCACTGAATCTCTTAGCTCTTGAGAAGACTGAAGATGCAGTTTTTCAGTCATAGTTACCGTAAGACTCTTCTAAAGGTTCATCTTGTTCTCTCTGATACTCGCCACCCTTCATTACAATTATGAAATCACTCATTTCATACTTAGCAGTTATTAACAGCTGACAAAACAGTAATTCAAAGAGATAGAAATATTCATTATAACTGAACAGTTGATTCACCTTGGCAAAATAATGAAGAAACCAAATAAAAAAAGATGTAAATGTAGTACCTGAAGAAGGCAGTGTTTTGTCATGGCTCGGTAACAAGCCCTGTAGCTCTTCTCTGTAGGGCTATCTCCTAAACAGTATCCCCATTTCTTTACCATATGAAATCTCTTTGCATGCCAAATATGCGTTTCCAGCCAAATATTCTTTCTTTGCCTGCGATTAAACTCTGCTACCAAATTTATGTGGCGTCTTCTAGCTTTGCGGCATTTAGTCTTTGACTGTTCTTTTTTCTGATGTACAGCTTTCTCTGCCTGTTTTTAAAAGAGAGGATATTGAAGTAAATCTCAAAAGGACAAACTTCTGTGGAAGAAAAAGGCTGACATATATCAGGATACAGGAAGCACTAGCATTAAGTTATACTTTATTCTGATGTTAGTTCTCCATAATTCTGGAGGCTAACTAACACTTTGAAACTTTAGACACAAGGCCCATCCACACAAGTGCATGGTTTGACTGGAACCCATAGATAAACCAAAATCCCCACACATTCAGAAACTTACCAGTGAACAGTAAGATCTGCTACTTCCTGCGTGAAGTTTTTGCCCAACATCAGTATATCCACATGAACAAATGAACATGACATTAGGAACACCTGGAGATTTGAGCTCATACAGAAGCCGTATGGACTCTCAGACTGCAAGGTAGGACCCTAAGGATTCTACAATGTGTAGAAGCGAACAAGAAAGGACTGTGGTGATGTCTTGACCAAATTCTTGATAAATAGCCAGTCAAGGTCTGAATTATTATGGGTGAATGCATGGCTGGAGAGGAAGGCTTGACTCTCTCAATCAATGTCTGATTTGTCTCTTTGTGAAGAGAAGTGGTAGAAAGAAACAGGGGCTATAAGACACAAAAAAAATTCTTAGGATGTCCTTTGTAAGCTCACCAAGGAATAGCTGACAACAGACCACTGGTTGTAAGAATAGCAAAGGAATGAGAATGCTAGAAGATCACTGCCAAGAGCACAGAAAACACTGAAGCAACCCATGACATCAAAATAGAAATGCACAAAAAAATAAAATATGTTCCCATCAGACCTATCATTCCACCACACAGTAGGCAATATAAGCCACTGGATCAATGGGTATGTGACTGATTGGTTCAGAAAGACAATTAGAGAAAAAGGGATGTGGTATTGTAGATGAAAAACGTATGTCTTTAAGCTTTTGAAGAGATAAGAGATAGTCCAGGTAAATGTTTGGATGAAAACGGTCATGATAAAGGATCTAAGAAAAAGGAAGAAAATGCAGCAGAATCGCAACAGTCAACTTTGAAGAAGCAGACTTCAAACACTGAAAAGTAATAGGCAGAACCTTTACAAAATGAAATAGCTCAGGAGATACGACAAGCTGCAAGAAAACATGAAACAAAACAGCCTGTGCAAACACACAAACTACACCAAAAGACCTGACGAGAGAAAACATAGAAGAAATACAGCTGCACCAGGGCCAATTAAATAATCCCAAAAATCCAAGAATCACACAAGGAGCGGAAACAAGGATGGGAGAATAAGTGTGAGCATGTACAGAGAAGTTACAAAGGCTATCCTGTGAAAGGAGTTAAAAAAGCAGGACACAAAAGAACCAAGCATAAACATTAAAGAAATCTAGATTATTTAAGGATAGAGCACATAACTAACTATGCAAAATAGCCCATGCCTTCTTCCTTCAGTTCTCAGAAAACAGAGAGAAATTGCATCTCTTGTCATGACTAGAGCAGTAAAAGAAGAGATACAGGTTATGAAGATCCAATAAAACACGCCCTAAGGAACATGCGTGGAAGTACCCGAAGCAATTTCTGAATCATGAACAATTATCTTCAGGAACTCAGGGTGGAGGGGGTAAGGTCTCAAAGAACTTAAAAAAGACAATGCAAGGGAAAAAATAATGCAGGAAATATGTTAATCAGTCAACCTTAATACATAGAAAACTTACCAAGCAAACTCACTTGATCACTTTAAGAAGTGTCTAGAGACGATAAAGTGATCAATGCCAAACATCAGATGGATCATTTCACATTAAAATCCTGCTGAACCAATTTTTTATTATTTTTTTAAAAACACACAGGAAGGCCACAGTGGGTAAGGAGCAAGTAACTCCCCAGGAGCATTCTGACTAAATGTTGAGATACTGCCACAAAATGAGAGAGTTTCATGAGCAACCGGGAACAGTCAATTCGTAAGTCTTAAGCTGCACGCAGCCTGCCAACAACTCCAGTGTACCTCCCACGTTTGAGCTATAACACATGAACCATCGTGCCAGTCATGAATGGGCTATGCTGGCTTGAGGCCAGCAGGGTCACACCTGACAGCTGTGGTGGGCTGCAAGGCAGACAGGTGTTATTAAAGACTCCTGGATCACCTGGGACCAATGCACTGCCTGAACAACCCCTCCTGCAGTGGACCCTTTTATCATCACTACTCTAATAACTTTTCAAGATGTCCAATAATGACAAAGCCAAGTGGTTAGTGAGATCTACTTGAGCTACCATCTAAAAATGAGGTGTTCCTGCATTTGGAATCCAAACGTCAGTCAAAGTTTGAAAACCTGTGTATACAGGGAAGTCTTGTAGATAAGCTCAGGTCTGAACATTAATAATAGTACAGCTGAATACTGTGCATTAGCTATGCCCACTATATAGTCTATCAAATACTATAGAACGCACTTATACCTCTTTCCTGGCAATCTCTTGGAGCCGCCTGGGTAGGCGTTTAATATTGTGACTCATAGCTCGCCTTCGCATGTGCCTAGGTAGAGTCTGGAAAACTAGAGAGTTTGAAGACTTCTGCGCAACTGCTTTCAACATGGCATTGATCTCGGCAGCACGAGCTTGAGCAAAGGTAGACACTGGAATGAAAAGAACTGCATCAGAGCATGACAAATGGCAAAAATCAAAGAAGGGGACACTGTACATAAATTACTGAATTCCAGCAGAGTATTCCTAGTACATCAGTCTAATGACTTCCTGAGATAAAAGTAAATACTGTATACTATTACTGAAGAAATTTCAGTTCTTTAGATATTCTGAAGCTTACAGATATGGTTAAGCAAATACTTATACATGAATGAATCTGAAAGTCGTGGTATAAACAACAAGTCCTATTTGCACTAAGTACTTCTTTATTAAATTAGAGTAGCAATCTTTTCAGATGGTATTCAGAGAGATGAAAAAAGTTCAGCATGGAAAAAAAAAGGAAGCAGTAATCATATTACAGACTGTTTTAAAATGATCAAATAAAAAAAAAATCCAGAGGTTGGTCTTGTTTTATGCTTATGGAAGTGTATCTACTATCAGAGCACCGCCACATTTTGAAAAGCTAGTCTGCTCTCCTAAATAAACGTTTTGTTAGATAAAAAGTTATCTGTAACTCACATCACGGGCAAAAAGTTTCACTGGCTACATTAAAAGCAGACGACTGTCAGTACTCATTTTGCTGGTAAACAGAAACCAAAATGCATATCCCTCATTACAAGTAAGTGCAACTCAACTCAGAAGTCTGAAAGGACTCATTGAACAAGAGCTGGTCATTCATTCCAGTACACAACTACTTGTGTATTTTGGAGAAAATTAGGAAAAACAGAAGAAGACAGCATCAGTTCTAATTTTTGCTCTTGCACAAAAACAAAGACAGACAGCAAACTTAATCACCAGCAAGTTGCCCTGGACTTATAAATTATGACCTTTTTCTTATATACAAACCTGTAATGTATTTTGGCATTTCCTCAGAAACACTCTGGCATCCTCCTTGCCATCCTCCTCTTCCTCTGCCTCTCTCTCCTCTATTTTGCCCTTTTGGAAAATATTGGTCTTTCCTGTAAGAAGGCCCAGATGACTGATTCAAAAATTTCTGCTGCTGATACTGCTGCTCAGAACAAACATCTCCTGGAGAGTTTAGAGATGAAAAGAGGTAACAGAAATGCAAAGCAGTCTGAGTAACTGATAAACTATACACAGGCTTTCCTTGTAAGATTGCATTGCGCATTCCTCCTATTATATTTAATATATGTACCTGAACAAGCCATCAGAAATCCCAAGAATTAAGTTCTTTTTTATAGGAAGAAATAAAAATTTTGCACTGTCCTGCAGCCAGCCTGCAATAGATTAAGTAACTTCTGAAAATGGTACCCAATCCAGACTTTGCCTCCAATACTCTCTCAGATCCAATACGAAAGACCTGACTAAAATCGGTCTATGCAACATCAGTAGTGATTTTTACTATTGTCTAGTCAGGGGTTTAGTACCAAACCAACAAAGTTAGTATTTTTCCCTCTTGCCCCTTGATTTTTTTTTCCCATAAGCAATGTATTCTTGTCTTACTGACATGTATTTCTGTTACAGCAATAAATAACATAAGCATGATACATGTATGTTGGTGCAGTAAGTTACTTTTCTGGTACAGGTGTTTAAACCAATATTGAAATTAAATAACTAAAGCCTACAGTAAGCTTCCTAAGGTACAGAAATACCTTTCAAGAGTGATAAGCACCCAACAGGGCTTCAAGTTTAAGAGGGCCTTGAAGTCCATATTTAAAGATTAGTTTATATTCAACCTATTCAGTTAAGACTTGGTTAGGATTTCTAGTACAACTTGAGATATGGTTCTCAGGCAGCTCATGCTGGACAACTGGACTAAAAAGGGCCAAGACAGCCATTCCCACCACCCCACCCACTGCATCAAGATGAGTGCTTGAAGGAACATGGGGCCATACAGTTCAGGGAGCTCCTCTAGTGAAAATCAACCTGTGCGTCAAGAGAAATGGGGTAAGAGGTTAAAACAAATCAGTTTTCAGGTTGATCAGCTTCTTAAACAAGCCTATCACATTGTCCCAAAAATGCTATCATTGGCATGAGGAGCAGCCAGGAGCAGATTCACCTCCAGTAGCCTCAATTTATGTTAACTTAAAATGCCAAGGAACCTCCTTTTTCCATTTCAAATAAGCACGAAGCTGAAGTTTTATGTTCAGCAGCAATGCTGGCTGCCTCAGTCAGCAAATCTGTGTAGACCTACAGCCCAAATCAATTGTGGGAGGGTAACTGGACAGCAATTAACTCATATCACAAAAACACCCTTTCACTATCAAGTTAGCCTAAAAATGGAGGAACTAACTATTTTAATCAGAAGATGGAAGAGTGTTTCAAAAGACAGTGACTGCCTTAATACCTAAAGAAAAATTAAATTATTTCAGGTACTATGTAGATCCATAGTTTTATAACACATATTTAGATTTTCTTCTTTCCTGTTTCTACAAAATAGCCCTATAAAACCAAGATACTCACTAACACTCCAGAAGAATGTTATATGGATGAAAATCCATGCTATTCAACAGGACAGAAAACCATAACCACGTAATCTTAGAAGTTCCCTGCTTAGAAGTTCCCTGCTACAAAGGAAGTTAGAAAACTGTGTTTAATCTGGCAGTACTCCTTTAATGATATTCCAAAATCTTCAGACAGGGCTGACCATAATTTGCTACATCACTCTGTCTGCTCAGGAACTTTTCGGTCACCCAAATACGCAGTGACACCTCAGCATTTTTTTGTTCAATCACAAGATGCAATTTGTCAACTTCTGAAGGCCTTACAGTAACAGGCCCTGCTCTTATGTGTGCTTTTTTTTTCTAGAAATAATATAGGTAACAAAATAAAAACATGAAATGGGGGAGGGGGTGGGGGTGAGCATGGAAATTGAAGTCCAATTGAAGCATACAGGATGCAGGTCGAAACATACATCCAGCATACAGGTTGACAGGATCCTTCAGTCTTCAGCTGCAAAGGTTACCTGTGTGCATAAATGCTCCAGTAATGACCTAGCAACACTGCCATTTTAGGGAGACGCCTTGCTGCCTCCTGCCAATACTCGTCCATAGATACAGGAGCCACAAGCGCCAAAAGGCAAATTCGCTGGGCATGCTGATCTGACGGAAAAACAGTGCATTTATCATAGGGCCAGCAGGCTAAACCAGCTCCTCCTGCGGCTCCTAGGTCTGACAGAAAGAGAAGGGAGATCACTGGACGGAGTATAACATCCAAATTCATTTTAAGACTAGAAACCGCAGCGGGCAGATAGGGATTTGTCGTGTAATCGAAGGGATGATACGGAGAAGCGCATATTAATGAGATTTATGGCAGAACCAGGGCTAAAGAAGCCAACGGCAGGGGACGAAGCCCCACGGTGTTCCCACACCGGGTACGCCTCGCCGGCCGCCGGGGCTGAGGAGATGGGGACACCCAGCCCTGAGGGGGGGGGAGGCACCCTCTCCGCGTTCACCCACCCCGGCCCTGGGTAGGGGGTCCCCCAGCCGTACCTGGGGGCGGGCAGGCTCTGCTCCCGCCGCCGGGGAAGGGCCCCGGCTCGGCGGGAAGGGTGACGCTGGCCGGCTGGTTCCTCATCTTCTTGGCCCGCTTCTTCTCCCTCGCCCCGGACATCTCCGGCAGGGCCCGGGGAGCGTGCGGAAAGCAGCGTCACACCAACCCGCCCCTCAGGCAGGCCTTAAGCGCCCGGCGGGAGCTGCTCGGCCTTTCCGTAGCGGGGGGGAGGCACGGAAGGGTTGGCGGGCGGTGCAGCGACTGAGCGGTGCAGCCGCGGGCAGAGCGGCCAGCGGCACCGGCCCGGTACGCACCCGCGGCCCGACCTCCGCCCGCTACACGCGGCCGCCCGGACCCGACCACCGCGCATGTGCACGGCGCAACCACACCCCCCCCGGAGGACTACATTTCCCAGGAACCTCTGCGGGGCGGATAGCGGCAGCGTGCGCGCCGTGGTGTTAGGGAGGGGGCGGGGGGAGGCAGCAGTTGGCGGGGCGTTGAGGAGAGGGCAGGAGGGGCTGGGGACAGCTATGACCTCGCTCGTGAAGAAAATAATCAGCACTGCTAGGGCCCCTGCCGCACTGGGTCCCTACAGGTATGCCTTAGCGAGAGGGAGGTCTCTTGGAAGAAGCAGGAGTGAGCGGGAGTAGGTTTTGCCGGTAGGCTTTCGAGGTCCCTGAAGGGGGGCCTGTCAGGCAGCCCTGGGGGCTGTGGTGAGGGTGCCCCCCCCCNCCCCGCCCGCCGAGCAGGGACCGATCTCCTCCCCGGTAACCTACCCCCCAGGGTCTGCAGTGCTAGCGGGGACCTTCGGCCTGACTGGGAGGGAGGGTGTCCTGATCGTTTTAGGTGAGGTTTTAAAATGTCTCTCAAAAAGTCAGTTTGGGAAGATAATTCTGAAATTAGTGATAAGCAGTGAATGAAAAAAAAAGTGCAAGAGAAAGAATGATTCCTCTCAAGGAGAAAAATGCTTGCCTAGAAAAAAGCATGTTGGATAGGCAAGTTAGCAGTGAATGCTGACTCTGGAGGCAACGGACAGTGAAGGCTGAGCCCGATCCAGGACGTGCTTTGGCAGTTGGAGAGTTCACTGCCTGGGAACTGCAAATCTTTTCTTATTTGGAATGTGACTGCCAGGAAGTTTAAATGCTTTTCAGTCTAAAAACTAACTGCTGTAAAAATATATAAGATGATGTTCAACATTTTCACAAGTAAGCTGTTAGTTGCAACAGTTCTGAATGTAATTTAAAAAAAAAAAAAAAATCCCAATTTTAATTGGAGAAAGGTTTCTCTTTGCTATTTGGATGTGAAAAAATGTTCAATAACTACAGTAGTCCCTTATATCTAAGGTACTGAGGGATTTTTACCAGGGCATTTTCTAAGAATTTTTAATTCTGCTTTCAGGCTTTGTTTTCCCAATATAAACACAGACTTCTTTGGTTTAAACTTTTCCACTTGTAGCATCTTAGTGCCTTCCAGGTGCATTTTTGTCTCTGTTACTTTGAAACTGAGCTTCAAGCTGTGTGTTCTTTATAGGAATTATAAAGATGGAGAAATACAAAGTGTAGAAGCAGAGAGACATGTCATGAAGGTTAACTTCTGTAAACAATAAACTGGGTTGCAGCCAGGGGCCTGGCATCGCTTGTAGTTAGGAGACCATCTAAGACATGGGAAGGCAACAATTCTTCAGCTGCACACACACACCCCCCACCCCAACTGGCCTAGCCTTCAACATAGCTCTCCACTTCTGTTGTAGATTAACTGCACTCCAACATTTTGTGCTTATTGGTAGTTCTTGATGAAATAGTGCTTTATTATGCAGCCTGTTAGTTGTATGACGGGTCTAACATCAATAAGTTTATCACTAACTTAGTTTATCAGGTTTCAGTAAACTTGTCAAAGTCCACTGAGCAAAAGTTGCACAAGAAATAACTGCTACATCTCTGCTGTGGAGTCTGAGCATGGTAACAGAGGAATGAGGACTTAATATGGAATGAAGAATTGGGATGTATGGGCTGCATTCCTGGTTCTGCTACAGCCCTTCAGTATGCTTTTTGGTGACCTATTTTTAATGTATTTTTGTATTTCCTTTACTGCATCCAATTTCCAGTACCTTCAGATAGGTAGATAGATATATAAAAAGACTCATACATGAGTGTGTGTGTGTATATATATATATATACATACACATCTCATTAATTATATTAAACTTTTTAAAAGACACGGCAGAGATACTGTTCTTGTATTAATCAACAATCATTTGTATAAAGAAGATCTGATTAACTTTGCAGTCCTTGTTTTTAAAGAGCATGCTTCTTAACACCATCTCTCTGATGGATGATGTTCTTCTAAGGTCATAATGTCCGTCCAGTTATGCACATAGGTATACTGAAACCTGAATGACTTTAGGCACATACTCAGATCTCTGCTGAATCAGAGATTAAAGAGTAGCTACGATTGACCCTAGTTATAGGATACATCTGCAGTTAAAGTGTGATTGGGGTTTGTGTAGTTGAAGTTTCTCTGAGCTTCACTCATGCATTTGACTGCAGTAGAAGTATACCCTTTAGTTGGTAACTTGTTAATAGTCTCAGTGAATGGAGGATTCCACTGGTAAGCACACCAAGAGAAGAAAGTTGAGGAGCAGAGAAGGGGACCCAATAAGACTGCTGCAGATGTTGATCTGGCAGTGGTATCAGAATGCTTCAGCTTGTTTTTTCCCCAGTTATTTGTGATTTAGGACTGTCCAAAGGCCTTTGTTGGGATAAATGTTTCGTTGTGTCATTTGCTTTATAATAAGCAGTACAAGACAATCTCTTTTTTTAGAGAGCTCATACCTTCTTGTTGCATGGTTCTCTGTGCTTGAAACAGAAATAGAAGTTTGTGGTCTGAGGGCCTGTGCCTCAAACAAAGTAGGACATGGTAGGAAAGAAAATAAAATTAAAGAAGCATGTGTGTTTGGTTCATACACACATTTTCTATCAACAAGACTGCATTAGCTAGAAAACAACTTCATTCACTAGTTTCTCTTCTTTAAATGGTGCAGTTTTGTGATTTACTCCAGTTTTGTTAGTTGATAGAGAAAATAATCACCACGTAAGATATTTTACTATATCAGATAAGTTACTGGCTACTTTTTCCCCTTACGAAATTACAGGAGAATGTAAGACAGGGGTAAAAGGAAAGATGGGAGTGATGGCGCTGTTCAGATTGCCTAACCGTAATCATTTTACTGAGTCCCTAAATAAGGTTGGTCCCCTGTGAAGTCAATGGATTGAGCCAATCCAATTGAGTCAATCTCAATTAAGAGAAGAGATGTAATAAAAATGTTCTCTGAAAGAGTCCCTTTCTTTCTCCATTGATGTTAAAGGGAAGCTAACCTCCTCATATAGATACTTCAGGGAGGTGCCTAACTGTAGTTTGTGTAACTTGGGAGGCTTGTTGAACTGTCAAAACAATGCATTTTTTTTGTGGAATGGGAAGAGATAAGAAAAACAGTGTTGACATACCACAACCACTTTCAGAAGAATCTTTCTGTAATTTCTTTTCTTTAATATTTTTAATTACCAGCTGAAGAGAAGTAAATTATGTCTCTTCCATAATGTTTGCTAGGTAGTTTAAATCTTTGTTTTAATCTTTTAATGTCTTTGTGGTAATTAGAGACATTAATAATTGCCAACTCTACTTCAGCAAAAACACACCTGACATTTATATAAAAATGTTTTGCAAATAGCTTGAATTCTGCATTCTTCTGAACTAACCCAGCCAACAGGTCATCCAGGTTATTTTGCGAGAGGAGATTGATTGTTCTGGGAATGGAGTGATCAAGGTGTTGTGCTGATGGGCCAAATTCACGACTCTGGAGGAATAATGCCAGAGAACTAGCATGCAGGGCTTCACCTCACAGCTGTAACTCATTTATCATGGTGCCTGTTTGACAAGAAAATGGTAAATTTACTGATCAGCTCTTTTTTTTTTTTTTTTTTTCTTTTTTCTTAAACTTCATTGCTCTGCAGCTGAGATGTAGATGAAAGGTGTTGTCTACCTATCAAACTGGGATGGAATATTTATCTGGGCAGGTGCAAAAAATGTTTATTTACTCAGCCTCCCCTCTGTGCTATCTGCAGTGTGGAAGCTGTGTAGCTGTGTTTAGTGTTGTTTTGCTGCACTCATGCCTTTTGCCTTTCCAAGAAAGAGGGTTTATTACCTCAGAAACAGAGCTATGCTAATGTAGCTATGTCTTTCCATAGGTGATCTAATCCCAGGTCTCCCAAAGCATAAGCAGATTGAACGTATGACTGTGTGTACAGACTTGTGCGTACATAACCTAAGTCCTCTATCTTTCTGAGATACTATAAACTACTGAAGAAAATGTGAAGTGTGCTTTCAGATAGTTAAATGTTTCAATGAGGAAACATTAAACCTAAAATGTCACTTATGTTTTCAGCCAAGCAGTGCTGGTAGACCGGACAATGTACATTGCAGGACAGATAGGTATAGAACCTTCCACCGGGCAGCTTGTCTCTGGAGGGGCAAAGGAAGAAGCTAAGCAGGTAAGATGTCTTCTAGCAATAAACTTGTAATGGAGTTGGCATGTGCTTAGTTAAACATGGACTTATGAGAAATTGAAGAGCCCTAAAGAGTGCATTTCATGTCCTCCAAGATGAGGGAAAAGCAGAAGGAAGTCATTCTATCCTATCCCCGTCATTTTTCACCCAAACAACATGGAGATCAGGGGAGGAATCTGTATTTCATGTAGGAAAGAATCAACGTTCGTAACAAAGGTTCAGACCCCCAGTAAAAACYGTGGCTTTGAGATGGGGAAAGATTTGTTCCCCCAGCAGCAGAGAGGTTGTGTGAGGTAATAGGTAGGATGAGATGGCACTGCGTCATGCATTTACATCTAATGAATGGATGGTTTAATATTTGTGGTTTATTAGAATCTCCCTTTTATTCACTTTTTAATCTATTTCTGATTTTGCTTACGGATGACAGTTGAAGATTTGCTGGGTGAACTTATAGTATAACATGGATGTAGCCAGATTACAACTCATATTTACATACTTGCCTAAATACAACCCAGCTGATACTTAAAGATTTTTGTCTCATTTTTCACTAGGCTCTAAAAAACATGGGAGAAATCCTGAAAGCTGCAGGCTGTGACTATGGCAATGGTAAGTGTTGTGGTGATGGTGGCAAACAAGTGGTTGTTTTTACCTACCTGGATTAAAAGAAAAAAAAAATTAAGTGACCTTTTAAACAACAACAAAAAAAAGCTGTTTGCTAAACATGCAGTTGTTATCGATAGCTGAAGGAGACAAAAGGAATCATGAGTCTGGGTTAAAAAAGAAAAGAAGTAAATCAATGTGCAAGTGTTTGTGATGGGTATCAATGGGACAGTTCCTGTCCACAGTACTAATATTTTAATTCTAACTGATGAAGCTCAGGTATAGACAGAGCTGCAACTGACTACAGGCATTTTAAGCACCCTAGACTTTGCTCAAGGTAAAAGCAGGTCTGTATCTATGGTGTTAATATTCTAGGCACTTTCAGTGCCTTTTTTCAGGAGGACTCTAATAGTGGAGCCAAAGCAGGATTAATGTTGGCTTGGGCAGTCATGGGTAAAAAATTCTAGCATAGACTGTATCTTCAGGCCTTTTATGGACTTTTTTTTTGGCAGCAGATATTATATATGATGTAATTTTTGCCAACAGTTGGCTTTCAACAGCTTTTTTATTCGACCTGCTTATCAGTTCTGTGCCTCTTGGAAGAATTGGGCTTAGAACAAAATTTAAAACAGATATTTTCAGAACTGGCCAGGAATGTCTAATTCCTTAAAGTTTTATTATGTACTAGGTATTCAGATTTTTTAGATGGTTCTCTAGGTGGTAGCTCTAATGGTCAATATCTGTTTGCAAAACTTTTCAAAATGTTTAGAATATTTGAGATAAATTTATGAAATAAAAGCAAGAAATGCATTAAAGATTTTCAACTTTTCTATAAAAGTCAGAGGTCCAAAATAATTGCAGTTATGTAATTTCTAGTTGTGAAGACTACGGTTTTGATGGCAGACATGAAGGACTTCAATGATGTTAATGATATTTACAAACAATGTAAGTAGATCTTTTGTTTCTGTTTTACCAGTATGGCTTGTAGAACAAATTATATTCACAGTAAGCAAAGTGTTTCAATGACTCAAATGATGTAGTTCCAGATTCTTTGAGATTCCAGTAGAAATACAACATCTTAAAAAAAAAAAAAAAAAAAAAAAAATTAATTTGCAAGCACCAGATCAAGCACAACCCAATTTCTTGTGGATTTGTGTCCTACCATCCCACTGACATGTGAAGATCAACTCCTGCTATCCCTAGAGGTTGATCTTCCATGCCTCTCTACCTTGATAGATGCTGTGTTGTCCCTAATATAATTCTACTGTAGGCAGCCTTCAAATGCTTAATTTCAGATTTTGTATCTCCATTTCTTTAAAGTCTGTTTGTATCTTTGAATGATTTGTGGGTTATTGTTATGGGACAGGGCTCATTTTTTATACAAGGATGAGCCACGCTGCTCCACTTAACCAAGCATTATTCTTTTTTTTTTTTCTTAAAAAAACTGAATGTAGACTGAAATAGGTGATTCCAATGAGCCATACTGTGCAGAAGAATTTGGGAGAGTAAGCACATAAGTTCCTTATTTATATAGTATTTATATAGCTTTGGGTTTTAATTAGATAGCAACATCTGGTCTTGAATGAAGTCTTTTATTTATGAGCTGTCAACATAGTCTTCGGCATGTCAAAATGGAATTGTGTGTGCATTTAAGCAGGGTAAAAAAAGACCAGCTGGATACTTAGTTACTTGTTGCCTCCTACCTGTAGTTCAAGAAAGCAGTTGTTGCTGTTCTTTAATTGTGAGTTGTTATCCTGCCTTGTCAGTGCAGGACCCTGAAATTAACATTTCTGAGCTTAGTGTTAACTCTCACTAGTAAAACTTTCATTTAATTATGCAAATTCCTTGGAAGTGTTCAAGGTCAGGTTGAACGGGGCTTTGAGCAACCTGATCTAGTGAAAGATGTCCTTGCYCATGGCAGGGGGGTGGGTTGGACTAGATGATCTTTAAGGGTCCCTTCCAGCTCAAACTATTCTATGATTCTATACATTCATCTCTTATATCTTGACCAGTACCCTTTTTTTTTTGTTTACCCCCGCTCCCCGCCCCTGCCCTGTTCTTTTAATATCCTTCAGTGCCAGGCCTAATTGTGAATGGAGGAATAGGTCAAGGGCCTATTTTAACTCTGCCTTCCTTTGATATGAGTAAGGTTGGCCCCTGTTGACTTTAGGCAAATCTGGGATCTTTGCTCATGACTCTTTTGGCAGGGGCCTGTTTCTCCCTCTTGCTCTGTCTGTGAAAGAGCCCTTTCCCATTCTCCGGTCTTTGCAATTGGATGATCAGCGTTCTGATTTAATCTTTCTTTTTCAACCAAGTTGGTGTTAAGGCCATGCAGTGTCAGCAGAGTGCAGGTTATCCCTGGCCGCTAGGTCACAACTGTAGCTGCCTTCTCGATGATGAATGGTAGCTTGCTGAGATGTTAGACCAGCCAGTGACCAAAAAAAACCAACAAGGGGGAAATGATAGCTGGCACAGAAGACTATTTGTCTTGTAGCCTTGAACCTGAAACTGTTCCAATGACTGCATTTTATACAGATTACTTTGAACTGTGTTTTATCAAGCAAAGTTAAGTGATTGGTGGATGTTTCTGTTTAAATTACAGTTTTCAAGACAAACTTCCCAGCCAGAGCAGCCTATCAGGTTGCCGCTTTGCCAAAAGTAAGTGTCACTTTTCTGTTTACAAAAAAATGAATTTTCTGATATTCCTTACTTCTGAAGCATTCTGTCAGCTTTTCTTATTCTGGAATAGCTTCAATTGCAATTATTTTAATGAAGACTCTTAAGTATTTAGGTTTTTTCTAAGTATACCAGTCTTATTGCCACACATAAGAGATCTGAATATGAGAGATACATTTCTTTATGGTGGAAGATGGCTACAACGCTAGAAATAAGGGGTTATGATACTTAAGTAAAGTATCATAAAGTAAGTGTAAGTAAAGAGAATTTTCAGTATTACTTAACATTGCTAAATTAGTAATACAACTATCAGAAGTATAATCTCCCTCAAATGTCACTCTGTTCTTACAAGGTTGTGTTATACATCCACTTGCTTCATAAAATAGAGATATTAAATTCCTAATACGTTTCTTCATTGTTTTCTCACAGGGTGCCCGAGTTGAGATTGAAGCTATTGCCATTCAGGGACCCCTCCAAGATGCTTCAGCCTGACTATAAATAGAGATGGAATACCCTACGACAGCAGTTTTAGATTTAACACGGCTCCCTTACATCCTATTCCTACAATTGACTWTCAGCAGTTACATGTAGTTGAAATCACTAAACTTAGCAAGGAAAGGTGCTTTCTTCTGGATTGTGGGCTTGGATTCTCTAAAATCCAAGCTTATAGTGAGTTCTATGCAGGCAAACCCTGAAACTTTCAGGAGTCCTGATAAAATCAGCCGAGCTTGAYTGCAGGACAGGGCCCTTACTTTGTCATGGTGACTAGATATTCAGATACTAAGTACATGTTTGGGTGAACTATGACAGTTATACTACGGGTGATCTGGACATGGAAAACTGTAATGATTTGTAATACTAGGTTTTTAGTAACAATTTTAAATAAGAAAAAATGACAAATGGGAAAACAGTAGAATGCTTGAATTGCTTAGTGTACGTTTTCACTTTTGTGTTTTGGGGAATTTTGCTGTATTTGTTTCTGAACTGTCTTAAACACTTTCTTTACAGAATAGATTACTGTTGGGACTCACATCTTTTTCATATGGAAGCAATTGCTTAAGAAAGTTAGTATTAATTTCAGAAAGAAGAAAATTATGCTTTTCTGAAATAAAGTGCTAACTTTTATAAATCAGCTGTAAATGAATCTCTACCTGTAACCTTTTTTGTAATCTTTTTCATAGCAATTCAACTTTTACTATCTTTTGATTTAAAAACAAAGCAAAACAAACCACCAAAAAATAATCCTGTTTAATGAGAATAAATGATAATTGCATCTGTAAAACTGTGTTTGTCTATTCTGGGAACAAACTTTTCTTTTCCTGGTTATGCTGTGATACTCCATTACAAAAAAGTCCCTATCTTGCTTATTCAACAAAAAATAAGAAATAATTCAAACCAAAAGAATAGGGTTATTGTCTATCTCCTAATAGCCAGGGATGGAAGGCTGCTCCTTCCAGAGGCTGCTGTTTGTATGCCAGAGTGCCATGACTGTGTGCTTCAGAATCTGTTTCTAGTCCCATCTCATGTGACCAAACTCACTCAATTTTGGTAAGCCACACAACCAGCAGTATAGCAAGGAGAGGGCATAATGCTGGTTTGCCACAGGTCAAGTCACAATACTGTGGGTTCGGCTGTCCCACAACTCAAATCCAAACTTCAGTTCTCCTGTGTGTGTATCATTTGTCTTTTGTGTATAATGCCTACTGATGATCATCTCGCATACTTCTAATTGGTTAATGATTTTCATGTGGTAAGCATGCAAGAAAAATGCAATCTGGCAGCACTGTGTTGCTGTCTACCTTTGCATGGCACATGCAGATATTGCCTTGTCTGAAAATCCCCCTGCCTTCAATACCACAGCCACATTGTGTGAATCGTCTTCCATCCTTGGATAAACTGCAACTGTCCCATTTGTGGTTTCTTACCTTCCAGCTTGTCAGCCATGCTTTCCAGCTCTCATTACTTCATTTGCGCTATTGCAGTAACTATATTTTGTATTTTTCATTCATTCTTGGTATCACTTTAGCATACACCAGAAGGGCAGTCAGAAAGTTGTGAGAACAGTCAACCCTATTTACCCCTTCTAGATGTGGTGTGAAGTGGCCATTTCTCCTGCTTTTTGCTGAGCTTGTAAATTGTATATAGAAAAAAGATTAATAATGAGGTTGTCACAGCAAGTATGTACAGATGTATGGATTTTTTACAGCATTATCTTGCTTTCCCTTGACAAAATGGGAGATATTTATTTGTATTAGAAGCAAGATAATGCTTTCGGTATTTCAGACAGTGAACTTCCAAGCAACAACCTTTGAAAAGTACCTGACTCTTCTGCATATAAACTTCCTACACAAAAACTTTATTAGTCTTGGCTTCTGCTCTTGTTCTCTCCCCCTGGCTATACTATTAATGTCTTTTATGCTCTACAGCTCTGACTCAAGAAGCAATCCCACCTAAGAAAAAACACGACCAGACTTGTTAGGAAGGAGCTAGTACTAACATGAATATGACTTTCTAGGAAACATAGACCAAGTGTTGCTTCACTTTGTCAGTTAAGAATAATTAAGAATAATGTAATTGAATGGAGTTACATTTAAACAGATGCCTATATTTAAACAGATGCCTCTGTTACAGCTTTGCTCAGATACAATTACTTTGTTGGAATATATTTCACTTACTTGTAGCAGATTTAGTTAAAAAGTTCATCTTCAGCAGATTTCAATAGTGTTAAACACGAGCTAATTTCAACCTTGTATAATTGCTATGGTTATCCCTTCTTACCTCTCACGTTACTCTCCACTGCCTTATTTGTGCTATGCTGCCTCTTTGCCAACCTTGAACCTAACACTAGATGGCAGTTTTGGGGTTTTGGTTTTTTTTTTTTTGGTGTGTGCTGACTTGTCCATTTGCTGATATAAGTCCTTTACAGACACTCCTTTGGGTGTCTTCACTAGTACAAAGGGGTGTGAATATACCATTGCTTTCTGCAGTAAGGTACAGTCTGAGACTGAAATGTAAGTGAAACACCTGAGGAAAAAATGCATGCTGGATGCAGCTAACAAGCCACAACACATCACTTCCATTAAAAATGTTTGTATCAGTAAGTAGGTGCCATTCTGCAAAAAGTCAGGAACTAACATCCACTTTTAGCTCTACGATTCTTTAGCTTTTAGCTGGAGACCAGTTGCACAGTTTCTTGAATGCCTCAGATCTAGATATGTATTCTTCAGGTACTGGAATTCTAGAATAACTGAAATAAACTCTCTTATTTACAGCTATAACATAGCAGTTCTCAACATAAACAATCAGCCTTCCATAGAGATGTTTAAAACTTTTATTTTTTAAGCAGAGTTATATTATTTGATCCTATTTTTTAAGACAAAAAGGCTAAGCCCCATAATTCTCCAATATGAAAAGCAAGTATTGTGGATATCTCTTAGGTCTTAGTTCAGCAAAGTACACAAACATTTAAGAAATCCTGTTTTAACTAGAGCTAAGTTAAACTTAGCTTTTTTTGTTTGCTAGACTGAGCCTCTAGCATGCAAAATATGAAGTTGCAATTCAGCTCGTGGCAAACTAATTTCACCATTTAAAATTTGTTTCAATCACATTTAACTTTTAAAAAAACAACAAAACAGGTCCTCTATTTCTGTGAAAGTAAAGCAATACTTAAATTTGCATGTTCTACCAGGTGTTTCTTTTAAGTAGTTTTTTTTTTTCTCCAAAAGATTATATTCTCTACAGATTAAACAATGCAAAAATAAAGCTCAGTACATAATTTTAATAAAACTTCGTTCTCTGTTAAAACATATAGCCAAACTTAAACTGCCCTAATCTTCTGCTACACACACCTTGCTCTTGCCGCAGTTTTTTCCTGAAAGCAGTTCTGCATTGAGTGAAAGAGCCAACCCTAGCCAGCCAGAATGCCAAGTATCTTCTGGGATCCTAACACAATGTGCATATGTGTCTGTATAGAGCTGAGAGGGTGCAAATTTAACCTCTTCTAGGGCTGTGTTTATTGGTAATTGAAACAAAATTCCTAGCAGAACTTTCTTGTTAGCTTGGAAATTGCATTTATTCCTTCCAGTGTCCTGCCCAGCACTCCCTGCGGCATGGAATGATTACCTCCACCTTGGATGAAGTTAAGGGCTGAAAATTGTCTAGCTTTTGAAAACATTTCTGAAGATTTTTTTGTATTTTGATTATATTAAAAAAAAAAAAAAAGCTGAAGTATATTGCCCTACCTCTGGAGGTATATCTTGTAAACACAGACATTGGAGCATATCCTCTTCTCAGCCTTTAACAAGAGAAAGCTCTTTGATCCACAGACCAATTTCTGCCCTTGGCAATCTCTGTGATGTCCCAGGTTTGCAGAGGCAAATAACTGCACATATTTTGGCCCTTTATGCATAGTACACGCTTTGGTAGCTTACAGACCAGGAACGCTAGGCCCCAATGTATTTCTCAAGGTAGGGATGTTCAGCATACATCTAGCCACCAAATTCTGATCTTGGGGTAATTTAAGTGATTAACATTTCATGTTTAGCACAGTGTCAAGCATACTTCATCTTTTAGAAAGGAAAAGGAAAAACAGCTTTTGTTTGTTGTAATCACAGAATATATAAGGACTGAAGATGACTGAGAGGGGCTGATACTGTTGAGTCATTGACTGGTTTATACTCCTCTTGTTTCCAATTAGCATTGCTTAATGACCTGAAAAAGTTGAATGGTAAGGAAAGGATGTATATTGTCAACTGTCTTCCTTGTAACAACACTGGTAAAAAGAGTGACTCTGAGGTGAGCAGGTTATCTTGACTCCCTTGTATCTTCATATTTTATTTCCAAGTGCAGTCTCCTTTGTTGCCATTAATACTGCTGATCTCTGTCACAGAACTCCTCTTGGTTTATGCTTTTAAGTTGTTCAATGTAGCTGGTCAACCTGCAACTCATGATCTAACACGCAACTTGCAAGTAGTCAGCATAGCTCCCCTGCCGATTTCATCCCCTGTGTTTAGGAGCAGGACTGTGCTGGCACAGGTGCTGGTGGCTGAACTGAATTCCCAGCTTACAGGAGGAAACCAGCCACCAGGAGCTGATGGTGGAAGTTCCTCGGGTGTCCTGGACCCTGGCTGTACAACCAGCCCAGTCCTGTATCACCCCGGGGAGTCCTCATCCCGCTCAGTACCTCTTCTCCCACCCCTCAGCTCTCCCAAGTGCATGGTACGTTTCTCATGGCTTTTTGTCATGGAACAATTTGGGCATGTGGACAGAACGTTTGACTATCTCTGTTGGAATTTTTAATTCCCACTTTAACGTCAACAGATTTTTAATAGAACTAGCTGCTCATTTTAACTTCTCTATTATAGAAGGCTAGTAAAAATAAAAAATAAAACTCTGCAATATCCACCTACCAAAAACTCCTAAAAAACCCGCATTTTGGTTCTAAAAGTTTATGGTATTGCCTACAGAAAGTTGACATTAAATGAAGCTGACAAGTTCATTAAGAGTGCTGATAAGCAGAAAACTTTAGATTTAGTGATATAGCCAAGGAATATCAGCTTACACAAAAGGCTGATAGGTCAGGAATATCAATTAGATTACTTAATACAAACTAAAGTCACCTGGAGTCTGATGTGCACACGCAGCACAAAATTTAGCTCTTAGAGGGGATTTGTACAATCTGCTAGTGACAGCAAAATTTTTGTGAAGTCCTTTTGTACAATAAAGCTAATAAAATAGCAACATGCGCTTGCCCTTTTTAGATAACTGACCTTTTCTCCATATTCTACTTCCTTATGCCAGAGAATCCTGCAAACACAGTCCTCAATGATAACATATAGTCCCTTTGCAACATTCACCATCAGAACAAACTTCTACTCTCTATCAGATCCATAACATCAATTATATTCAGGGCCCGTTTTCACAGGAAATTTGTTTGAAAGCTTTGCGATTCAGCTTCAGCTCCAGAATGATTGTTTAGCATTTTGGAAAATAACCAAGACAATCCCTGATGGCATACTTCTTCTGGAGGACAGCACTACAGGGAAATAAAATAGATGACCTCCGGTTAGAAATCTGTTTTAGAAGCCACAAACGCGTATGAGGAGCTACACAGCTGAAGTTATCTTTATATTTTAAGTGTGCTAGAATTTATAAGACTAAAACATCCTACTCATAGTTAAAAATGCCCTCTTCTCCCTGTTTTTGCAGAAGTCATCACATTTATAGTACTACTAGCCTTGCAATAAATTTTTGTTTAAAAATGGAGAGTGAGCAGCACCCACCGACCACGTGGGTCCTGGACACTGCACCCTGTATATCTTCCATTTTCTGAAAAACTAACCTCTGCATGTCGTTACAGCCTGGTAAATGGGTACTTTCATCTTCCCGTCCTCTGCGCGCTATACACTTCAGCAGCTCCATACACTGGTAGTCCAGGCACTTGGAGAAATTGCCTGCATACTACTATTATGAAAAAAAAAGCTACAGTATATTCTTTATCCTATATAATGCTGGTTGAAGGTTTCAAAGGTTTGAAGTTAGTTATCTGAACCTGGAAAAAATCCTAATTGAAAACTGAATGGTTTTACTGACGTCGGAAAATGATTCCACTGTGCTAGACATGTACAGAAGGCACTCTGTGGCAGGGAGGTGAAAGTTCAGGTATTTCAAACACTTGAAGTCTTGGCAGCTTGACTTCAAAAAATATATATTATATAAAACTTTTTCTTATGCCTCTTATTCATGTTCGTGGCTCGTGGCTCAATCCATAAAAGCTTTTCTATTTTCCCAACCCAATAAAATTAAAAAATGTTCATGTGGACAGAAGAGCAGGCCCAAGAAGAGGATGTTCATAGAGACATAACTTCTATTCCTTGTTATTAGCTGTCTCTGCAACACATGGAAAAAATTAAGTTAACAATTAATTGAGGGTACAACTTGGTATCACAGCATCACAGCGTGAAGGGGGTATCTGCTCTTCTCCCAGATCTGTAAGGATGTTCTGTGTGGACCTGAAACAGCCACAAGCATCCACTGGCTCTGCTTCCTCTTCCCCCATCCCATTCATACAGAGTCTTCCTTTTACAGACATTAACATTACCTATGTGAAATCCAGTTATGCTGCAACAGTTTTATGCTCCTCCCCACCCTGCTGCATTTTCTCTTAACTTTTGAAATCACTGCATAATTTCAGTCATATTTGATACAGAGGCAAAGATCTCATGGACGTTAAATCTTACAGCAGTCTTAAACAAGGACAAGAGGCAAAGGGCATAAATTCAAGTACAGGAAATTACATTTAAATGTAAGAAAACCTTTTTTTTACTGTAAGGGCAATTGACCGATTGGAATAGGCTGCCCACAGAGTTTGTGGAGTCTCCATCCTTGGGGATATTCAAAACCCAACTGACCCTGCTTTGAGTAGGGGGCTGGACTAGATGATCTCCAGAGGCACCTTCCTACCTCAACTATTCCATGGTAACGTACGGTTGAGGAACTGCACCCAGCCCCTGAAACTATATGTATTGGCCATCAGCAGCTGAGAAGCTATGAGTCTCGCTGGCTTGCTTGACAGCTAAAAGATGGTGCCCAAGGGCATGATCGGCAGAAATCATAGTGTTGGACCACTCCAGCTCAAGGAGCTTTCTTTCCCAGCCAGAAGACCCTGCAAGGATAGGTTGGGAACATGGGACTTCCTTGTAGTGAATGGTGGTATTACCACAAGGCTGGGTTGGGAACACAGGGAAGGTGGGAATCTTGCAGGGGAATGCAGGTGATAGGAGAGAGACGTCCAACTACAGTGACTCTCTGTGACAAAGAGTCTGACCGTTAATCTGCATGAACATTGCTAATATAAGGTGAAAAAAAAAATCCCCTTTAGTGGTTTTGAATTCAACATGCTTAGTGTGTCACTGAGCATTCCCTTGTTAAGAGATGGACCTCAGCTACCTCTAGAGCACTGCTTATTTTGCACTAGGATCAGCTCATATCCTCTTAGTCGTATCCTCTCAGAGGCAAGACTCTGAATGTTTTTCATCTCTCTCAAAGTAAGAATTTTTCCATTCCCTTTAGCAATCTTGCTTCCCTGCCCAGAATCTTGTTTTAGTTCTTCAATATCCTTTCAAGATGGAAGAATTGCTCCCTTACACAACAGCATCCCAGATTTAAATGGCCACTGTTCCATTCTTAACATTGTTTGCTCTTTTTGCCCACAGCTGTTCTCTGAGCTGTCTGCACACTCCTATCATCTGAAATGTATTATGGACATAGAAGGAGGGCTACTCTTTCTGCTTCCTTACAAAACTGCTGGGGAGAATATTGTCAAGGCAGGCAAATGCAGAAAGTAAGTATTTCAATAAAGCTGTAATCATTGCATGATGAAATCTCTTATTCTTTGGGAGGAAGATGCTGCTGTTCTTTGAGGTTTCCCAGAAGCAAATTAAGTGCTTTGCTCAACTCACAGCACAGACAGATAATTCTTTGCAAAAGCATAGGGGCAAGACATTAAAAACGAGTTGAATGAATAAACTTTTTTGGACTTCATAGGCAAAGCTATATGGCGTAAGTTTGAAGATCCTGCAAGAGCACAGTTGCCAACAGCCAACAATAGCTTGTCTTCACAGGCTAGCTCAAAAAGTTAACAATATAAAGGTCACCAACAGTTAAACAGATGAGAATTAAAGGGAGGTGAGTGCCTTTTTTTGGTCTCTGCTTATCTAATTCCACTTGAGTAATCACAAGGTCATAAAGGCACATATACCTTGACCAAACAGCTTGACCACCACCCTACTGGTCTGCCAGGCTGCAGCACTCATGCTACAAACCATTTTCCTTGATCCTGTAGCACAGGTGGAACACACTGGCTTGCTGCTGTCAGTGTAACTAAGACAAAATAGCACAGGCATGCCTAATGCGTATGGCAAAACTCACTGAACAACCCTCATGACTACAAGTTTTTGTGGACACCTAAGACAAAGAAAATGATCTTGGGCACCATTCAGTGTGTTAAAGACTCAGCAGTGCCAGCAGCCATGAGTAAGACAGGGCGCTGCTCTGAACTGCCCTGCAGAGCAGTGGCTCTTCATATTTTGTCCTGTAGTCCCTCTTGTTTAAGAATTTCTTACATGGCTGCTCCTGCAAGGCAACTGTTGCAGATATTCAATGTCTCCCCACTTTGAGAAGAACCTGTCTTTCTCCACCAGTTACAGAAGGTGGCTTGCAAAAGTCTTGCCAATCCTTTCAAATGCACGTTTCTGGACCTGCCCAGCAACACTTCCGCCCTGCTGGAACACACGAGTTTGGTGCGTCCCATTTATCTCCCACCAGACGAAACTCTGCATCCTCCCAGCGCATCAGGAAGGATGACAGATGAAACATGCCTTGCTGGTCTGTTTAAGGGAGCCCTCACCCTTTGTACTCAACAGCTTAAAGGCCGGAGCATATACTAGCATTGGGAAGGAACCAAAGACCTCTCATCCCAGGTGCAAGAGGTTCATTTGGAAGTCATGAAAGGTGCTGGTGTAAGATATCTCCCACCCTTCCTGCTGAGGCTGTCCTCTTCTCAGTTACAGACATACTCACTAGCCCATAGAGGTTTTGAGCACGGCTACGTAGGCCAGTGGTCAGGAGGGAGGGGAGAGGGGAAAAGCGGATTCAATCATTGCAGTAATGTTCACGGGGGGAAGGGAGGAGGTTTCTGCATTGCCTGCTCGTCCTTTTCCACATTCCGGCAATACCACAGGGTAACCTCTGCCTTCTGGGGCACGCGAATACCTTACGTGATGGACTCAAAATAAATGAGTGTGGGATTCTTAGTAAATGTGGAGGAAGAATAAGTAACTTTTGCAGAAAGGCTGTGACGACAAGAATTGTGAACATAATTTCCAAGTCTGCTAGAGGGACAGTCCTATCCCCTCGAATTTTTCTCTTTACTGGTGTTATGATTTTCCAAAGGCACTTTATTTGGCCTGTGATTTTTCCTTTCCACCATGTGACTGCATTTGCTGTGCAATGTGCTTTCATCCCAGCGCTACACTGCTGATTTCAGCTGATAAGGAGAAGGAGGGGATCTAAAATGACCGTCTGGCATAGAATGGAAATCACAAAGCAGTGTTAAGACATTAGCTCATAAAAACAAGCCTGCAAATAATAACGAGCAGAGTCATGATTTTAACATAGGTTTTATTTTCCAAGACTGCATGTTACAGTCTAGCATTCTCCCCAAACAGGGATAATTCATCACCAGTAAGACTCATGTATTATATAAAGATGACCCATGTGAAAAGCATGACTTCCAATTGATTGCTTCCAAAAATATCTCTTAATGTAAACAAAAATATTTATGACTCTCTCTCTTGTGTTAAAATGCAGAAAGCAGCTGTACGTCGGCAGGGGTTGACAAGATGTGCTCATTAAGGACAGCACAGTCTTTTCTGTCTCCTAAACAATAACCCATGTGGTGCTTCCCTCCTCTGTCAACATACCTATCTCTGTCGCTGCTGCACCATCCACAGCTTCTCCTGTTTCTTCTTCTTTTGTTTCAGGCCCTCCACTTACTATCTCACTGAGCAGCTCAGTTTCCACCTGTTCTCCCGTCTCACCTGGGAACGGTAACCACGGAGATCAAATTAGGATCCACTGAGAAAAGCACCAAGTGCCCCAGCTCCTTTCTGTAAACCTGACTTGACTTCGTCAGCTCTCCAATGCTCCTTACCAAGTTAGCCCCTGAATGAATCCATAGGGAACAAACAGGATGCTCCCTATCACTTGCCATCATCCAGCTACATGCGTGCCTCATGCCCATAAAATTCTTCTGATGCTTTCACAAAATCCCCTTGACGCTCTGTTCAATACACATTATGAGTACTATTTCTGTTCAAATTATTTTTCCTGGATTTTATTTTACATATGTGCAGTTTTATTTGCAATTGGAACAAAACAGAAATAGAAAACATTGTAACATGTCAGTCTGGCTGAAGCTGTGCTTTCCCTGGGAAGCTGCTATCTAATTAATTTACTCGCACAGCTACTGAAGAATAAAGGAAAGCAAAACAATTGCTAAGTATCATATGCACCACAGCATAAAAATGGAAGGTCCCTTCCTCATCATATGCCTYATGGAAAGATAATGCACACACGTTAAGATATTACTTCTAGCTTGGAACAAATAGGAGCAAAACTCTTTTTCCCAAAAGCCTTGTTCACTCACCCTGCAAGCAGCATGAATCACTTGGTGGTCAAAGCCCCATAACTGATCTTCAGGCAAACAGTCAGTTGTAAGCGTGTTTCCATGGACATGAGGTCATACCGCAACGTTCAGGGCGTACTGCTCTGCCTCCAGCACTATGCCCCAAAGCTTAGAAATGGTCATTAATGAAATTGGAGTTTCCAGCTGGGCAAGACTACACGTTTTACAGGTGAGCATCCAGTCATTTACCGCTTACATAAAACGAGACTTCATTCCAAAGGGTAGGTGCCCATTTTATGTAGAAGAAACCTCAAAATTCTTTTGTGAAGAGACACAGGAGAGGACAAGCCAACCCCCATGCTCAGCTACTGGGATGCAAGGAGTCAGATTTATATAGCCAGCTCAGAGACGTGCACAGCAAAGCCACAGGGTTAGTGGTAGTGTGTGTAACAGGCTCTGGGCTTCACACAGATCAGTCCTCTCCTGCATCTCGCACTTCTTCAAGGCAAATGTGGAGTGAGGAAAACTGCTGATACCACGTTTCCCTGCAGGGAAATACTTCTCATGTGCTTCACCTGCTTATTCCCTGAAGAAATGCTCCCCAAGGAAGTATCCAATTCCTCACCGAGCTGCTTTGTACCATTTAGGAGAAACCCGATTCCTCCTGTGAAGTGTTCACCTTCTGCGTGTGCAGTCCACGGGAGACACACGTCCTCTGGGCACTAACCCAAAGATGAGCACAGCCTGCAATCTCTGGCAATGACCATACCTCCCAGTAAATGTCCCTCTCACAGCACACGGAAATACCTGCCATCTCAGACACCACTGCTTCCTTACGCAGCCTTCCTCCCCAGCTAGTCAGCTCCAAACATTTTTGGAAAGCCCATCCCTATGTCCCTTCACTACCACTTCTATTCTGCTTGTGTAGTAGTAGCCAAGCTTCTAGGACAGGCTGGATATGCCGAGGGTGCATCAAAGAGATGCTTTTTCTTCTACATCCAGACATGCACCCTCCAACTTCATGTGCACGGGGACAGTTGCTTTATAATTAATACATGTAACTAAGTCATAGAGTCTTTGGTCTCTGTAAATATTAAGGAACATGTCTGAGCTACACAGAAACACAGCATTTTAAATGAGGAGTATGATGGGGCATTGTACCTGCTAAGAACAAAAAGGGCATGAAATGAAATAGCAGAGATAATGACTGGAAATGCTGATTAAATTTACTACAGCTTGGACTTGTGAGTCTGAGGCTTCCCCAGCCACGTTCTTCTACACTCCGCATTGTACAGACTCCCTGGACCAAATTCTGACTCCAGAAGCTCACGTGAGGCTCTCAGTAAAGTCAAAAGGACCCACGCACAAGTCCCTGGAGGCAGAATTTGGTCTCCTGAATTTATGAAAGCACAAATATTACCCTCAATGAGGTGGTCCTCTTCAGTAATATGTACTTTCTCGATGATTTCCACTACAGAGCTGTCGCCGCCCTCAGCCAGCCCACTGTCCTCTGCTGGTCCTGGCGATGGTGCCCAAGCATCTTCTCCCAGTGCTGGAGGTGAAGGCCCAGCGCTCTCCTCTCGCCACGCAGATGGCAGCTCAGAGCTCTCCTCCGCTCCTGCAGGCAGGGGCTCGGTGCCCTCCGGCTCCTCCCTTTTACTGACCGAGTCGACCTTTCCCTCTACGGCCAGCATCATGGCTGCAGCCTCCTCTCGTGGCAGATGCTCGCCCGGGTTTGTCTCCTCAGAGGCAAGACTCACATCCTCCGCTGGGTCCAACTGTGTTTGGTCAGCTATGGTTTCATGACTGTCTGCAGTCAGGGTGTTTTCACCTTTTAGTTACGGCAGAGCAAGGAAAGAAAAAAGAGAATTAAGATAATTGATGAGTGGGCACATAAGCTAGATAAGAACTGTGCCCACAGGGGACCGCACAAGCACTACCTGTCAAAGAGCTCCCACCTGGCTACAGACAACACTCCTTCACCAGGTCTTACACACATCCAGTAGAGGATGGTTCTGCTCTTACATAAAAAATAAAGTTCTGGCTTGATGCACATCATATATTTTTACATGAAGAGAGCTGACCTGTTTACAGGCCAAGGTCCTATTACGTTTTGCCTTACAGATCTGAAGTGTGCAGAAGGTTTGCTGGTGACAGGATGCTATGTGAGGAAGCACCTTTTCCTGCCCCAAACCAGGCACAGAATCAACCTGCCGAGAGGGAGGGAGCTGCTGCCCTGGGCTGCACATGGGAAACTTCTGGTGGTGCCTCTGGGTGGGCTGAACGAAAACCACTGAGAAGAACCTGCTCATCCCAGAGGGTGAGCAGTGCCCGTTCCTTAAAACAAAAACCAGTTTGTCTTTTTAACTACTAAACTACTATTCATAGTACACTTTGTCTAACAAAACATTCAACAACAGGAAGCCTAAACAAATTAAAACTTCTGCTTCTTTCATCCTTCATCAACTTATTGGCTAAGTAAAGCAATGGGCCTTTCTGGCAGACAAAATTTATGAATAAAGAATTGGCAAAATTACTCTGACAGGTATTTAAGGATAAAAGTTGAAGACTCAAAATGAGCTATACCTACCTATCAGACTGACTTAATAACTTTCTGATTAAATTCAGTTTGACAAGAGCTTGTACTTAACCTTCTCCAAAGGAATGTCAAAATGAAAACCCTGGGAATTAATGCACGAAATCTGTTTATATAATAATTACAAAACTGGACAAATTGTATTTTCTGAGAAAATGATGATTGCAGTGTCAAAGCCAGTGCGCAGAACCGTATGATACTTCATACACACACAGATGAACAGTGAAAAAATGTAATACATCCTGCTCTTAAAACAGCTGCTTGAATACTGCTGCTTTTAAAATAACTTCACAGTTCTTTCGAGGCATTCAAGCAAAACACCTCCCCAGCAAGCATCACCTAGTTAGCGTGTGCCTACAGACACAGGGAAGGATGGCTAAGCCAGGAGAAGAGCAAGAACAGGGAATCTGGAGTGTCAAGACAGACAGAAAGCAACTTGGAGTATGGGAYGCATAAAATCTCATTTGTCCCAGGAACTGTAAAACCATCCAAGGCCCAACCAATCCCTCCAAATTCACAGAGGTATAGCTATTTATAATGCAACTCAAAAAAAGCAGGTAAGCTCAGCTATGCACATCAGACCACAGACCCACCCCGGGCAGCACCCTGCCTCTGCCAGGCGCCTGGGGTAGTGGAAAGGGCAGAGGGACCCAGCCCACGGGGCCGGGTTTCAGTCCGTCAGCGGACATTCCTCTGTGAACCTGCCCAAGCCCCTTTTCAATCCATTTACACTCTTGGCCTCCACCATGACCAGTGGCAATGAGGTCTACAGCCCACTTACACCCCCTGCAAAACGCATTCTTGCCGGTTTTAAGCCTGCTGCTAGACATTTCATCAAGTGACACAGTTCTTGCGTTAAAAGAAACAGCAAATATATTTCCCGGTTTACCTTCTCCCGGTATCACACCTTGTCTTCCAGGCAATCCTTTTCCTAACACGAAGCTCAATGTGAAACAGATACCCAACAAAATAACAGCAAGTAAGTCTTAAACTTAAACTACTCTAAGCAGTGACTAAAAAAAAGGAGTGTATGCTCAGAGACCGGAGACTTGATCTTTTCACTTTTTTTTTTTTTTTTTTTCCCCTTTAGACACTTCTCATGCCTTCACCTTGCTTGGTACCAGGTGGACAGGGAGCATTTAAAACCTACAGACAGAAATAAATGAGCCATGAAAACTAGCATGTTATACAGAGTTTTCAATTGGTGTTACCAGTAAAAGAAACAATTCAAACCCATTATTAGTAGGAACCTCCTGCAGCTCCTGTAAACATCAGCCCTGTAACTTCCAGCTAGCCCTCTCTTCATCACAATGTTTTATATAAATTGGATTATAAAATACTGCCATGCAACACGAGATCCTCACTGCTGGAAACCCTGGAAGCATTCCTCCGCTCTCATCTAAAATGCAAAGAATTCTCTAATATGGAAAAAATAAATCCTCTCAGTAATCTGTTCAATACCTTTATCCCCAAGAAGAATGAACATCATGTGGCAGTCAACATTCCTAGGATGCCTTCTAGTTTTGTTTTATTATTACATTTATAATTTTTATTTTCCCTGCTGTAGACAATTTCAGCTGGAGAAACAATGAAAAGCACAGTGAATTTAAGTGGGCCATGGCTACAGTATTTTTCCCTTTGCCTTCTTTCTTTCCTTTTGGAAAAGCCTCACATTTTTGTGAGTTACACATCAATGGAAGGAAATTAAATACATTTTTTTCCATTAACACATTTAGAAAAGTTTCTTTCAAATTATCCTCTCTTACAAAACTAAATTAGAAAATAACTAACATATCTGGCTGGTAACAGTCAAATTAATGGAAATCTTTCAGCTGTAATTACAAGCTGCACTTTATCATTACCATGACATTAGTTTATGTATTTAGTACATTTCATAACCTATCCTAACATGAACAGGCCTTTAGACAGAATTCCTAAAACACTCAGAATAAATTACTTCAGTTGTTTCCCTGAGCCCTTCAGCATTCCTGTGCAAATATCTTTCAGTAGAGGATGGAAAGGCAGAGGAATTTGGTACATTGTCCAGGTGAACAAGACAGCAGGTACAGTATAAAGAGATTTCTGCTGATATTTTCAGCGGGGCTCCTCGGTTTGCAGATGTGTGCTGGCTCTATAGGGGCACAGACAACRCACACCCCATACAACCTGCTACCATCGCTGCAGTCACAAACCACACCACCGCAAGACAACAAATGGAAAATAAACCCCCACAGAAAACACGGACGCTGCAGCCAGAATAACAGCAACAGATGATATTTATAATTCAAGAATACAGGAAAGAAATGCAGTAAAATGAAATGCAAACAACTTTTATGTATCTATCTTCAGGACGTATCTTTCTGGAGAGGCCAATATCTGTAACTGCAGCATTCAGGTTCTTATAAAAGTGTTTCCAAACCTCCCTTGGAGCAAAGAGCTAAATAGGATGAATATGGAAACAAAGTTTTATTTAACTTCCACTGAATAGCAAGGAGATTCTTATGGAGCATCCTACAAATACGCCTTGCACCCAAAATTAATCCTCTGTGACTTGAGCCAAATCAAAGTCACAAGAGTATTGCCGGTGCTGTAAACTGCGTTGGGGTGAATGTACAGATTTTGTAAGAAAAAGGAAGGATCGCGGAGTCAGGTATTGCTAGTTCACTATTATTTTAAAGGGGGGAAAAAAAGCATTGGATTTACAAGGTATTCTACAAAGGACCAACCGCAGGACCTGTCTGTAGATGAAAAAAAACCAGAAGTCTGCGCAGAAGAACGGAAGCTAGTAACTTAACCATTTACAAGAAGCAGCAGTTTACGAAGACATCATTCACCAGGCGCGGCTCCATCGACAGCGTGGGCAGAATTAAAAGCCGGGAGAATCCCGACGGGCTCCTGGCCGCCCGCGGGCTTTCCGCCGGACGCCTGCCCCGGGACGGGACCACCCCGCGGGCCAGCGGCGGCGGCCCACGGCCACGCGGCCTCCCACCCTCCGCAAGCTCCGCGGGCAGCCCCCCGCCCGGCGCCCCCCGCCCCGGCCCGGCCCGGCCCGGCCCGGCTCACCCCGCGGCGGTGGCCCGGCGGCGGCGGGCGGCGGCTCTGGGGGGCGGCTGCGGGCGCTGCTGGAGCAGCCCATGGCGGGGCGCGGCGGCCGGCGCTGCAGCCTCTTCCCGACTGCCCGGCCCGGGGCGGGGTGAGGAGGGGCTGGAGGTGCCGCCGTGCAGCACCGAGCGACGGAGCCAGGGGGGGCCGCAGGGGTGGCCGGGGCGATGGTGCCTTAAAACACCCGCCCCGGCCGGCGGGGCTGCCCTGCTTGCCCCGGGCCACCCGTCTTGTTCATTCCTGCCCTTGAGGCGTTTTTCTGTGCCATGTGCGGGTGCCACAACGTCTAAGTGGCAGCAGCCGAGAAAGGGACCCCAGGTCTGGGTGACAGCAGCTGGAGACCCATGAATTTAATCCCGGGTGCGTGTACGTGTAGGTAAAACTCACTAGCAAACCTCAAGCCAGGTTAGCATGGAGTAGAGGGAGACCCATACAGCGGGTAAGAGGGTCCAGGGTCTGGGCTGGGCTATTAGGTGGACTTGGAGGCCATGCTGATGTTTGGGGGTCCATGAATGTGGTTGTGCTTGTGAACCTGAGACTGAGGGTGTGGGGTTTCTGTAGGGAACCCCAGTCCAGACTAGCCAGAGAAGAGCAGCAGGACTGGGCTATCTGCACTTAACCATGTATGTGGTATATGTAGGTGCTGCTAAATGCAGCGCTCTGTCTTAGCATCCCGTGTGTGTGTGCTTGTACACACACAGAGGGCTCAGCCTTGCTACTGGCCCTCCCTGCAAACAGGAACAGCAGTGGATGCATCCACGGGACTGGGATGGGAAGACCTCTGGGGTCTCAGCAGCTGGGAGGCAAGAACGAATCCCCGGGTTGCAGAGTCCTCTAGATTCAGCAGCCAACTGTAACATCCTTACCATCAGCCTTGAAGGTAAAATAAAGATAATATTATTTTTATATTTGCATATAGGCAAATCAGCAGATGTCCAGGGATGTCCAGGTGGCTTAGAAACTTTCCAAAGAGTAAGAATGAAGAATGTTTGCCATATATTTGCTTGCATAAACAGGTCCAATGTATTTTATTTATTGCACCCAAGACATGTTTCATTATGTCCTTCAAATTTAGAGTAATCACCCATTCTTCTAAATAAATGCTTTTTATCCATCCAGAAACTTGTTCAGACAAATCGTATCGTCTTTGGACATTTGTCCAGGGTTTGTTGATGTCCTGCAGCCAAGGTGGAGCAGTAGCAGTAACTCCAGCCAGGCTGCAGGACATACGGAAATCCTGGACATGTGGTATACGGTATGGTATGTGTACTATCACTGTACCACAAGTGTCAAGCTCTGGCACACCTGGGAAAGACTGGTACAGATAAGGTATGTATTGTATGGATGTAAGGTGTACCCTGGAGCCATCAGACTCACTGCATGTGCAATGCACACAGAGTGCACCTGTGTCACTCTGGGAAATCACCTGGCAAACATACGAGGAGCAACACAGGAGGGAATACAACACGTAAGCCTAAACACATTAACTTCTGCTTCCTCAGCTTGAGTTCATTTTTAGGACACTTTTTAAAAAAAATGCAAAAAACTGTAGGCTGTATAGATTCTCTGTGGCTCTATGTAAGATTTCTACCAGACACTAGACAGTGAAATGCTGGTAACTTCAGCATTAGCAAAGCATGCTGCCATGTAAGCACAAAAGCAGAAGTGCAATGAAGGGCTTGGCAACTTAGAAGTTAATTTCAGAAATATCTAACATTCATGCTGCTGGTGTGAAATCCCGACAGCGCTGTGGCGGGAGTGAGGTTGGTTCCCTACACAGCACCTGTGGGTTCCCTGTACAGCACAGATGTGGGTGCCTCAGCAGCAGAGGTGGATGTGCATGCGAAGACACGCAGGCGCCCACCTATTCCTACCAACTGGGACGGGCTCTGCTGCCACAGATAGGAAAGTAGAAGCCTCTGTGCTTGAGAAGGAGTCCTGACAGCTGAGGAAGCTGCCTGCAGACAGCACATATGCAAGGGAGGGATGGCAAACATATTTGATATCCCGTCTTTCTTCTATGATGTTCTTTCAGAGAACAAAGCAAGGAGGCCGGGCCACCGGGACAGACTCATTGAGCACTGGGCACTGCGGAAAATAAAAAAGGGAAAGCTACATTCAGTTCCTTCTCTTGCCTGCGGAGCTTTGTACCTGCTTCCCTCTGTGTCCTAACCAAAGGGTAAGTTGTGCAGAGTGCTCCTACCATCCATCTTACTGAAACAGTGGAGAAAGGAATTCAAGATTTACGAGGCCAGAGAGAGGGAAAATGTGTGGGCATGTATCAGCAGCCAAGGGCTCTCACCGGGGGGGCCAGGGCTGCTCTGTACTTCACGTTCTTTAAACAAGCCTCGGATAAAGTACAGAAATAGGAATGAGAACCCAAGGGCCATTTGGCAGGTGACTCCCTGAGTAACTAAAAAACAATTTCATGGTCTTTTTCCCTCCTCCCACGAGTAAAGGAGAAGYTGCATCTTTTCAGCAGCAAGACTGGACACAACAGAGCCAGTGCTGGAGCTGGACATAGGTAGGGCCATGGTAGGACAAGGCTGCACCTCCGTCTATCAGCTGTATTGCCACGTACCAGGTCAGGCTTGGACAACGTGTGCCCTCTGCAGATCGTTCAGCACAAACACATTCCCGCGGGATAACACTCGGCTCTGCAGGTGCCTCTGTGCCACTGTCATACCTTGCTGGGAGGACCAAGATGCTCACCCCTCCACCAAAAGCGGTGACTCCATGGGTTCACCACGGGGGCAGGTTACACATGCTGTTGTAGATCAGGAGTTCACCGTGCAAACATGATCTGGTGCATGCTCCCTTCTTCAAGCCTCTCTATGTCCAAGCAAACACCACTGAGGCCAAGATAGGGCTGGGGCTGTTGCCAGTTAGTCTCAAACTTTTTATTTCTACTTTCTGGTTAGTGTGTATCACTGTGTTAGCATGCTCACCTATTGGCCAGGGTAAGTGGTAGTGACATGCACTTTCCAGTGAAGATGCAGGGTGAGGAGCTTTGGAAGTAGGAGTCTCAGGGTTGGGGAAGTGAGACGTCAGTGTGAGACTGAAAATGAGATGAGGTTCCTGGGTGTGTGCAGGCGGTGGGAGAAGGCAGGGGCAGGGAGTGAGAGGGTATGGGAGCAGGGGCTGTGGCAGCAGCACTCACAAGCTATGCCCCGTGCTTGTACAGAGTCCCAAAAAAATGACTGCAAGTGATCCAGCAGCTGCAGCATGATGTTGGCAGATAAAAATCCTTGGTAACCTTCCCATCCTTTCCCCTGGGCAGGGCACCTCTCCGCAGACTCCCTGCCTTCTCTAATCTGAACCACCCTAGTACTGCCCCAAATGAAGGCAGTACCAAAGTAGCTAAAAATAACCTTTAACAACAAACAAACAAACTAAACAATCACCTTGAATTAGTTATTTTTACAAAGGAAAACTACCTTATTCAGGAATATAAATTGGGAAATTAAAATAAAATGTAAACTGGGAGTGTTCAGGGATAGTTGTACCTCCAGAGGTAAAGCAACAAATACCTATGTCCTCTTATACACAATCAGAAATACACTTCCAAAAGCAAACTTCGTAAAGATTTCTCTAAGGTCCTGGCAATTTTTAAGTTCCTCAGGCCAGTACTACATGATCAAACTTGTTTCACTCATTCCAGGGCTCACTAGCTGTTAATAATTTTGAATATTTTAGATATGATTCCTACTGCAGCTGTTAAATTTATATCTACTTTCTGATAGACCCAAATCCTGGGACTTTCCAAATCACAGTAGACTTTCCAAACATTATATTAATCATGAGTTTTCTTTTTTAAACTGTGACTCCTTTTCTCAACTCTTTGGCTATTCTGTACAGAAAGACCAGTACTGACCAGGCAATAAAATATTCTAAATTGTTTATTGTGGCAGATAATTCAGGCCAAATGTTCCAGTGATGCAAATTTGTGTAGCTCCACTGAAGGCTGCTCTGTGATGCTGATTTATGACCTGCAGACAACTGCCTTCTGAAACCGCTATTTTTGTTTTGCCTGGGATGACAATGACCTTGAAACTTAGCTCCTAGGACATATCTTGTAATTTCCTGGAAAGGAGGGAATCTGAAGATCTTCTTATCAGGCTAATTACTATCTTTAGAAAACTGCACCTGTGGATTTCTGCACAATTTGGCCCTTAGAAATGCAAGTATCTTGTTGTACTGGCACGATATTTAAGCTGGCTACACATACAGGTATAAAAATGTATGTATCTATATATGTGTATATTTATATATGTGCATACACACATACTCCTTAGCATCCTTTTACTGGCTGAAAATATATCCAAGGTGTGCAGATATCCAGGTATTCACGATAGACAGTATTTAACCTCAAGGTTTTCCCTGTTCCCTAATGAGATAACCTTTCTGCATTTGGCCCATTTTCCTCTACAGCTCTTTTCTTTCCTTCCTTCCTTTCTCATAGTAAAGCCGCTGGAAGGGTGGCCGAGGAGAGGTTTGCATCCGGATCCAGCAGACCTGTGCATTACTGGGATTCCAAATTCCCAGCGATCTGAAACAAAGAGCTGCATTTGTCTGCCTGACAATAGGAGGGATAGTTCGGTGCGTGACCCTGTGAAAGTCGGATGAACATGTTTGTATTTGCTGTAAACGCGATGATTAACAGAGAACACAGTCTGTCACTTTTAATAGCCCTGACAAGTGCAAAAGGAGAAAATAATGGCTGCAGGTGTTCACACATTGTTGTGTAACCGTGCAGAGATTTTGACAGGACTAAAAATGTAAGAAAGAACAGGACTGTATTTTTGCATATTTTCAGCCTATCAAAATAGTATGCTTTGGTCATATTGGTAAAATAAAGATGTAGGCCTAACTTTTCAAAACATCGGTCTTCTTTTCTGAATCAAATCTTGTCTTTCAGAGTTAGCGTGTGACCTCTGGCACCTGAAGGATAGCTAAAGATACACTGCCTCCCCCTTGCAATGGCTTTAGCTGAGGTTACAACTTGGAAGCCCCCCCAGTCACATCACACAACATTTCCTGGTTCTTTGCTGGTAACGGGTCAGTACCTGTTATCGTCTCAGGCACCTAGCAGCTCTGAGCTCTACCCGTTGCCTGCTGATGCTCAGGGAAGGGGGTAGGCAGGGGTACAGCTTCAGATGTTCCTCTGCGTCCCCGGCTGTCAGGGTGATCCCCACTTTCTCTCAGGGTCAGCAGTGCTGATGCTTCAGCTTTATAAAGATCTCAGAAGTTCAGAGAATTTAACAGAATTATCCATCCCGGGCTGTGCCATAGGGTGTCCATGTACCGCTCGTTTTTTAGACTTCAGTATTATTTTTTCTCTTTCTTCTTTTCTCTTTCTCTTCTTCTTTCCAGCCTTTTCATAGAATCACAGAATCGTTTAGGTTGGAAAAGACCTTTAAGATCATCAAGTCCAACCGTTAACCTAGCACTGCCAAGTCCACCACTAAACCATGTCCCTAAGCACCACGTCTACATGTCTTTTAAATACCTCCAGGGATGGTGACTCAACCAGTTAACTATACACCATTTTCTCTCAGTTAACTATACACAGTCTACAACAGCGCACGTAATTAGCACACATACCTTTTTTCTTAGTACCTCATTTTACCGTCATCGGATTACATGTCATTTTTCGATGAGCAATGAGACCACCCTATTAACAAGCTGACAGTATTATTACCATTGCATTTGAAGGGGCAATGTTTGGGGTTCCGTAACTTGGAGAAAAAGTTGCCTTGGGATTTCTCTGCAGAAGCGCATCTGCCTGTGCTGCACAGACGGGCCCGCATCTGCAGTATGCCCAGTGCTTACTCCTTGCAGCTGAAGTGCTGCAAGAGACCCCACAGGTAATCCTAGCCGGCCCCAGCTGTGAAGGAGAACACATGAACTTGCTTGTCTGTCCTCAAGTATGAGTACACTGGGCCACCATGGCTTGCACTGTCATTTGCCGATACACCGGCATCGGTGTCAGTGCTGCCGCAGGAGCTCCCTGCCCTGCCCTTTCATCTCCCCCTCCCCGGCCGCACATTTCCACCCCCAGCAGGACACCCCACCGGCTGTGTCAGTACTGCTGTGGGACGCATTACCAAATGAAGCACTGACTTCACTTAAAAACAACTCTGGGAAAAAAAAAAAGAAGGCTTAGGGTGGGAATTCGTTCAGCTGCCATCTCTACTGAAGTCGATGTATCATGAAGTTACGGCCCCAGCTAAAGGGTGGCCCTTAGACTGTTACTCCAGTCATGACTCAGGAATCTGTGATCGCGTGTCCCGGCTCAAAGAAAGGCTTCTTTATGATCTTAGATATTTTTCATCTTCTAGATCACTTAGAATTTCTCAGACACACTGAGTTGGTTTCATTTTCCTCCAGGCCCAAAATGATGAAGTTGCTCTGCAATTTTTGGGACAGGTCAATGCTCCACCAGTGACTTTTCTCACAGTGCTCTCGCTCTCCTAATTCATACCTCTAACTGGTGCTTTCTTACACAACCTTATCAGCATTTTACAGGGGGCGAAGGTGGTGAGAGACCTCCTTCAAGACCACTGCTCTCCAGATTTGAATTAAATTATCTCCCTCTCTGTTGGAAACCCTGCCCCTGTCCTCTCACTAGGCAAGTGCAGAGTAAGGCCAGGGTAGGAGAAGCAGCAAGGGAGGAGGAGTGGCCCTGCTTTCCCCGCGTACCCTCCATTCCCTGCATGCTCATCTTCACTGCCAAACTCAGCACCAGCCTGCAGAGCCCCTGAGCCAGAGTAATACCCGACTCAGCCTGTAAAGGAGTTGATCTCCCTGGCTGAGCGTGGCTGGCGGGGCAGGCAGGAGGTCTGGATGTGGCCACAGTGCCTGCTGTTAGTGCTGGGAGAAGTAATGCTGCTTTTCCTGAGGTTGCCAGCTGCTCCCTGGATCTCTCCATCTTGAGACTTGTTTGTTGGAGATGGAGACGTTGTCTGCTGCTTCCCTCCCTTTCTTTTATTTCTGCTGTATCACAGCCTCGTCATGGAGGGGAGCTCAGCATCCCCTGCGGAGGGTGCCTGGGTGCCAAACTCTGCCTGACGTGCCTTCCCCCGTGCTTTACTTCTCAAACACCTGCATTGTAAATGCCCATCCACCCCCAGCTGCTGATTTTTTAACAAAACAGTAGCTGTATAATATTGTTTAAGGAATTTTGGTGGGGCCAAAGCCTTTTCTTCCTTCTAGTGTTGCTTTCATCTGACTTGGACTGGCTCTTTGCCTTTATAAAGGACATTTTATGGACCACAGACCCCAGGAGAGGCCTTCGCTGCCACAGAAGGGAGATTTGGAGGGTGAGAGACAACAGTGCCCATTTCTGCATGTATTTCCCCCCCACAGATCCTTATTCCACCCAGATTTAGGGACCGAATTTGGGGTCCAATGACCAAAGTATCTGTCAGAAAGTTCTCTGGGAAATGCAGAGTTTTTTTAAAAACGCATCACTGGAAAGAACTAGTTTTATAAACTCTTAAGGAAAGTATCGCATTCTCTCCTAATTTGAGCGGAGGTTGCAAGGGTACCCTTGAAAACAGCTCCCTCTTCTGGAGCCGTGCACTGCTCCCATATTTTGCAAGATAACATAAAACACGGCATGGTCGAAAGGAATCGCACCGAGGACTTCACAAGGCCCTTTGAGCTTTATATTCTCTTGCCAGTAATTTCAACAAGCAAGAAAAGATGAATATTTCACCTGACCACAACCAACCAGGTAAAAGTTTAAAGAATTAAAAGCAAAGTCACAATTTGACGGTAGGAATAACAGCAAGAATATAGAATAACCTGAGTGCTGGGGCACAGAGAGGAAGAGGAACAAGAAAAGAATGAGACGTAGAATAGAGTTTACTTTTCAGCTGCCAAAGAAAATACAAGTTTGAAGTGCACTTCAAAATTGGTTTAATTATACTCTGTAAAGGGCTGAAAATTATTGTGGTTCAGTAAGTGAAATTGGACTATAGGGACACATCAAAATGTAGCATTTTTATGTTACATATATATACATTATATATGTAACATATATATGTTACATATATATACATTATATAGTACATATATTATTTATATGTGCTTAATCTAGAAATTATTCCCAGAGGACTTTACAATTAGAGATGGACCAATGTCTGACTTTCACCTGGGATATTTAAGCTCCACTTAAGTTTGGTGATATTTTTTCTAACATCCCTTTAGCTCATCTTTATCTCAGTGTTAGCAGCTTAGATCTTAATCTAGGTGCTTAAACTGATCTGTCAAAACCTAAGGTTGTTACCCAGTGTCTACACAGAAAAAATGGTTGGGATGATGGTGTCATTTTGAACAAAGGCTGCTTGTCACTGAGAAGGTTATCCTGAGAAGGTTCTCCTGTTACAAATATTTTGGTAAGGTGTGTGATCATATACCAGAAAAAAGTCAGCATGGAGGTAGCCATACCAGTAGAAAGGCATAACAGTATATTGCTATAAATTATTTCCCTTATTTGAAATAAGCTCTATTAATATAAGCATACTAGAATAACTGAATACAACATGTTTTGGCTTGGCTTTTTATTTTGTTGCTACATATCCCATATCGGCAACGGCATCAAAATTCCTAAAGCTCTCCCATGCTTGCGCTAACCCAGGCAAGTCTAGAAAAGCTTTTACGCTAGCTTTGTAATTTCGTAAGAAAATGTATATGCTGGGGTGCCTTTCTGGTGCGGTATGTACTAAGAGCATGAAGTCATACCAGCAGAAGATAGTCATACCATACTTGCTGTCCTGTGGGTGGGCCCCCGGGCCTCCTTCTGCGGCAGTGTCACGGGGGAACCCCCCAAACTCACACCCCAAGTACCCACACTGCTCATCCCCACAGCGCCCGGGCAGGTGCCAGCTGAACTGGTGCTTGCTGCTCCTCCCTGCACCAACCTGGGGTGTCTGTCCTAGGCTGGACACCATCGTGGGATCGACCGCAACTGTTCTTAGCCTGAGACCGAGAACCTCATGTCATAGCCATGTTCACAGCTAGCGTGTGTGTGTTTAGCAAGCTAATTTTCAAGCCGATGATTTCCAGAGCCCACGGGGGGCAGGAGGCGGTTTCCCTGCACCGTGACCCCAGCACAGCAGAGGACTGAGCTGCTCTCGCACGGGCCGAGGCCACCGCGCAGCCAGGTGGGAGAAAACTGCCATCGCCCCCAGCAAACCCCGGAGCTTTACTAAGGGCGCCCAAAGCTGAACCCGCTGACGCAGGCAGCCTCAGGCTCAGAGCTATTCCCAAGCTCAGTGGCACGCTTAATGCTTGAAATCCAGGTGTTTGCTCAGTCTGGGGCTGCATCTCATGGGGACAGTTTATTTATGACCACAGTGCAGAACTAGGGGCAGGCAGACGCCGTCGGCCTGGCAAAACAAAGGCACTGCTGCTTTACAGAACGCCAGCGTGCTCAGCACTTACAGCAGGGAAACGTGGAGTCAGACCAGCAGGGGTGTCTATGGCTCCAGTGGCTTGTGATGCCAAAGAGATTTATTTTCTCCATACTGTAATTTCCCGCATCAGCCCTGGGCAGAAGTGACAGTCCCCACGGGGGACGGGAGGCTCAAGCCCCTCGGGACTCTCCCTGCAAGTGGTTTCCTGGATCAGCGCCTGAAGTCTCCCGCAAGGCTGTGACAGCAAAAAGGGCATTTAAAAACCCTCTGTGAAACACGGGAGGCTCCGCGGCTGACGAAGCGGAGGGCGAAGGGAGGCGGGCGCCGACGCAGCCCCCGCACCCRCCGAGGCCCGACGCGCCAGCCAAGGCGGCAGCCCGCCGCGGTACGGCTCGTTGGCCCCGCCCCGCGCTCAGCCAGGCCCCGCCCCGCACGTCGCCAGGCCCCGCCCCCCAGCCGCCCCTCCTGGCGGCCCTCCGCCGCCGCGTCCCGCCCGGGCTGGCCGTTGGCGGTTGGGCGCAGGCGCGGTGGCAGCTGGAGGGAGGGGCGGGGAGGCCGCGCACGGCTCTCGCGAGAGCTGCCGCGCGGGGATCCGCGATGCCTTGTGGGAGTTCGCTCTTTTCTGGCTGCCCGGCCATCTTGGCGGCGCGTCTCCGGTGAGTGGGGCTCGGCCGGGGCGGCGCGGGCGGGCCTGGGGGGCCGCTGCCGGGTGCTAACCCCTCCCCCCGTTCACCCCTGTGTTCCAGTTACCGCCCGACCCGACGCGAGGCAGCAACATGGTGGCCGCGAAGAAGACGGTGAGTCGGAGCGGGCCGTGCCGGCTTCACGTGGCGGCGGCCCGGCCTGCGCTACCGGCGGGCGCTGCGCGGGACGGGGCGGCGGGGGAGGGGGGCGGGTCGCGCTGCGGTGGGGCAGCGTGGGCCCCGGCACGGTCTGGGGCGGGGACCGGGGGCGGCGGGGGGCTCTGGGCACAGCCAGAGACGCCTGTCGCGGCCTTCGGAGCTCGGGCCGTGCCCTCCTTGCCCAGGCTGCGGTCGCTTCCCACCGGCTTCTCTGTCTTCGGTTCCCTCATGTGCGCTATCCCGGGCTGTTTACGGGGCTCCTGTGCTAGCTGGAGGACGGGGGAGCTGGTGCTGAGTTCCTAGTGCGGGTGGAGCTTAGCTTTTGCATTTCCTGCCATGTTCTTGCCTTTCTCCTAGAGTGATTCTGGCAAGTAGGGGTTTCTTGTTAGGTGGTGGTGTTCGTCCCTGCAAACGCACTTACCTGTAGTCACGAGCACCATGCTCTCCTGTTGGAGTGTCAGCTCATATTGCATGTGATTACTTGTTTCTGCTGACCGGTATAGCGCTATTAGTATGTGCCCTGGGAAGAGACATATTCCAAACCTGGCTTAGATTTGCAAGGCAGAAGTAGTATTTACTTGGACTTGACTAGCTGCGCTTTGATAAAGGCCTGTCAAATACACTCGGATGTTACTGATTAACGTAGATAGCAGCAACAATGCTTTAAGATGTATTTTCCTATTGTAAGATACGTGGGTAAGAGATATTTTTATGAAGTTGGGAAAACATAGTATCAGCAACCCCCTTATCCACAAGCTTTCTCATATTCATATGGCAGGCTGGCTTTTTTGTTCCGTGTTGCAAATTATAGGGAAATTAATAAAAGATTGCTTGTATTTGGAATGTCTTCATTTTCATATGTTCTCCACTGTTTTGCAAAACGTAAAGTAACATACAATAATGCTTTTCTACACCTTTTTCAGAAAAAGTCCCTAGAGTCCATAAACTCTAGGCTTCAGCTGGTTATGAAAAGTGGTAAATATGTGCTAGGATACAAACAGACTCTGAAAATGATTCGACAGGGCAAAGCCAAGTTGGTCATCCTAGCCAACAACTGTCCTGCTTTGAGGTAAGCAGATGTATGAAAAAACAGTTCTCTTTAAAACCAAGACAGGTTCTTTGTACAAATACAGCGTGTACTTCATATTAATCACTACAGTGAATTACTAATGCAGAATACTTTGTTGGCATATTGCAGAGTGCTATGAAATAAAAGTGATGGGCTGTTTGGTGTATAATGATTTCAGGTCTGGGTGTGTTGAAATGCTTCCCAACATTTTTCTAGCTTTCTAATTCCAAGAGTTCGCACTAGCGGAGATACTGTAAGCTTTTCACACTGTGATAGCATTCATTACAAGTATAATGGGGCTGAATTCCTGTGTTTTTTCAAAGTAGTATATTGGAAAATAATTTTACAGGTAGGAAAACTAGTAATTGACACTGATTTAAAACATTTGAAGCACACAAAATTTGCTGTCCAAGTAAGTTATAAATTTAGGTTCCTGGCTAGTGAAACTGCTTTTTTGAGAATGAAATCTTTAGTAACTAACTGACATTTTACTTGTTGAATTTCTGGGCCCTTTTTGTCTTCAAGGGATATTGACAGATTCAGGAAACTGTAAATGCAGAAAACCAAAATTAGGTGCTTGAGAAATGGCAGGACTGTTAGAGTAGGCAACATGTTAGTGGGGATCCCAAAAGTGCTTGAGGAACAATATTGACCACTAGAATCTCCTGGTGGAAGTCAGAAGAGAAGGGAATATAAATTGACTCTTTTTCTTTTCTTTTTTTTTTTTTTTTTTTCTTTTTGAGAAAAATACACAGCTTCTTTCACAGCTAGTGGCAGTCAGATCTCTGCTCAGCATCTGGCCACTGGGTATCAGCATTAATAATGGTCATCGTTTATGCATTTTGGCTTAGCTCCTACGACTTTTTGGAAGTCTGAAAGTCCTGAATCCCCTTCTTTCTTGTAGAAATGAGCATGTGTAAGAGCAACCTCAAGGATTTGCACTCCAAAAGTGGGTTTGCCGTTACATACCTTCAGCGTACTTCTGGATAAGGGTTCCTGAGCCACCACACAGTAGTGATGTTGGCTGGCAAGGAACAGATGTGTTTTTCTGGGTGGGAAGGAAAACTGTGTGAGGTTTAAGTGTGATTGGAGTCAAAGCTGCTCTCACTGTATTACAGTCAATTAGAATTGTTTGTCAGTACTAAACACCTAGTTTGTGAATTTCAGAAAATCGGAGATCGAGTACTATGCTATGCTTGCCAAGACTGGTGTCCATCATTATAGTGGCAACAACATTGAATTGGGCACAGCATGCGGAAAATACTACAGAGTGTGTACACTGGCTATCATTGACCCAGGTATGTGTCTCTTACAGTATAGTGACCAAATGGGTATGTATCAGTGATTCCTCCATTCACCTGTGAGTAGCAGCACTGAGCGAGTATGTGCAGGGGTGATGACATACTTTGCTGTCCTCTAATTTCCTCCAACAAAGATCCTGTTGTTCTTTTGTGAGTCCTGGGTTGTTAGAACCTGAAATTACTGCTGCTTATGTTTGCACGTAGCTCCTGCTAAACTGCTAAACCCTGTGAGCCTGTGGTTTGTCTACCTGTCGGTCTATAATGAGGTTTCAGTGGCTGGGAAGCAACTTTATGGTAGATGTTTCTGAGCCCATCAGCTAGAATATGTGCTTGTGCAGCATGCTGTTCACATCAACCTTGTTTGACTGTTCTTAATCTAAGACAAAGGATTGTGAGTTGTCCTGCTTCCCAGAATAATATATACAAAAGTAACCTATATGCAGGTGGATACTAATCCAGGGTTGAAAATTACATTAAATGTTTTTTTTTTAAAACTCTAAATCTGTGTGTAATTACTATAGTTTGATAGCACTCTTTGTGCCAGAGTTGCTCAATTTCCTCATGTAGACTGCCAATTAGGTGACTTCTCATGCACTTTCCAAAATCGTCTAAGAGGAGAATCGATCTTTTGTTCTGTTTGTTGACCAAAATGCATACACATGGATTTAGTAATTTCTGTAATAACTTTCACCAAATGTTCCCCAAGTGACATCGGTTTGAATTCGCTGTTTCTTCAGAAAACTTTGTTTAGCTTGCTTGTATTCAAATACTAGCTGTAAACTTAATTTTCAAAATGTTACTTTTAGGTTTGATTTTGGGCAGGGGGGAGCTAACTGTAAGCTAAGGAACTGCAGGTAAATCTTACTGCTATGTAACATAATGCGAATATTCTCGCTGTCCTGATATTTTTGTGATCAGGGGAGGCTAGACATTCGCTATATTAAAACTATGCATTGTGTCCTCCAGGACTAGATTGTTGCTCTAGTACTGGCTTTGTAAATGCTAGTGACAGGTACATAATTATTGTAGAAATACTGTGTATGGATTAGCAAAATACAGTTACAAGTATTTTTTTATCAAGCCATCAAAATTACTTGCTTTTTTTGTAAACAGACTGTCTTTGTATTGCTTTTAAGTTGTTTTCTATTTGTGGAATCAGCGTGTTGGTGTTTTTTTTGTTTTGTTTTTTTTTTTTTTTAACTTTTTGGCTTATTCCTGAGAACAGATCTTTCTGTGGGTCCTCTTGTAACAATATATTTTTGTTTTACAGGTGACTCTGACATCATCAGAAGCATGCCAGAACAAACCAGTGAGAAGTAAATGCTGTAAAGTTATTTCTACAATAAAACTGGTTACAGATGTGTGTTAAGAAAAATTTGTATTATACCTTTGCTGGTTTTAGGGAACAAATGATATAAATGGAGATTCATTACCACTGGTGTGTTTCCTGTTCTGTTAGAAATAACCTTCACAGGACAAAACTTGCCTGTTTCTTTCTCTAGAAGTTGTGGATCTTGAGAGGTAAGTGGAGTAAGACTTGATTGTGGCAAGTATGGTGTCAAATCCCAACAGGATAGGGCTTCCTTAGTTTTTCGGTTTTGGAGTGCTAATACAAAAACAAGTTGTAATGTGAGGTACAGTAGCAAATTTGGGATGTTGGTGGGGGACCCCAAAGGGTTTACTTACATGATAAAAATAGCGTGAATTTTTTTTAAGTCAATCACAAAGTACTAATGCAAATTATCCCCGTTGTCTTTTCATTCCAAGAGAATATATATCTGTCAAATGGTACATAGGATAGCTGCTAGACATGATGTATAACATCATACTTTCAATAAGATACCAATTAACTCTTCAAAGCCGATTTTAAATTAGTCCTTTTTTTTTTTTTTTTTTTTTTTTTTTTTGTTTGTTTTGTTTTTTGAAGACATTATGTTAGAGACGGATGAGTGGGTGTTCTCAAGTTACTATTGCTGAGAGCATTGGTATCTTACAGATTTGTGCCTGTTTTGTGTGAGACCATGACTGCAGGATGTTCCTTATTACTAGTGATTATTAATTGAGGTGCCAGTCCTTTGCTGACATGCGGTAAAAGAAACACCTAATGAAAATCGGTATGTACCAGTGTCCTTGCAGAACTTGGCATTCTGTTTGCCACAGTATGCCAAAGCATGAGGTACCTTAACGCTTGCTGTTATGTATCCATGCACATTCATTGGCTTATCTGAGATCACTTAATCTAGTTTTGCTGCAACTACTTTTGCTTCTGGTATAGAATGGATGAAGTTGTGAATTCCCATTTGGAGATAGTAAAGAGGCAAACCAATGTGTATCAAAGCAAAGGAGGAAGTGCTGGTGTCTGTATCTGTTAAGCCCCAGATTTGGATCAGTTCAAGAGAGAGTTTAGATACTGTTGTTAGTGCGAAAGTAAAGCTGGCAGAAGAATGCTGTTGCTGCCAAGGGGAAGGAGTAGAACTTCAAGGCACTTCAGTTGGCCAGAATGGCTGGAAGCAATTTGCTGTTTTCTTTTGTGTCTTAGTGTTTGACAAACAGGCGTGCAGCTAATTGTACTGCCCAAAGAATGTTTTCATAATTAAAATACCAGTTGCATTCGGGAAAGTTAGAGAATCACTGAATGCTGACCAAGGAACAGTAGGGAGAAGTTACATGGTCTGGATGTGGTAAGAAGAAAAAGTACTTGAAACTCTGGATTGTGATAACTCTGATAATCCAGCAGACTTCCCACTTTGCTCATTTACTTTCATCACAGTTTCAACACAAATGTATAAATTTCTATTTTTACTTCCAACTGATTTCAGTAGTCTACTCTTGTTGGAAGAATATAAGTGAAACCTAATTGCTGTGAATGCTGTCCCGCTTGTTGTGTTTTTAAATATGTATGTATATATAGAACGATATATATCCACACAGATAGGGTGCTTAAAATACTAGCAGAGTGAGTGGAGGAGGGAAATACAGAAAAGCAAGCCAAATACATTCATACCCTAAAAGTACTTCAAAACATGGAGGTTTCACTTCAAAAAATAACAGCATTTTATTGTTTTGCATAGCTTATTTCAGTTGTTTAGTTGTGCTTAATTAGACTTTTTGCTAGTTACTGAATCGTTTATATATATATATATATATATATATATAACATTTTCAACATTTCTTATCTGCAATCAATGCAAGACAGAACACATAGTATATAGATGCAGGGATCCAAAATATTCTTTTCAACTTCAGACACAAGGATTTGTTATTTTACTTTGAACCAGTTTAAGAAAATAGCTCTGACAAGTTTGTATGTATAAATATACAGTGTAGTATACACTTTAAATTTTGATCAGTATTTTAGCCTGTTTTCCAAGTCTTCCATTCTCTTTGTCATTTCTTCCAGTAGACAAAAGTTAAGGAAAGAGAGCTACTGATAGCATGCATTAATAGAAAAACAGTGTCAGCTGCCTGATTGCAGTCGTCCATAAACTTGCTCTTGTTTCTCCTCTTTGTTACCCTCTTTGACTCCCAGTAGTTTCTGATACAGTACTCCCCTGTATTTTCTTACTCTGCTTTGATCAGCTCAGTTGAGAAAGCTGTGTGAAGCCCCATGCATTAACAGGCATACCTCAACATGGAGTTCAGAATGCAGCTTATTAAAAAGGCTGGTGGTTCTTAAAATCGGCAGTTTTCCTCTATTTTAAAGGGAAGCTAAGTATTTATCCCAGTTAATGCTGTTTAAAAAATATTTCACTTAACCACATGGAAAACCACGTGTAAGCTAACGGTAGATTATAAAACCGTACGTAGCTCCATGACTGCAGTATGAATGTCTGCTGATGATCTTCTGTTCCTGCCCTGTGGTGGTGTAGTGGTTTCCAGAGAGATGCGGAGTAGAGCACCTCAAGCTCCATGGGATCTGGGACTGGCTCCACTGAAAGTAAGAAGCTGTAGCAATGCAAAGCAGTGGAGCAAGAGTGGGAGTGCTGCTTCTGTGGGGACTAGCCTGCCCGTACATTGGGTTTATGTTTGGTAATTCCTCAACTGTCTGTCATGCAGAAGGGGTTACTGTATGCATGCTAGCATCATTTGAGCTGCTTTCTATGCAACATCAGTGTTTCTCAAGTGTTTACAGAGGCAGAGTTCAAGCAGCAGAAACTGCATTCATTCATCTACTGATAGAAAAAGTTAAATGTAGTTGGATACAAATAATCAACAGTTTGGCTTTGTCCCTCTAAATTTGTATTCTGTAACTGGAGGTAGTCTTGTAGCCAGTTCTCCTTCTCCCCCCCTCTCCCCAGATCCCTGGGATGGGGACTGGCCAGCAGAGTTTTCTTACTATTTACTTGATTAGGCAGAAGCAGCTTTCACGAAGAAAACGCAGGAATTTGCTGCATAAATACTGCATGTTGCAAAATATTGCAGAAAGTTGTATTGCCAATTTGCTGCTGTTGTCTCCCGAGACATCTGGTGGATGTTACACATAGTGTAAAGGCTACTGTACTAACAGCTCCCTCAAAGACAGACTAACTTGGGGGAGGGGGGGAAGCTATCGATCTGCACTTAGCTAATTTTTATCTGCATATTTGTTTATGCAAAGTTAGTCAGACCTCAGTCCTCTGAATTCCTCTTCATTTGGAGTATTGTTTTAAATGACTCGCTGCGTCTGGTGCTTCACCAAGCAGTTCAGAAGGGAAACATCTCCTGTATTCTGACTCCTGTAGCCAGTAAATGCTATTTTGATACCATCTGAAGAAACAACCCAAAGCAAAGAGTGTTGGTCTTGAATTTGACCAGTCATTTGTTTGCTGTCCCTGAAGGTGTTTACTGTTGGGGATTATTAAAAGTTAAGATGCTTATTAATATTTTGGTCCCCTCTACGAAGGAGAGGCAGATTTCACGTCTTAAAAGCCTTGCTGCTTGGAGATTAACATTATCTATTAAGTAGGTGCTTTTCATTACAGTAGATTGATTTGAGCTATGGAGACAGCTTAGACTTGATACATTATAATTCTAGTTTCTTTCAACCTGCCTCCCTTGTCTTATACGTAAGAAACAATTACTCTGAAAGGATATATCGCTGGGTGAGTTTTCTTACTTCATTGGTTGCATAGTTCTGGAATGTCACAAGGTTTTCACATTTGCACTGGTCTTTATCTTTTGAAGCTTTTGCTGAAAAAACAAACAGTCAAGCATAGGCTAAACACTGAATAAATCAAATGGGATGGGGGAGGAAATGACAAGGACTTATAAATGCAGAGCAGGTTTAAGACAGCTTCCTGTTCTCAAAACAGGTCAACATCCAAAGGAATGCTCTGGGGCAGATTTTGTAAATACTGGAAAGTAGTACAAAACACTTAGGGCTATATATTCAAAGAGCAGTCTGGATTATTCTAAACAAAGGTAACCTGATTACCTGTTGTTGAGTGAGTGTGACTGTCTTCAAAAAGATACTTGTGGTGTATTGCAAGATTGGGACAGGCAATGACATCTGTGATGGCTATTGTGGTTGATTCAGGTCCTGCAGGAAACCCCCCAAAAGTCTAAAAATCAAACCCACTTCACTTAATTATATAGTATTTTTTTTTCTACTCACATGCACAGAGTTCTGCTTAATTAGTGAGTAAATCTCACTGATTGCAGTGAGGATCATTCATGGAAGGGACTAGGGATACAAAGATGTGAAGGAACCGAGCTGTTAGGCTGTATTTACTGTATGCATGATTTAAGTTGGTTGTGGGTTGTAGAACTGGAAGGGAGTTGTGAAGGTTCCTGTGAGAAACAGAAGTGATTGAAAGCTGAACATGCTTTAAAATGTCAAGCACAGCGTTGAAATACAAGTCTCCCCATGAAGTAATTCATTTGGATGGTTTAAGAAGCATGCAGCCATGCGTTTGTTACAGCAAATCTTTTTTTTTTTTTTTTTTTTTTTCTTTTTGTACAAAGATTTGAATTGCAGAAAGAGTGGCTTGGAGGCAGGTAGGAAGGGGAATGGGATGAACAATTCTCTCATAGGTGAATTGTTAGGGTTCTCTACAGAAGGTGGCATGAAGAGGCAACTTAGCAATGAGCTGGGGAGACAGCGGGACACTTGAGTTAAAACAGCCAACCTGAAGGCTGTGCACCAGTCTTACGAAGCCTCCTAGATGATGGATCCTGCTGGTGAGCTGACTCTTTCAAGGCTGGTAGAAAGAAATGGCCAAAGGAAATGAGATCACAAAAGGAGCAATAAAAATGTTCACATTCCCTAGAAATGGAGATGTTTCTTACCAGTAACTCGGTGTTTGTCTCGCATAACACATGGAGAATGCCTCATACCTGTGCAGTTTAGAAGAGGTCCAGTGTTGATGGAAACTCCAGGACTTGCCCTTCAACTCAGACTATCAGAGAACTCTTCCAAAACCAGAAGTGCTTTACAAATAGATTAATAGCAGTGAAGCAATCTGAAATGACAGCAACCTACTTTGTGTCCTTTAATGAAAATTCTTGCATGTTTCATTGTCATCCATCAGTCCTTTGGGGTGAACTGAATAAGAATAAAAACTGCTTGGAGAAGGAAGAAATTTCTTGCTCTCCTTCAATTTTCTCCTTTATAATGGGAAGCATTGATCAGGGAGTTGGAAGCGTTTAGGTGAGAAGGGTGCAGTAGAGTTTGATGCACTACAGTTCTAAGCAAAAATACATGTTTCTAATTCATGAAGCACAGCCTTTAAAATGTAGGAATTTATTTCAGACTCCACATACCGATCTTTTTAGTCAAAGGGTGTCTGGAGAGAAGTGGAAACCTATTTTATATGTAGGTATAACCACCTCAAGAGTCATTCTGTGCACTATGAGGGTGCTGCAAGAGGGTAATGTAGAGGCAGCTTTGGTTCCTTAAGAATGGGTTCTGTTCTAGAAAATAAATGCTTCACCTTCAATTAACTGTGGAGCCCTTAATGGCCCAGATGAGCTGAAGAACATACTTTTAACAACTGCATGATCAACTATGCCAGGGGAGTGGATGGGCATGCACCTGGGACTCCCTCCTTGTGAATATACCCAGAGTTCCTTCACTGAAGGTAAATGCGTGAGGGTAAAACGTGATGGTGCAGACTCTCCTGGTATGCCATGAAGACGCAGCAGGGAGGTGGAAGATGCTTGTGGGCRCCACAGGTTTGTTACAGCTATTGGGATCTCTGTTGGTCTAGTGAATTTTGACATGCACAATAATATGCAGCTGTGCTAAGTTGCACTGGGAAGTAGATGAGACTCAGAATGACTGAGCATGAGGAACYGGGAATGAAGAGAGATGAGTGGTTGAGTAAGAAGACCAGAGTTCAGTGGGCTGAACTACAATATTTATCAAAAAGTCTGCGTGGGAACCAGCTGGTGGAAGGAACACAAGATTTTAGAGAAGAGTTCAGGGCAGAGGTGTGGGATGAGATCACGAGGTAAGGAATGAAACAAACTGGGTGAGGAGTCTAGCAGAAGAATGATAAACTGGGAACAAGGATGGTGAGATTTCCAGTGTAGGAGGGAAGAAACAGGTAAGACGAACGTTGAGTGTTTGACCCTGGGTAATGACTTGCTCTAGAAGTTGTTTGAGAGCTGTAGGCTAATGAGGAGGCTATCTAGGAAGAGCAGAGGAACTCACCTGAACAGTTCGAGCTTTGGACACTGGCCTGGTATAGACAAGTAATTAGGATTCAGATGTACGGAACAGGAAAGAAGACTGATAAGATACGCTGGTAGAGGTGTGGCAGAAGGTCTCCAGTTTGGGTTGGGAATTGGGCATTTCAGAAACTCCTCTTCAGGCTTCAGAAACTGGTTGGGGCCCAAAGATTTCTGATGTCATCACCTCTGTAAAGCTGTGAATAATCAGACAAGTAGTGACAGAGGCTGCTAACTCTGAGTCCCTTGGTGAAGTCAGTGCAGTGAATATAAATACTCAGATTTGTTGGGGAACGATGCTAAAGTTGGGTGTTTGGTTTTAGTGTTCTGTTTTGTAACAAAACCTAAGTATTTTGTTAGGAAAAGCCTGTGAGAAAGAGTCTTCAAAAAAGTGTGTCTTCAAAAGCAGTGGCTGACTATTTGCAGCAGTGATAACGATCCGCAGTTTGGAAGCAGAACAGAATGTTAATCAGCAGGGTGCTGAGTACTGTCATCTGATCAGGGCTGGGGTCTTGTGACAAAAATAGTATGTGACCATGTAATTAAAGGCTCCCATAATGCACATGCTCGGAACAGGGCTGAAGAGGCAATCATGATGAGTGCATATAATGTATGACATTTGCTGTAGCCTCGTTAGTGCTTCCAGTCAGATGAGAAATGAACATTAACCAAGGCAATGAATGGGAACCTTCCGACTGAATTCCTCTTAATAAGAGGCAAGAGAGAAAACCACTTTTTTTTACTACTAGTCATCAAGAATAATTAATGGTAATCAGCAGCTATTCTACAAGGCTGATGCTTTCTTCAGAATAAAAGGAAAAAGCCTTACCCCGAAAGAGATTTGGAGGGCTTCTGCTTTCCTTGGAAACATGCAGCCCATCCACAGCTGGGACTGGGGATGAGAGGCTTTGTCAGTGGAGTCCATGAGGTTCAGAGGGTCTCCCACTGCCCTCACAGGCTGGAGCCTCGGAAGTCAGCTAAGGACCAAGGCTGGAGTAAAAATGAAATTACTGCTGTTGCAAAGGAGGGAAAAAATTTAGGCTGTAAACCAAAACAGAGGGGAAAAAAAGGAACTTTCAGCTTGTGTAACAGGCTTGGAGGCAGAATTTCTGGTGGAGTGAGTTGATGAGCAATAGGTAGTCCTGGAGTGTCCAGAAAAACAAGGCTGGGTCAGTCCTTGGTTCACAGGTGTGAGGCATTGCCTGTTGGTGAGAGAGGAGGAGGACGGAAGCTGAGAGGCACTGGCTCTGCCCAGTCACTAGAGGTGTAGTCTAGAAACTGCCACAAAGGGGCAGGATTTACTTATTTTTCATATGGTAAGTAATGTAGTTTAAAAAAAAAAAAAAAAAAAAAAAAATCGTGGTTGCTAAACACTGCTGTGGGTACCTGAAGGATGCATTTCCATCACCGAGCTCTGGGGGCTGCTAATGAGTGAGAATTATACCAGTTGCCAGATAGTTTTGGCTTTGGCATCTCTCCAAGCTTTTAAGATGACATGCTGTCATCAGCAGATTATCGCCTAATATGAAAGTTAATTGAACAGACTTGGTTTCATGTTATCATAGTATTTTGTATTTCAGAAAGATGGAACTAGGACTTCTTAGGACTGAGAGAAACACAAAGAATACAAGCTAGGTAACATTCTCAGATTCTTTTTTTCAGATTCTTCCTTGACATCTGTATGAGGAAGAAATGCACTGCTGCTTGCCAGCCAATTTTACACAGTAACGTTGAAGAAAAAAATAAAACCTGTTTGTATTTAATTCAAAGAAAAACAACCAAATAAAAGCTAGTGAAAACTAAATCATCTTGCACAATTCTAGTGCTGTAACTAATATTATTCACAGTAATGTTTCTGAATTTTGCTTCAGGTACCAATTGGAATGTACAAATAATACTGAGTCCTGGGAATCTGTGAGTGGGAGAGACATGCTGTCCTCTCTCTGGCTGAACAGCTTTCGTCCCAGCTCACATTCCCCCTTCCTTTTGCAAAACTTCAGCTGGGAATGTTTATATAGATGCTGTTTGTGCCAGAGTGAGGAAGGGTGCTTTCTGGAACAAACCTTCCACATTTTTGGAGCAAAACTTGGAGCTTATGCATAACTGAGATCCACTCTTTGTAGCTGTGAATGTATGTTCGATGAACTGTTTTTAGTCTTCTATAAATAGGTACAACAGCTCTTGATGATTTGTTTTGCTGTGGTTTAGGTTTTTGCCACTGGTCTTAAGAGTAATTTTTTATTCTCATTAAGACATTACAAATCCCTGATTATTTTCCCACATTCCTAATGAAGTAGATCATGCTTCTTTGGCGGGGTGGGGTTCAGTGCATGGCTGGCTTAACTGTAGAAAAGAAAGGGGAGGGAGCAATTGATTTTTCTGGGCACAGAAGTGTAGATTTTATGCAACCTTTATGAAAATAAAGACAATTATTATATACCTTTACCTGGTGATAGATTAAGGGTATATATTCCTCACATATTAAAGGGCAGAAAAATTACTGTGAGTGACTTATGCCTTGCAATGTCTGACACCAATGATCTATGACCTATACTATGACACTAGTTGTCCTTTTAGGCCTGCAAAAAATCTATAAGCATTCATTCCTCTTCTATCTCAGTGAAAGTGGAATACTGTTACCTTCACAGATTTGGGCTCTTAGCGCTTCACTTATGTCCTCCATAGCTGTGAAATCCTCAGCATAGAAAAGATGTTTATATGATGGCTCAGAAGCAATTTCCAGCAGTTCTTCCTCAATTGCTTTTCCTATTCCAATGGCATAGATAATTATACCTAGATTCAGAAGAAATTGCACATAATTATTACATCAGCAGTTCTAAACCCTTGTTCCTCTGTGAAAGGAAAATATGAGCATTAGTCATTTTAGAGAGAGAGAAAGGGAGAGCACAAGAAATGTATATGCTGTGTAACTTCAAAACTGGTTTTGAACAGGCTTAATATGCTTTAGTTATTGAAATGTGTAGAAACTCACTGCTTTGCTGTAATTTAACAGATAGCTTTTAAGTTAAAGATATGACAGTTGCCTGGCCACTACTGATAGTAAATGAACCAAGAAAGAGTACTGCAAAACATCCAAGAGAATCTCACAAGTCAGCCTCACAGTTGCACTGGAAGTTCCTGGTTTGTGTGTGTCTGTGTATGTACGGTGTATGCAATAAAGCTAATTACTGGATTGATGGGAAGACCTGTATATATTAGCAAATGGGACAGAATCGTGGAAGATGGCAGTAATTTTTTAAGAAAATATAAATACTTAGTGTTTCATCGAAATCCTCAGAGCATGCTGAGATTAGGTTCTTGCACTCTAAGGGATGCTACTGGGCTGGGAGGCACTGCAAGGGCACCCAGACCTACGAGAATAAGAACATGGGAAAAGAAACGATTTGTGGGGCTAGGAGAGAAAGAGCCTTACAACAGGGATGCTCGGGACAAGCATTTCCCCAGCAGATGTGCTAGGGAGAAAGTAAATGAGGATTTGTAGTTTTCTTCACTCTGAAAGCAGGGAAGGAGGATGTGGTTCACAGCCCTCTCACTGGACAGATTTTAAACAATCAATGAATAAAAAACAGAGTGATCTTCAATATCCCCTTTTTCAGCAGTTATTTTTTTATTCTTGTGAACATATGATCTGATACAGCATTTCTCTTTACATCAGTTCTGGTTTAGAAAGTGTCCACAACTAGTACTGATTTTGTGATTCATAATACACCTATTAGCTTCATAGTATTTCAAGCTCTTCTGTAAGATTCAAGAGCAGAAGCTGCCTTCTCAGCTGGTTGGTTTCAGATAAAACTTAGGATGAGGAGGTTCGATATTTCTTTATTATCACAGTGTAATAACAGCTACACACTCACTGAATTGCAACTTTAACCTTTTTGCTGAAGAATCCTGGGCCTGATAACATCATAAAATATGCATTTTCCAACTCTAACATTTAACCTAAGCATCTCCTTACTTTTCGTCATGAACCTGCCTACCATTGCACTTTAGCCAGGAAAGTAAAACATTCACCAGAAGCGGATTCAATTTAATGAATGGACCAGTCATGCTGAGGTCTGTTGCTTTTTAAAGACTTGGAGATATCAGTGATAAAGCATTCAAGGCCAATTTCAAATTCAGCATTACTACATTGCCTACGCTGCAATTACACAGGGGATGGATTTGGCTTGTAGCATTACAAGTATCAGTGTAAGCAGTCCAGAGCTGAGGTTTCATTCAGCAAGTAAGCAAGGTTGGCTTGTACTTCTTTCCTTCTTCAGTCCTGCAAATCCTCCATGTACTTTCCCAGATCTCACTAGTTAGCATATAAATCTTTGGTTTTGTTTTCAGTATTTCAAAAAACACTTTGTTTATATTTCCTTGTAATGGCACCCTTTTTAGCACATGGTCTTCTCATATCCTTGGACATTTTTCCCTTTTCTTCTTACAGAGAGGTATCAGTCCTGACCAACGCTGTACTAATCATGTATCAAGTTATGACTGATATATCAAGTCAGTAAAACAAGATCAGAAAAAAGATGTGCAGCATCTTCTAAAGCCTGGCTATTTTCTCTGTGTTGTGGGCCATCAGCCATGGTTCTTAAAGCAGTTTCTCATAAAATAGAAAATGTTTTGCAAAGAAAAAAGGGATCCTTTATTTTCTTGAAAAGTTTTGAAAATTTTCAGTTGACTCTGCTAAACAGCTGAAAAGTTTCTGATTTGTGGTACAGGTGTCCTAGAAGATGGATTTCTGCCCAGACATATTCTAAATTAAAAATCACCAGTTTTCAGTTACGTTTCAGTGTATCACCTGATAAGGCACATAGAAACAGAAAGATAGACAGCACTACAGCTATATCCTTTTGTAAAGATGATCCATCTTCCTTCCAGAACACCATCAGCACTATGAAATTGGTTAAAAATACAGAATATATGTAAATAAAAATATAACCTAACCAATTATTACCGTAGTATTTTTCAGGATAGATTTCTGGATTTTGAAGAGACAGGTTGGGTTGGTTTTTATTGTTTTCTTAGAATTTTTGATGAAGTTCCCAGTGTTCCCAAATCTCTGTATCAAATGTCTACCCTTAGTGGATATGTTCAGGGCACGGCATGGCATGCCAGGTGGGTAGCACCACTAACTGTGGATGGCATGGAACCCCAGTGGTGAGATATTCATCATGCATCCCGCACTAGGGATGCCATATATGCCTTGTAGCAAAGGCTCCTGTGAACACTAAAGACGCGATGTTCTGCTACAGTGGTCACTGTACTAGCCAGACTGCTGTGGCAAACGCTCTCTTGATTAGCACATACTATAGCACATCCCTACTATTACCACATCTTATTTCTAACAATATTTGCCTTTTAGAATGAGTCAAAAACATCTCCACTTACCATTTCGCTTTGCTCTAGCAGCCCACTCGGAGACTTCATCTTGGGCTCGTCCATCCGTAAACACAATGGAGATTCGAGGGACATTTGCTGAAAATGGTCTTGCTCCTTCTGTTTCTGTGAAGCTTCTCTCAAACATTTGCTTCAGAGCCAGTCCTGTCATGGAACCTCGCCCCATGTATTTCATTTGCGATACAGCTTTCTTCATGTCTTTGGCTGAGCTGAACTGCCTTAACGTAAACTCTGTGCGAACTTCAGTGGAATACTGAAGCAAACCAACTCGAGCAGCTTTGGGTGAAATCTCAAGTGAATCCAAGATTCCCGAGACAAATTGTTTTACAATTTCAAAGTTATCCTCTCCGAGACTTTTTGATCCATCAATCACAAACACCAGGTCAACTGGGCCTTCAGTGCATCCTGTGAAATAAGCAGCAGAGTGTTCAGATCATGAAAAAACTCCACAAAGCTGAAAAAGGGACCTACATACCCAGGGACTGCATAAACTCAGAGATCATCTAGAGTACCTTGTTCCTGGCTCATCCAACTTTGCCAGTGTGTCTAAAGATGTTGTGTACAGCCTGTATCAAAAGCTAAGAGTGTGCCTATGACCAAGAGATTACCAAAAATATAATCACAGTGAATACTTACTGAGACATACTGCTTTGCAGAATACTACAACTCTTAAAAATACAGCAACAATCAGCAAATTTTAAAGAATGACTGTTAAGTGGAGAGAACTGTATAACTGAAGAACATAGCTAGGATATAGAGACAGAGTTGCCATTGTTTTCTTCCAGGGATAGGCCAGTATGCTAACTTTACATTTGTGTAGATGACCAGCACTGAAAGACATGGAAGAGAATCATTGGAAACGGCATTTTTGTTGCAGAAGTAGCAAAAAGGTAAAGGTGGTATGAAGAAATGAGTCAGTGAAACCACACTTGTATATAAGGTGAAAATCTAGGAGTCATATTGAGAGTGGCAGGGAACAGTGAGGCACAAGCCAAAGAGCTTGGGGAAGGCTGAGCAAGAAGAGAAGGGTTAGGTAGCCTGCCCTAGAGCTTAGGAAAGGTTCAAGTCTGGGGACAAAATTCAGACAACGCACATGTTTTTATAGCACAAACTTAAACCTCTAGTGGCAGAAAAACAGCTAAAAAACTACCGGTGAGAGAGTAAATGCTAGAAATGTGCCTAGCTACTAAACATGGATCAGAATTGTTTACATAAGTTTTTTCGCTTGTAACTCTCTAACAGTCTTGTAATTAGAAGGCTTATGTATTCCTGAAATTAACCTTTTCTGGTTTACCCATTTAAGCTGGGAGTATGACAGGAGACTGACAAATTTGGTGTTCTCATACTTTTTGGCAAGTGCACCTGCAAAAATCAAAGCAGTTTGTAGGCACCGTGCATCCATGACAAGGTTAGGGAATTTAGGGACTGGAGAATGTCTTCGAAGCTGCAGACTGGTTCTGCCAGGTGTTTTTTTATTCTGGAAAGCAATTGCCTCCAGCAGACATAGGCTAGTGCGCTTTGTGCAAGGGGCTGACTGCAGAGCTGCTCAGCTCCTATTTGATCAATATAACTTCCAGGGAGAATTTACCATACTAAGGAATGTAAGATTTGCATCTTAGTCTGGACCAAATGAACTTTGACCTCCACTCATCTCTGATGTTTGTATAGTAAGAATGCTGTAAGCACTATACGAGAGAACTGTGCAGCAGAAATTACTTTGACTGCAGAAATTACTGAAGATGTCTGTTACCAAGTCAATGTAGGAATAAGGAATTTTCAGCTTTAAAGCTTGGGCTTTTCTTCTTAGACAATAGCTCTATTTTAAAACTGCTGTCCAAGAATTCCTTTCTGCAGTCATCTGAGGAAAAGATGTGTCACACGTAACAAGGTGATGGAAATGCAATGAATATGAATATCAGAACCACCTCAATATCATTGCATAAGTCAAGATAGGGCAGGAGTTCATAGTGAATGGTTTTAGTTAGGATTGAGATCAGCCATGAACATGTTACCATTCTTTTGGTAATAAGTCTCCCCAACTAAGGCATCCATTTTTGCAGAATAAATGTTTTTACTGAGTTCCAGTAGAAGAATTTCTCCTCCAGGTGTTAAGGGGTGATGAGATAAATGCATGTCATACTCTAAGCATGTCATGTTAGAAGATAAGCAAATAGAATTAATGATATTTTAAAATGGAGTATATAAAGATAAAAGCTCCACAGTATATGAATCTGATTAAAGTGCACATTCCTTGATAATAAGATTTCACTTTGGCTTTTTTCCTGATGTTCGGAAAGAATTATTATCATACTTGATGCTATACCAAAACAACTGTTCCAATTTGTTAGGTTTTTTGCTTACGAGAGCATCAAGTAAATTGTTCAAGACATTTTCCATCATACTCACATATGCTTTGGGCTTTCAAATATTACATCATTTTTGAAGTGAGGCATTTTTTTGAAGTGAGGCATTTGAAGTGAGGTCAAGTAATTTTAGAAATCAAAGAAAGAAATCCTTTCTAAATAAAATGTACTTACTTCTGCATGTTTTCTGATCCTCTTTTAGTACATATCCCTCCTGGCATTTGCAGATGTATGAATCGTCATTATTAACACAAATATGTTCACAACCATGGGCAACTGATTTGCAGACATCTTCATCTATGAAAAATTGAAATATTTATATGTATACTATTTAACATATTTATAAATTCAAAGACTCCAAACATTATATTTGAAGAATGTATGACAAAGGAATATAATGTCTTTGTTCGTTTATGTAGCAATGCCAGAGAAGAGTGGCTGACAGACATACTGAATTACTTACTTTGACATGTTTTCCCATCTTGTCGCAGAACAAAACCCTCATGGCACTGACAGCTGTATGAATTGTTACTATTAATGCACATGTGTTCACAGCCATGGTCAATGGATTTACACAGGTCTTTATCTGAGAATTATTAAGACAATTTCCTCGTTAGACCATTTCTCAAATGCGAAACTGGCATGAACAAGCTTTGAGTGAAATTAAGTCTGTTATTTCTTTTATGACTGAAAAAACATATTCCCCATAAAAGTTTCAGGTACTCACTCCTGCATGTTTTCCTGTCTCGCCTCAATATAAATCCCTTGTGACACTGACACGTGTATGAATCGCCAGTTGGAACACAGACATGTTCACAACCATGGTTGACTGTTTTGCAGATATTTTTACCTTGGAATAATGAAAATTATATTTAGCACAGTTAGCTAGGTAAATAACTTTCACAAAATGTAAAAATTATGGCAATAATCTTCCATGAAGGAGCTCACTTCCATGAAGCTGATTCTATATTAAAGACACAAATAACACACTACCGTTGCATAGTGTGTTTCATTAACAAATCAGGAAGTACATAACAAAGATTAAACAACTTACTCCTACAAGTTTTCCCATCTTCCCTCAGTATGAAGTCCTCATGACACTTGCAGATATAGGAATCATCAGTATTAACACAAATATGTTCACAGCCATGGTCAACTGAGTTGCAAACATCTTTATCTGAGAAGAGTGGATGGAGTTTGTGAGGTGATGTTCATTAGGGGGAGATAATATCTTTTATTAACCAGCTCAAATAGTTGGAAATCACAAACATACACATATGCAAACACTCACAGCCACAACACTTAAAAGCCTCAAATAAAAACATACTTTTATAGCGCAGGCTACTCACATCTACATGTCTTTCCATCTTCCTTCAGTATGAATTTTTCATGACACTTGCAGATGTAGGAATCTTCAGTATTCACACAAACTTGTTCACAGCCATGGTTGACTGAATTGCAAACATCCTCGTCTTCAAACAGAAGAGTTGGTAGTCAACATACCTCAGCAGAGGCCTTGATTATATGTGTAATTCATCAAATTAAGTTCTCATGCTACTTACTTCTGCAGGTTTTCCCATCTTCTCTTAGTAGGAACCCATCATGGCATTTGCAGATATACGAATCGTCAGTATTAACACAAACATGTTCACAGCCATGGTTGACTGATTTGCAAAGATCTTTATCTGAAAACAGATGACAGCTCTTGCTGGTTAATGCATTTCTACACAAGCATGAGCTCAGATAAAAAGTATGCTGATAAATATCAGACTACTTACTTTTGCATGTTTTTCCATCTTCTCTTAGCAGGAATCCCTCCTGACACTTACAAACAAATGAATCACCAGTGTTAACACAAGCATGTTCACAGCCATGGTTGACTGATTTGCAAATATCCTTGCCTGGGAATAGTTAGATAATATTTAATGTGGTTTGCTAGTTAAACTTTTTTTATAATTACAAAGACTGGGGGGGTAATCCCATGAGCAAAGAAAGATGGAAGCCTGCAAACTGAAAGCAAATCTCTGGTTAATTAAATGATAGACAGCTTAGCTTACATGGAGCATGAGTTCTTCTCCATCTGAGCAGAAAGAATTTAATGGTTTGGATGGCTTCCCACTGACAATCATTTTAGGATTAATCTGACTAGATTAAGGAGGAGGACTTTACATTAAGAGCAGTAAGAGTGAAAGGAGGGAATAATTTAGTACAGTCATTTAGCACAAATTCATGCTGGTAAGAACAAAATTAAGCAAAACACCACAGGACATGAAGCAAAATAATTCTTTAACATCCTTACATCAATGCCAAGAGCCTGCATAAACAAACCCCAGAAGAATAGGAACTACTTATTTAAGAGGATAAATAAAATCTAACTGGTATTGCTGAAAATTGATGGGAGGATTTGTATGACTGCAATGTTAAAACCAGTTGGTTAAAACCTCTTCAAGAAGGATAGATGGGGAGAAAATACAGAAGGAAGTGCAGCCATCTATCAGCATTCCCTGTTTCTTTTTCACTGCAACAGAAAAGAAAATACTCTGAATTGCTAATGGAGAACTACCTTTACATAGAACGTAGAACAGTACTGACAGCCAAGTTCAGATTGACTCTTCAGCAAAATACTTAGGTTTAATGTGTAGGGAAGAGAAACTTACATTTTTACAAGAACTTCAATCTGAGCCAAATTACCTGGAGGTCTCATGCTGCCAATACAAAAATTCCAAAAACTACTACAGAGGACAATCTTCTAACTCAACAAGCATTACACTCAAGACATGGCAATCTAAACTAGATCCCATTATAGCAGATAAAGAAGAAATTATCATGTAAGTAAAAATTAGCATCTGCTTATACATAGCTGTGTGCAGCTCAGACACCTTTGTTTTTTATAAACAGAATCAAATACAAACCAGCAGCAGACATGGCTGTTACTTCAAAAGGATGAATTTTACATATCTCAAAGCAAATATGAGCCAGAGTATTTTGGGATGGGGGGGAAATAAAAAAAATAATAAAAGAAGTGAATGATTGCACTATTTAAGGTTATTTTACTAGATACCCCCCAAAATGTAGTCCCATAATCTAAAAAGAATGCCAGAGTTAAAAAAGCAACCTCATTTAGAAATTGAAATTGAAAACAGCTATAAGATTTGAATAATGATTGAAAGGAAGGAACATTCACAGTATTTACTGAACATGAAAATACTAGGAATTCGAAAACACTGAAATAATAAGATAAAGGACAAGGGGGTGCATGGCCAACAAAATAAAGGATATTATGAATAAGTTATTTAAAGACTATTAGGAACAAAAAGCATTCTAACAATGTATTGTTAATTAATAGACAGAAGTGGTAGAATTGCCAATCTTTATGCAGAAATGTTAAAAATTTTTAGTGTATTCAGATATGAACTTATGAAATAGGCTACAGATGATATTGTTGAAGAGTTTCATCAGCTGAGAAGTAGGTCACACAGCACCTACTGAACACACACATTTTTAAATCAGTAACTCCAGATAACTTGCAGCGAAGAGTTGTAGAAGAGCTGACTGAAGAACAACTTGCATGCCTAGTGTTATTTTTTAGTAACTGCTAGAACTCCAAGGAAGCTCCAAAACACTGAGCAGTCTCCATCCCCAGTGTATGCACACACACTGAAAAAATACTATTGTTCCAGTGTTTGAAAAGGATGAGTAGTTCATTGTAAGCCTGTCAGCTTGACACTTATCTGCATTAAAATAATGGAATAGATAATGTGGAACTTGATTCAGAGTAAAATTAAAGAAAGAGAATTAATATCAATCAACTTGGTGTTATGGAAAAATAGATCCTGGAAAACTAAATAATTATCTTTTTTAATTGATTATGAGGCTGATTCATAAAGCTCATGCTGTTCATACAATGGAGCATTCAGTAAGGCAGCAGTCTTGGTATTTATTTTGATTAAGAAAACAGACTACAGAATCAACATTATATGGATTAACACTGGCTAGGGAGGTCTTCAGAATAAATTGTAAATGGAGGAACATCAAGTGGCTTTCTTTCTAAGAATTTGCCCTGCTCATCTACTACTTAACATTTTTATGAACAACCCAAAAGAAAATACAAATTAATCACTGACGAAGTTAGTAGGTTACTCCAGTTTTGAGAGAATGGCAAATAAAAATAGAGCAGCTGCTGATAAAGGAGACATGAATCTTTTTGCAAGCTGGATAACAGCAAATCAAATGTATTTTAAAATGGCCAGAACTAAGCTTATACATTTAGAAACAAAGAATGAAGGCTGTACTTACAGGATGTGGGATACCTATGTGAGAGTCTTAAACAGCTATATGATCATGTCTATATGAGAGTCTTAAACAGCTTATGATCATGGTAGATAAATAACTGAACGCAAGTGCTAGCAGAATATTTTGGTCACAGACTAAGGCTATCTTTGGTCATAAAAAAGATAGATTAAAAAAAAAGATAAAAGATAGAAAAAGATAGGTAGATTCAAATAAGAATTAGGTGGGTTATAGTTCCTCTACCCTGGACCCTGCTGTGTCTCCTATTAGAAGACTTTGTATCACTGTAGTGCCCCCACAAGGATGCTGATAAATAGCAGAGGTTTTAGGGGAGCAAGAAGAGACTTATGAAAAGATTAGAAGACATAAAAAGAGTCTGAAGGAGTTTCATCTGCTTATCACTTACAAAAGAACATGCTAAGAGGTTAAGTTAAGGAACAGGTTAAGTCATGATCTGCATGAATATACACAGATCTGTAGAGAACAATATTCCATTCTGACCACTATGAATCAGTGAACAATCTCCTAACAAAAGGAAAATGAAATTTCTTCTTTTATTCATAAGCTACTTACTTCGGCACGTTTTCCCATCTTGCCTTAGTACAAATCCATCATGGCATTGGCAAGTGTATGAATCGTCATTATTTACACAAAGATGTTCACAGCCATGACTGACTGATTTGCAGATGTCCTTATCTAGGAATAATTTAGATTTTATTTACTACAGTTTGATGAATGAGAACATTTCCCAAACTTTAAAGACTAAAAGTAATAAGCTCCTAGTAAATAAAGAATTTATCCTCCTTTTTGTCAGGCAAAATCCCCTATAAGAAGACCTACCTCTAACACAATATATTTCTTCAGTAGACCTCTGACTGCAAAAAATACAGTAACATAAAATAACTTACTTTTGCACGTTTTCTTATCTTCCCTCAATACAAAACCCTCATAGCAGTGGCAAATGTATGAACTATCAGTATTCACGCAAACATGCTCACAGCCATGGTCAACAGAATTGCAAACATCTTTATCTGGAAAAAAAGTAAGGTTGCCGGTATTTAAAACATGTCTATGAATGCACAGATTATAAACGAAATCTTGTATTAAAGATAAGGATACTTACTTCTACATGTTTTTCCATCTTCCCTTAGTGCAAATCCCTCATAACACTGGCAGATGTATGACTCATCAGCATGAACACAAACATGTTCACAGCCATGGTCAACTGAACTGCAAATGTCTTTATCTGAGAATGGTTGATGATATTTGGTTAAAGCACGTCTACAGTGAATGTATCGTGCAGGGAGAAGTAATAGCTTTTGTTAGGTCTACTGACATCACTGGAAGAAATGGGCAAAAATTTAGGCAGCAAACACTTCTAACTCTTGGTACCCGAAAAATTGTGAGTCTTTTTTGTCTCCAGTCATATCAGTTTGACTATTAAAATACATTATTTCTGTCCACAGAGTCTCTTACAAGCTTCTGGCAGGTATAACAATACTACTCCTATATTATAACAGTAAACTGTTGTTGTTGTATTTGTTAGAACACTTCCACAAATCTACACACTGTAGATAAAAGTCTAATTTTCAGAGTAATTATCAGAGTGCTTACTTCTGCATGTTTTCCCATCTTCTCTCAGCAGAAAACCCTCATGACACTTGCAAACATACGAGTCATCTTTGTTAACACAAATATGCTCACAGCCATGGCTGACTGATTTGCAGATGTCCTGTCCTGGGAATGATTGATATAAATAAAGGTTTTGAATGAAAACATGTTAAAAAAATGTAGGTATCAAAAGGAAGGTTTTTTCCCAGTAAGAAGTGAAAAAACTTTTCTTTCCTTGCCTGATGCATATGCAAAAATGTTCAATAGATACTGGTCACTCACTTCTGCACGTCTTGCCATCTTCTCTCAATACGAATCCCTCACGACACTTGCATATGTAGGAATTGTCAGCACTAACACAAATATGCTCACAGCCATGGTTGACTGATTTGCAGACATTTTTACCTGGGAATAATTTAATAGATAAAAAATTGTGTTAGTTAAGGGCAAGATGTTCGACGTCTTACAGTTCCCAGCTACTGAATGTTCTTGTCCTTGCTAGTATACTGGACTCAATCCTGCAAATCATTTACAGCACCTGCTGTCTTTTTTTGTTGTAACAAAAAGGTACATCTTTGTCCTGCTAATTTTACAACCTTACTAAGGAAAAGTGCACTGTTCCAGTTCTAGAGTTTGTAGAATTTCACGTGTCCCTAGCATGCAGATCAGTGACCCACAGGGATTTCCAAAGGCACCTAAATCCCACATCCACATTTCAAGTAAACTTTCTGGTGAGAAACAGATCTTTCTACCATCATCTTTTTATCTTCAGTAATGAACCTGCTCAAACCTGAAATAGTTATGCTTTTTTTTCTCTGTGCTTAAGTTCAGAAAGTGTTTGTCATTTTTCTGTAAAGTAGGATTACAAAAGTTTGGTGTATGTAGTATTTAAGGGTAGCAATAAAGACAAATTATATGAACCTGCTGTGAAATTCTGGAAAATTGTCAGCTATAATTGGGCAAACAGATGTTCAGTGGTGTTTTCTGATACAGAATTTAGATACAATTCATATTTCAAAATAAAATTGTATTTTATTTTAAATACAGTCTGTTAATTAACGTTAGATAAACTAACATCTTGCTTTTACTTTCTTACCCACACCCTTTCTTTTCCTGCAAGGACTTAGAATAGAATAGACTAGACTATTTCAGTTGGAAGGGACCTACAATGATCATGTAGTCCAACTGCCTGACCACTTCAGGGCTGACCAAGTTAAAGCATGTTATTAAGGGCATTCTCCAAATGCCTCTTAAAAACTGACAGGTTTGGGGCATCGACCACCTTTCTCGGAAGCCTGTTCCAGTGTTTGACCACCCTCTTGGTAAAGAAATGCTTTCTAATGTCCAGTCTAAACCTCCCCTGGTGCAGCTTTGAACCATTCCCATGCGTCCTATCACTGGATACCAGGGAGAAGAGATCAGCACCTCCCTCTCCACTTCCCCTCCTCAGGAAGCTGTAGAGAGCAATGAGGTCGCCCCTCAGCCTCCTTTTCTCCAAACTAGGCAAGCCCAAAGTCCTTAGCCGCTCCTCATAGGACATGCCTTCCAGCCCTTTCACCAGCTGTGTTGCCCTCCTCTGGATGCATTCAAGGACCTTCACATCCTTCTTAAACTGTGGGGCCCAGAACTGCACACAGTGCTCAAGGTGAGGCCGCACCAACACTGAATACAGCGGGATAACCACCTCTTTTGACCGGCTGGTTATGCTGTGTTTGATGCACCCCAGGATGCGGTTTGCCCTCTTGGCTGCCAGGGCTCACTGCTGACTCAACCTGAGCCTGCTGTGAACCAGCACCCCCAGGTCCCTTTCTGCAGGGCTGCTCTCCAGCCACTCCTCTCCCAATTCATACTTGTGCCTGGCATCACTCCATCCTAGGTGCAGAATCTGGCATTTGGACTTGTTAAATTTCATCCCATTAATCATAGCTCAATGCTCCAATCTATCTAGATCCCTCTGGACTTCTGCATGGACAGAACATTTCACTTGCTTTTAGAGTGTCAGTACTTTTTGAGACAAGCAGAATTTGTCTCTGTTTGCATGGAATAACAAAGTAGGGTGGTGTTGTGATACACAAACTGAGAATAAGGAGCTTTTCATTTGTCATGGTAATATCTGGATGACTTYAATTTTTTTTCTGTAAATGTTTTTTAACAGCAGATGTTGATGAGATCTATGGATATTATTGGGATTACAGTTACAAAATACTTAATGCCTGTGTGTTTTTCAGAGACTTATCCATGATTCTTCTTTGATCACTTAGTGATCAAAGCTATAAAAATTTGCAATGAATTTTTTCTTGATATCTGCCACTCATCATAACTGCATAATGTAGTCAAATGTGTAATGCAATTATGATAACTCTTTTGCAATCATCCTTATCCCATGCTGGACAAAATGAACTTTCCATTAATAATGTTGTAAGCTTCATGCTGTATAAAACTTCAGAAACATTATATATTTTTGCCTTCATTTGAGAAGAAAATTACAGTTGTCCCATATAAGGATGTAAGTCAGAATAAAATAGTTTTGGATCCACAACAGTCCAATTTCAGGGCTACTTTTTAAATGGCACAGACATTTAGGGTGTGATTCAGGTGCCTAAAAGTATGAATCCAGTATCACTTTAGATGCCTTAGCATAGCCAACATATTGACATACTGCTGGCAAATATGACACCAAAGGGGAAACTATGAACTTTGGAATCCTCGAGCATTTAAAATGACACTGGACAGCAACGTTTAGGCAATCAGATCCTACCTTACAGATTTCTTCTATGTGTGTAATAAGAATCTAACTCTGAGCTGCTGAATAACTTACGTTTGCATGTTTTCCCATCGTTACGAAGCCTGTATCCTTCAAAACACTGACAAGTATAAGATCTGTCGCCATTTACACACAAATGTTCACAGCCATGATCATTCAGAGCACAATAGTCAACTCCTGTAGGAGCAATTGAAGTTATTAAAAAAATTTAACAAATAATGAATCAATTATTTTTCATCTCTAGTACTTGCATGGCATATAAGCAAGTAAATATAAACACATTGAACTGCTTAAACAATAATCCAGTTCCTTATCTGGTAATACAAATAAGAGGGTCTTGTGGTGTACTTTCTATCGGTTGTTTTAAGCAGAGTTGAGAAATCATACTTTTCTATGCTTAACATAGCTCAACAGAGTCCACGTCTCAGTACTCACAAATTGAATTTAAAAAAAAACAAAACACTTTAGCAATGATTTTATATAAGACAGTGGCAAAGAAGCTACCTTGTGAACATTCTTCTTTAAATACAGTCTCTAAATGGCCTGACGTGAAGACGGCAGTCCCCAGAACTCACTTGTGTGCCTGACCCAGCTGCTGTGGCAGCAAGCAGAAAACCTCCCAGGGACCTCAGTGGGCTTTGGCTTAGACTATTCAAGCTTTTGCAAAGAATTGCAAATGACAAGTACTGTCAAATATGGTCCGTTTTTCATCTCAAATTTCCTAAGTGTTTCTTCTCTGCAATACAAAGACATAGGACCCCTGGGATCCTGCAGGCAGCACTTGCTGCTGTCTATTGGTTACACACACAGTGTCACTCATTTTTTTGTAATTAGTTGTCAGAGTAGAAATCTGTTTACCATTCAGGTGTTCCCACAGCTGTCTTAAGATACTTGTGCCAGTGTATATGACACCAGAATTGAAACTCCCAGATGTTTTCCCATTAGGAGTGGTATACGTTAAATGCTAATCCCTTCCATTCAACTGCTCATTCAAGAAATCCCAAAGTGCCAAAACTCTTTTCATGATAGCCTAAAAATGTTCACGAGGTTTCAACAACTCATCTGGGGCTTTGGAATAGGACAAATYTCTTTCCTAAATGTATATGAAGAGAGGGGTATGCTGGCAAGAAGAGGAGCTATTCAAAAAGTCTCAGTTTCATTGCACAGAAGGATTCCAGAAGCCACAGCACTGTTTTAATGCTGCTGATAGGTCTCCAAGTACAGCCTGGAGGAAAATAACTCAAGAGTAGAAAAACCACCTCTTTTTACTACAAAGGAAATGGAATTTTCCATTTGCAAGTTGATAAAACTCCATAGTTTGGCTGTTTCTAAATTTCCAGTGGTTCTTTTAGATAAATGTCTAGATAAATTGTTTCTAGTAGACCCTATTGCTGTTACATGTACACTAGTTCTGCTTTTGTATTAATGTCTGCCCCTTTCTAGAGAGCTGCAGTGGCAGACAGAAGCAAAGTCTGTCAAGGTATTGGATGGGGCTAAAAAGGCTGGAGGCAAAAACAAGGTTAAAGACAAAGACAAATTGCCTTTGCTGATTTGCCTCACTTCTCCCTAGATCATTTTTGTGACTGAGCACTTGCAGTTTGACTTCTGTTATAACTGTGTTTGCCTGAGTGCAAGAAAAGGAGCAAACTCTGGAGCTGCTCCAACACTCAACATGCTTCAAAAATAATGTACCTCCAAAATCTGTAGAAAAAGTGGCCAAAACGCTCTCATCAAAGAGGTCCAGGAAAAGTCAACAGGCAACATTCATTCACATTCTTCTTTTCCTGGCCCTTTCTATATATTATTTTTCCAGTGAAGGAGGCAATTCAGCTATTTGTGAACTGCAACAATTCTCAATGATCATTAGATTTATAAAAGGTGCAGAGCTGTCAGGACAACTTTTGTTCACTTATTAAGGGTTCCCATGCAAAATGTAAAGCTCAGTGCGGGACTCTCACTTCTCCTTCTGCCCCAGGTAAGCTGATGCTGATGTTTGCCTGGAGAACACTGCTGTCAAGATGACCTGTCAGTCAGACACATTTGTCATGTGACTGAAGAACAGTCCTCAACACCTGGGGATGAACAGATCTTCCAAAACTTTTCTGAATATGTGAGGATTTACAGTTATCTTGACAACTATCCTTTCCTAAGTCCTTTTTCTGTCTGTTTCTGCTTTCAAATCATTATTAAAGTATTACCGAAATGCAGACTGTAAGAATAAATTGAAGGTGTGTCCTCATCCCTGTATGAAAACAGAAACCTTTCCCAGGTGAGCTGAGATCAAGGAGGTTCTCACAAGACTTACGTGTGCAGGTTTTTAGGTCCTCATTGATGACAAATCCTTCAGCGCACTGACAGACATAGGAGCCATCAGTATTTAGGCACAGTTGCTCACAGCCATGATTGCTTTCAGCACAGTGGTCCACTCCTATTGATTTGTGTTAATAATTGAAGAAATCACATTGGAGCCTTAGATACATACACTATGACACTGTAGTTAGTACACAATGCCTTTGCAGAGCAAGGGAAAAAGATCAGTACAGGTTTTTTTTTTTTTATGCAGTATCCCCAGCTATTTGAGTAACCTGAGTTAATTAACAACACCTAAGTGAAATGAATACAACCCCACTTGACAGATAACAAACTTGATGAAGTGCAGACCTCCCTTGCCAAAAATCACAAAGGGAAACTAACACCAAGTGGAGTGAAGGGAGAACCTTGAAGTCCCGCCTGGTCTTACCCACAGAATCATGCTTTCTTTCTTTAAAAAACAAGACTCTCTCTTTTGTTCACCATAAAATTTTCTCAGAGAGAAAGTATGAATATTAGTAACTCTTGAAATAGAAATGATGGCTTTCAGATTATTTCATAAACAGTAAACTCTTTTTCAACAGGATGAGAAATCCCAATTTAAAATTTTAACCTGCCAACAGGCTCAAGCAGTTAAAGCCTAGTGGGGGACAGATACAAATTATGAGTGTGAGAGTGTCTTAATATGTTCTTTTCTTTGATTTTTCTATTCCGATTACAAGTAAGATAAAATGGAATTTTTTTTTTAGTCTTGTATGCAACTGGTTGTGTGAAAGATGAAGGGTGGGGGAAGGAAGAGAGAGGAGTGAATTGGGTTTAAAAATTATATTGTCTCATAGAATGGACAGCAAAGCAGTAGGGTGAGATACGTGCACTTGCAGATGTACTATGTAATCTGCTGACTCTGTAAGTATAGAAAAAGCACATTTTAGGAAAAAAGCTTTAAACTGAACTTCCTCGTAATATTTTATTGCCGACTTGTTAATAGCTATTTTTAGTTATATAGGCCCAAATCACTTTAGCTTAACTTGATCAAAAGTAGTGGAGTTCCCTCAGACACAAACACAGTCTCATATGTCTCTATTTGCAAATCATTTACAGATGTGAACAGGCATGTCTGCAGCTATTTGTTTACATTTAAAAAATTCTGTACTTAATGTAAAACTACTTAGTTCTAAATATTGCTGTTTATTAGTTTGTTTAACTAAGCAACGAGTTTGCAGTAATCGGTCCAGATTTACCATTATACATAGATAGAGATAACATTGGCTTGAACAAGTGAAGCTGAGGTGTCAGTTTTTACTAGCTAAAGCAAGTTCCAGCTGGAACATTCCCCTTTTTCCAAGAGTTTACATCATCATGAAGAGGCTTGTGTAACTTCTCAGAGCACACAAAAAATGTGGAAAAAAAAAGAAAATAAAAAACCCCAGTATTCTCTGTGAAAAATTGCATCTGTTTGGCACCGTCTTTTACAATACAAACACCCACACTAACGTGAATTTTAAAATTTAAATACTTCGGGTTCTCATGCAGAATCTTTTAACACACTCTTTGAAAGAGTGGAGTAATCACAAAGCTGCTAATTACCACGCTTTAGAAATTAGTATAACTGTAAATTTGGTTATCATGTGTGCTTCATTACATGTGTTAAAAAGTAAGAAGGGGAATGGACAGGGGCAGGCTCAGTATTTTTAAAAACAATGAGTGTCTTGGGATATATTAATTTTTATATGTTCAACTTGTGATAGCCTAAAACCGTAATTGTTAAAAAGTTCTGAGTTCTTGCAACACATCCAAGCTTCCTTAAATATGGCTTGATCACAAACAGTTTATTTAAAAATAATTACTCCCTGGCCTATCAACTTTTTTTTAATTTCAGTGACTGAGTGTTCCTTTGGAAAAATACGTCATAAGTACATCTGGGAAAAATGCTGCCAATATTTTAGATGATGTGCAAAATGGTTCTCTGCAATAAAAGTATCTTCTAAAAACTGGGTGACGTCAAGTGGGCAATGTTGTTGGGTTTTTCTGGTGCAACACTGATCCTTCGTTTAGTGACATTCTTATTAAAAGAGGACATTTTATTGAACAGATGACTGGAAGTGTAGACATATAGAAGGGAGAAGTCTCTACACATCTCCACATATCAGCATACATCAGTATCAGGTGTGCTGCAGTTTACATAGCCCATAGCAATGATACCGATGTTCACCAATAAGCACTGCCTTTGTGTTAGACACCTTGGCTGAACGCATTTTCGCAGTAATTTGGATTGGAGAAGATGATGCTTTAATTCTCTGTCGGATCTCACTATAGCATTACTTCACTAGGCCTGGCTTGTGGTGGACTTTACAGTAACACAGGTTGGCATAGCTCAGAAAGATCTCAAAAGGGAACCAGGAGCATTTTCTTATTCTGTTCATGCCTCGCCCCACTGCAGTAACTACTCGCTGCAGTTCATGAGACACACTCATTTCTGCACGTATTGCCATCATGTCATTGGGCATATCCAGGATGACATTTGCACACAAATGACTCTTCCATGTTAACACATTCATGTTCACAGTCATGCTGACCTAAAGCACAGAAGTTTACTTCTGTGGAGAGAAAAACAGTGAAGAATTCAAGCCAGTCATGAGCGTTTCTGAAGTAAAACGGCTTAGAAAAACTCACTTTTCTTAAACGATACTGGATTCTGTGCTTTGGACACCTGTTAAACCTGATAGCGAGCTGAGGATCTGAGAGTGGATTGCAAATACTTGGCTACGCAAGACTTCACTTTGACTCCCATAGACCTGCTCCTGTAGTCATCAGAAGTCATGCATCGTGGTGAAGGAGGAATGCCTGGTGCTAGTCACCAGCGATGCACTCCCCCTGATTTATAAAGAGGGCATATATGCAAATGTTCTGCTTTGTTTTACAAGCTTATCTAACATGAGCCTTGTTGTAATGAGATTTGGAATAGGAGCTTAATCCTGGAAATGTCACCAGGTTTACAGCCAAATCCAAAGCCCCCTAAGGTTAAGGAAAAATACCCCAAATGGGAATTACAATTTGCCTTTAATTTGCAATTACATCTTTGGCAATAAATATTCTACACAATGCTGTTCTTTTGCTCCTATACTCACCAAGGCACATCCAATCTATAAAAACCTGAATGTATTAAAATACCATATAGATAACAAAGACCAGAATAGCATGGATTGCTGTAAAAACGGCACTGTGTAGACAAAGACGCTTCATGAGAACGCATCTTTAAGACTGAAAGAAAATACAGTTCCAAAACCAGATAAATTTTATGAGTGTCTAGAAACATAATTATGTTGCTCCAGACAAGCCGCTTATTTATAAAATATCAGCAGTACAATTCTGCCCCCCCCCCAAGAACTGAGTCACCAGATCAGGCTAGTTCATTTTGCTGAATATGTTCTCCTTAAACTTTAACTTTACATTGAAAATCTGCTGGGATTCCAGGCCCCCACTCAAGAAGAGCTGTAACACAAAAGTCTTTTTAAAGTAAATAGTATGTGTGATTGGTTTAGAACCCTGACATTGCTGAGGCTGTTTTTACAATTGTTTCAGGAAACTGTGGGGTTTCATGTGTGACTTTAAGTTGATTTTAATAGCTACGTTACCTATCCAATACTTTCCCAAGCAAATGAAATACATCTGTCCTTGGCTAAACCAACTGGGCAAAGCAAGGTGAATTTTTTTTTTTTTAAAAGCTGTTTGTGTCACTACAAGACAAGGTCAGAAAGTTTCAAATACATAATGAACTTATTGTTTTTGAGCCACTCTGGTTTCTATATTACTCCTCAGGTTTCCATAAATCTCTTCAGGAAACGTCTAATACACAATCTAGTCTACAAAACAGCAAACAGTATATTTTTCCAGCATGACTGGCTCAGTTAAAATTCAAGTTTATAAAGAAACATTTGTTTCAACCTTAATTATAGAGAAAACTTTCATCCCTTCAGAAGGGAAACCATTCACAGCAGGTTTAAGAAATAAAAGCAGATGAACTTTATTATGTCCAAAGGATTACTCACTTCTGCATGTTTTCTTATCTGGATTAAGTCTAAACCCTTCTTGGCATCGACAAAAATAGGAATCATCTGTATTAACACATTCCTGTTCACAGCCATGGTCCTGAAGAGCACAATAGTCTGGTCCTAAATGGGAAAAAATTGTGTCAGTGAGGAATATAATTCCTCAGAAATAAGCTAGGTAAAACCCAGTTACTTTGTTTTCTTTTGTTTAGCCTTTTTTTTTCTGAGGCACCATTCTGACTTTTTACCATATTGTTTCAAACTATGAAAATAAAATGTTCCTTTTTTCCAAATATCTGCTATACTTAGGTATACCTGATATGTATACTTCAATGAATTCTTCAAGAACACATGTACTACACGCAGTAGAGAGGTAGAATTTTAAATATTTCTTAACATTTTGCAGCTAAGTCCTATACATTGCCTCATCAAAATTGCACAAACATGCTTTTGAACGCCGTTCAGAGCAGGACAATCAGGTCATCAGGAGCACTGGTGTTTTAACAGCTCTGGGTGTTTGCTACATAGTTCTTCCATTTAAAATGCTTATGAAAGGGAAGACGAGCAAAGTCTAGAAACAGCTACTACTTGTGTATAAAGTACTTTAAAAAGGAAAGTAATAGTGCAGTAAGTGCTGGGATATTTACCACATAGTGTTTACCACTATTGATGAAGTCAAAGAACCTGACATTCACTTAGATGCAGTGTCTGGCCATCACTTAGTTTTATATCAGTGGAGTTAATTAATTTATACTAGTGAAAGAATGGTCTTAACCTCTCAGCACCGCTAAAAATAGATAAACAAGTCACAAATCAAGTAAGTCACATTTTTAAGGACATCCACGCACTTTTGAACACCTCATTACACAACCTGAAAACTGACATTCAGAGGTTAATTATTATTCCCAGAGGTAATTGGCTTCCTGAGGCAGGAACTGTTCTTTCCTTGTATGTGTGGCGGGCTAATGCAATTGAGCTTTTATATATGATGAAAGCCCTTAGCAATAATAAACCACCTATATTTTCAGGACAAACAAAGTGGAATGTGACTTTCTAAGAAAACCTGAGAGAAGTATTTTATCATTTATGAACTCCACTTCATGTATTTATAGAACATTTCCTTTACCAAAGCTTTTTATGACAGCATATGCACATACACATATACGTAACACAGGGATATCTTATCTGTTTACTAAAAAAAATAATTAGAAAATATAGTTTGTTCAAGAGTGCACTGAAGAGACAGAAACAATAAAGCCACGTGTGTGCACCAGAGGAATATAGCTGTATGCCTTCTGGACCTACCCAGTGCTGTGTTGCATTTACCTGCTCAAATCCTTGCTAACTCAAGTGTGCAGGACAGACTTTTCCTGGGTAACTGATTCTGAAGATGACCACAAGAGTTGAAAAGTATGTATTATTATCTTTGTTGGAACCTTGAGGCTATTATGTTGGAAATACTAAAAACACATTTCACAGGGCTTCATTAACACAGTCCAGATTAAGGTTGCTAACAGAAGGCCTCTACCAGCTACAGCTCATGTGAACCCACCCACAACTCAAACAGGAGCCTTCCCTAAAGAATAACAGTTGAGGCTCAGCACCCATAAGTACAAGCAGAAGCTACCATCTGCCCTCTTGAGGGGAGCAGCAAGAGTGGCAAAAGTCCCCTTAATAGTTAACTTAGTAGCTAGGAATGACCTCTACCTGCCTCATTGATAATCTGAATTTGCTGCTCTCTTCCAGCCACACATAGAGTACTCCGCTGGCGTTGGCAGGGTTGCCCTCACGAGCCATGGTCCTTGTATTTCATTCCAAGAAGTTTGGAGTAATTCCCAGAGAAAACATTTGTCAGATATGCATGACCGTACTGATAACAAGTACATTTTCAAGCTTTTCTTTGTAGCCATGAACATGAAAGCTTACTTTCTATTTTTGAAAGGAAAGCCAGGATTCTGAGATAATCACGAGATCTCAGGAGCTGGCACCCCAGGCCCAGGCCTGCTTGCTGATGCAGAGATCTGGTCTGGCATGGGTGTGAGTCTTGGCTGGGTGGTGATCATCCCCGAGATTAAGTACATAAGCCAAATATGTAGAAATTTATGTTAAAGCTTTTAAATTTACAAACATTTTAAATCCAGTGATCTGAAGTTTCTTCATGTTGTTTATGCTGACTCAAAGGCAGCGTGATTCATAACATATGGGAGCTAGGGGACACTTCTGCTCTGAAGAGCTCTCATGCTGTCTTGACTTTCGCAGCATTAAGAGCTACACAGTTCTTTCATTCATGCTTTATTTTRTTAGCAAGGCTCAGAAGATATCAAGTGTAAGGAAAAGTGGCTTAGTAAGTTTTATTTATGCTTAGATTCAGGACATGCATCTTGAAAGAGAATGATTTGACATCGTATTTGCTCATTCCTCCCTGACTACTCCATCTGAATCAATCTGTATGGCCTACCATGTCCAGTCACTTCGATTTTTCCCTAACTGCAACCTGATGGAATTTTCTCCCTTAATTTTAAACTAATTTAAAGCATTTACAACAAAACAGAATGCAGTTAACATGGCAGAGATGCACAGAGCTGTGAGAAGCCTTGTCTGTGGCCTTTGCCCCTTGGCTTGGGAGCTGCATTTGATGTCAAGCTCTCACCCTTGGTTCTTGCCTGAGCTATGTTATAGGTACACCTGTGCCTAGCCTTGCATTTTGCTGATCCTGACCTGCTGACTGGCTGACTTGATTTCCTGAATTGACCTTAGACCTCTCTTGACACTATGGACTTGTCTGGTGATCATTGGACTGTTGGCTGAGCCTGGTTACTGTCATAGGACCTGTTCTGTTCTTCTTCTTTGGGTACTGTGGGACCAAAGGCCTTGCCAGAGAGATTACTGACCCTGGCTGCCTTGTAGCCATCCTTGGCTCCCAGCTTGCACTCCCTTGCAGAGCAGTGTACTTTTGTGTTTTATGTTAAAGATCTCCTCCATTCCACAGAGATCCAACATGAAACCATAGATGTGCCTGCTGAGAGTTTCTGGTTAAGATGAGAGGAGAAATGACACTGGGAACGTGGTGGTGGAGTCTGTTACCCCACCTGACCAAAACGATGTAGTAAATAAGGCTTTCTGCAAAGTGATAGCAGAAGTCTCCAACTCATAGGCTTTTGTTCATGTTGGAAGTTTCAACCAGCCAAACACCTACTGGGAGGGTAAGACATCATTGTGCAGGGAACTCAGGAGGTTTCTGTGCAGACTTGGTGACAACTCCCTAACACAAATTCTTGAGGGGTGATGTTCTTCTTGACTTGCTGCTGTGACCATGAGATGACTGAGTTCACAATCCAGAAGGCTGAGAGGGGAAATAGCAGAATTCGGACTCCATATTTTACAAGCTCAGATTTCAGCTTATTCAGGGAATTCAGAAGAATCCCCTGGGAAAGAGCCAAGAAGAGAAAGGATGCCCAGGAGAGCTATATGATTTTTAAAGAAGACTTGCTAAGAGCTCAGGAACAAATGATCCCATTGTACTGGAAAATCTGCTTAGAAGATCAAAGAGCTTCTCAGTGAACTAAAACACAAAGAGGGAAAATAGTAGAGGGAGAAAGAAGGACCAAGAAAAAAAGAGGACTATAAAAGCATTGCTTAGGTACTTTGGGACAAAAACAAAGCCCATCTGGACCTTGTTCTCGTGGTGGGACTTCAACTTCCTGGACGTCTGCTGGAAATACAACACAGCAGAGAGGAAACAGTCTAGGAGGTTCCTGGAGTGTGTGGAAGACAACTTCCTGACACAGCTGGTGAGTGAGCCTACCAGTGGAGGTGCCTCGCTCGACCTGCTGTTTACTAACAGAGAAGGACTAGTGGGAGATGTGGTGGTCGGAGGCTGTCTTGGGCTTAGCGACCATGAAATGATAGAATTCTCAATTCTTGGTGAAGTAAGGAGGGGGACCAGAAAAACCGCTACCATGGACTTCCGGAGGGCGGACTTTGGCCTGTTCAGGACACCAGTTGAGAGAGTCCCTTGGGAGACAGTCCTGAAGAGCAAAGGGGTCCAGGAAGGCTGGACGTTCTTCAAGAAGGAAGTCTTAAAGGCGCAGGAGCAGGCTGTCCCCATATGCCATAAGAAGAACAGGCGGGGAAGACGACCGGCCTGGCTGAACTGGGAGCTCTTGCTGGGACTCAGGAAAAAAAGGAGAGTTTACCACTTGTGGAAGAAGGGGCAGGCAACTCAAGAAGAGTACAGGGATCTCGTTAGGTCATGCAGAGAGAAAATCAGAAAGGCAAAAGCCCAGCTAGAACTCAATCTGGCCGCTGTCGTTAGAGACAACAAAAAATGTTTTTACAAATACATGAACGACAAAAAGAGAGCCAAGGAGAATCTCCATCCTCTACTGGATGCGGGGGGGAACATTGCCACCGAGGATGAGGAGAAGGCTGAGGTACTTAATTCCTTCTTTGCCTCAGTCTTTAATAGTCAGACCAGTTATCCTCAGGGTATTCAGCCCCCTGCGCTGGAAGAYGGGAACGGCAAGCAGGATAAACCCCCCATAATCCAAGAGGAAGCAGTGAACGACCTGCTACACCACCTGGATGCTCACAAGTCCATGGGGCCAGATGGGATCCACCCGAGAGTGCTGAGGGAGCTGGCGGAGGAGATTGCCAAGCCACTCTCCATCATTTATCAGCGGTCCTGGTTAACGGGGGAGGTCC